>OY970832.1:33534062-33881562 GCA_963853835.1 Calendula officinalis
ATCGAAAATTTCTCGAAGATAGCTAAAGAGTTAACGAAGTTGATGCAAAAAGATGAGAAATTCATCTGGGGCGAAAAACAAGAATCGACCTTCCAAACCCTCAAATCTAAATTATGTTCCGCGCCAATTCTATCTCTTCCCAAAGGAACCGACAATTTCGTAGTTTACTGTGATGCTTCGCACCAAGGGCTAGGCTGCGTATTGATGCAAAATGACAAAGTGATCGCTTACGCCTCTCGACAATTGAAGATTCACGAGATGAACTACACAACGCATGATCTCGACTTAGGTGTCGTGGTGTTCGCATTGATGATTTGAAGACATTACCTCTACGGTACCAAGTGCACGATATTCACCGACCATAAGAGTCTGCAACATATATTCAATCAGAAAGAACTCAACATGAGACAGCGCAGATGGGTACAGTTGATGAATGACTACGACTGTGAGATCAAGTATCATCCTGGTAAAGCTAACGTTGTAGCTGATGCCTTAAGTCGGAAAAAGCAACCCAAACCTCGTTGTGTTCGAGCCCTTCCAATCTCCGTTCATTCAAATTTATCTTCTCAAGTTCATGAATTCCAAACTGAAGCCCTAAAGATAGAGAACATAAAGAGTGAAGCCCTGCGTGGTATGGAGAAGCAACTAGAAGCAAAGGTGGATGGTGTAGGGTTTCATAACACCGATCGACCACTTGAGTCAACCACCTAGTCACACTGATTCGACCATAGACTGATAAGAACATGAACTTGTTCATACCTGTTGAACCAACTAGCTAGTTTAATCCCTAAAGCGGAACTGAGATTAAACTTAATCCTTAAACCCTAAAGGATTGCGCACATTGGAAATCTAGACTAGATTAACAAGAAAGAAGAAGACTTGAACGATGAACACCATGAACCCTAAGGTTCTTGGCTTACGGTTTGATCGAACACACCGAAACACACATAACCTTGTGTGTTTCAGTCGAATAGAGAAGAAGAGGAAAAAGTGTTCTTCCAATCAATACCTTAGTCGCTCAACATAGATCCACCAGTGATAAACACAACGAGGAGCCCTCTAGATAAGCTCTTGTAATGAAACTTATTCGACAAACTCGAAGAACACGAAGAACACAAGGCTTGTGTTCTTCCCTTGTGTATTCGGCCGAAAATTGGGGAGAGGAGGAAGGAAATTTCGTGGCTAGGGTAGAGGTTAAGAGAGATTAGGTTAAGCCTAAGATCTCCTATCTATAGGAAAATATCTTTCACTTAGAATCCTTCTAGTTTAATTAAGATTAACATGTTAATTAAACTTTCTCTTTTTCTTTTCTAGCCCTTATAGTTTATCTAGTTATTATTGTTGCACTTAATTATTAAATACTATGTATAATACACTTATATAATTTCGGTATAAATACCGAAATATATATACATTTATATTATGCATTTAATAATTAATTATATAATATACTTTATATAATTTAGATAATAATATTATCCAAACACTCTATGATTTAATACCTTTAAATCATATCATGGATAATCTATAATTAACACATTGTATATTTACTCAACTAGTAAATGTACAAATACTTGTATTAATTAGTTAGTTAAACTAATCTAGTAATAAGTTAAACTTAACTTAATACTTAACTGATTTATAATGACTAATATAAATCATTCATCTCCGAATATCATTGCATAACTACTCGATTTACATGTACTCACCGCTGTAACCCTTGAGTGTTATATAGACATGGACGTGACGTCATAGGTTGACTAACTGTGCACATAAATCCAACAGACTCCCACTTGTGCAAGTTCGTAACCTTAGCTTGATGGCACTAGTCCTGCAGCGGCCCTCTAGCAGGAAATACAGGATAACCAACCCCATAGAAACTCTTATACCCAGGTATTGTTAGAAAAACATATTAATAGCATCGTCTAGTAAAGAACACTCCGTATTTACTTCTTGGGTAACTTGTTAGGTTTATCCCTTACAGCACGATATTTTTTATAACGAATATGAGCATGGCAGAATTTATCAACTCCTGTACTCGGAATCATTTCTTGACCTCTTGATTTAAACTATTGTGATAAATGGCAAAGAACAAATCAGTTTGTTTGAGCACGGAAGTGCATTTTTCAGTTTATCATCATGTCAAGGGACCCATAAATATCTCTCCTAAAAAGGAGGTGCAATTACCATATTGTTATATTTCGATTCAAAATACAACTTCCTCTGTACCCAGTAAGGCCTCATATGACAATCATATTTCAGACTTGTCTAAGACAAACCAAAGCACATTAGCCATTATATCCCAAACTAAATACCTCAGGCTTAAGGACAATCCTAGTGAATAATACTTTTGAACATTTAAACCATGAAGTATTTATCACGGTGGTCAATCCAATATTCTTCGATACAACAGAATATCACCGATATTTGGTTTACAACAAAACTTGTGTAGCTATCTTCGAAAAACTTTGAATATCCGCCAAATACCACGATGACGTTAACGTCCCATCAAGGTTCCCACCAATACGAGTAGTCATGGATTTATACATTCTTGAATAAAATGATTTTTATTCATGGATACTTTAAAACATACAAAGTCTGAATAATAATGTCACTAATTCCTGTTTCGTTCCTCGCTGGACCAAGATACCAAATTATTACTGGATCATTACTTATTCCTTTTGTTCGTGTTGGTTACTTAATGACTTTTATATATCTTGTAACTTTATCACTAAACTAGTCATTTCTATAAAACTAAAGATATAAGACGAGTATATGAAAAACACTATAACTTTTGTCTTTGCTAGATTTGGTTCTTGCAACATTAGAGCACATTCTAGTCTTGCTTTTTATACAATTCGGTAAACATATGAGGATTGGAAATTAACTCCTTAGTTTCTTGAATTTATAAAATTCATCTTGTAACTAAATCTCTTTTAGTTACTTGATTTGTAGATATATCATTACTAGTTAAAGAAATATCCTTAAATGATCAACTTACTCACTAGACTGTGAATATCCTACTAAATTTGCAATAGTTAATCACAAGACTTGTGACCACGCTATTAGGCTTGCAACAATCTAATTAACGATCATTTATTATTTCTCTTAACTCTTTGGCTAACGACTTGGTAATATCTTGCTGGTAATATCTTACTAAATTCATTAATACCTTTAATGAATATGTTAGTCATAGCTCTCACTACCTTTTATGAAATATAAGCATCACTTAAACTATCACTTTGAATAAGTCAAGACTTTTACTTTCTTGGTCAAGAACTTATAGTTTAATCTTTTAAGAATTTGTCAATCATTAAAGTCATCCTTTGGATTTTTGCGAATATCCAATATTCCTGTTTAGGGAATCATGACTTTCATTGATCGCTGTATCTAACACGTATGAAACACTTGTAATGATACCTTCAATTATTAAACACTTTAGTGTCTTTTAAGAACTTCATTTAAAAACAAATTTCTTGGATTCTATAAATGTCCAATATTCCTGTTAGGGAATAATTTAGGTTGAAATAAGTGTCAGGTCAAATACTTGAATTTGAGGGTTGTCACACTTAAAATACTTTAATATAGTTTGACCCTTTTAAGAGTTTATTTAATGTCTAAGTCATTTCTTTCGATTTCACGAATATCCAATATTCCTTGTTAGGGAATAATGACTTAATTAAATTCCTTTATCACAAGTATGAAATACTTGTAATAATACTCTTAAAGTTTATGTTGATTATATCCTATATAATCATACTATATTACTACTAATGCTTTAAAACGTATTATCATAAGTAATGATTATAACTTATGATGTTTTAACTAAGTTCAATAAACTTTGAACTTGATCTTTCCATAAAACTCTTAAATACTTGTATTAGAAATACTTTCTAATTTCTAGTATCTAAGTTATCGAGCTTCTAAGATATTATCATTGATTCAACAATCAAACAAATATAAATCATGATATTATTAGTAAGTCAAGACTTGACTTACAATCTAGTCATAAAACTTGACTAGTGTAATTCACACATGCACACATAATATAATTCAACCATGGATTCATAATTTGATAAAACCAAAACCGAGTTTTAACATAAAAATAAAAAATATGTCTTAAAAAAAATAAAATTGTTTTCCATGAATCCAAAATGAAAAATACTGAATTATAAAATCAACTTGGTGCTCGTGGGATAATCTCATCTCATGCTTGGTCATCTTCAATTTCCATCTCCTCTTGCAATAAACGATTGCAAAAGTTTGAGTTACTCGTAATAAACTTTACAAGTATCTTAAAGTGAATATCTAGAACCCTTTCCACCTCGAGTCGAGAACCCTTCTCGAGTCGAGAACTTTGGCGAATTTTCAGGTTTTGCTAGTTTTGTCCATAGTTCAATCCTAGATCGAGTGAAACGTTCAAAATCGAATGCCCGGTGATCGATTCGACTAAACCGACAACCTAGTCACAATATTACTAAGTAATAAACCCTTAGGCGCACAGATTCGAGATTCATAAACCCTAGAAAGTTCACTAACCCAAAAACTAGTAGAGATCAGATGAAATCGATATCAAAATTGAAGAAATTGATAAACGAATCATACCGAAATCAGATGAGGAACAAAATCGAGATGGATTGAGAGAAGATTCGAGCCGAATTGAGTCCAAATCGATGTATTGGGAGTAACTTGTGTAATCGCACCTTGGTATTGTGTGTGGTCTAGAACGATGGTAAGTAGAGAAGAGAAGGAAGATGTACGGAGGGTGGTATATATTGGGGCGAGTTGGTGGAGTCGAGAACCCGTACCGAGTCGAGATCCATTCTGAGTCTAGATCGCATGTGAGAGTCCGAGTCGAGATCGAGTACATCTTTGATTTCGAGTCGAGATCGGCAACATGTGGGATGCGAGTCAAGGTCGGTTATGGATTTAAAATTAAAATTTAAATAAAAGGAAAATAAAATAAAATAAAATAAAATTCTAAAAATTTGTCGAGGGTCGGGAATGTTAATCATTTGAAATACAGTATCAGCTCCCCCTTGAATGATGAGATGATAATTTTCTCCCCCTCGAGCGGTGATGACTTTTGAAGACCGGGTTTCAAGACGGATTTCTTGAAAGCCATTGCGATGATACGGAAAATTCAACGACTTAATAGATTGCTAAAATTAAAAATTTAATCAATTAAGTTTTGAGATTTAGCATACCAAGCTTAGAAACCAGATAGTTAAAATGTTTTTCATCTAAGGCCTCTGTAAACAAATCTGCTAATTGAAAATCTGTGGATACGGAGTACAATTCGACATTTCCAAGTTCAACATGATCTTTGATAAAATGATATCGAAGATCAATGTGTTTTGTTTTAGAATGTTGAACGGGATTGCCAGATATTGCAATTGCACTTCTGGAATCACAATATAAAGAAATACAGCTATAGGAAAAGCCATAATCCATTAATTGTGATTGCATCCATATCACCTGGGACATACAGCTAGCAGCCGCAACGTATTCTGCTTCGACAGTTGATAATGACACATGGAATCGCTTACGAGATGACCAGCTGACCAACTTATCACCCAAAAATTGAACTACTCCGGAGGTACTCTTCCTATCCAGCATGCACCCTTCATGATCAGCATCAAAGAAGGCAGATAGATCAAACGAAGTCTCTTTTGGGTACCAAAGACCAAGATCCCTAGCGCATTTGAGATAACGAAAGATTCGTTTGACGGCCTGAAAATGAGATTCTTTTGGAGCAGCTTGATACCGAGCATAGATGCATGTTGAGAACATAATGCCCGGACGACTGGCAGTCAAATATAGTAATGACCTAATCATACCCCCATAGCTGAGACATCTACTGGTGTACCATCAGGATTAGCATGGAGTTTGGTGCCAGGAGACATAGGTGTGTTGATAGGTTTACAGTCTTCCACCATATACTTTTTCAGTAAGTCAGAGATATACTTTGACTGGTTGATGAAAATACTAGCTGGAAGTTGACGAACTTGAAGACCAAGAAAGAAGTTCATTTCACCGATCATGCTCATTTCAAAACGCTTGACCACAAGGTCGGAGAAATGTTTGCAGTATTTTGGATTTGTAGAGCCAAAAATTATATCATCGACATAAATATGAATTAATATGATATCATCCCCGAGACATTTGATGAACAATTTGCTATCGTCCTTTCCCTTTAAGAAGCCTGTTTCTACCAAGAACTGGGAAAGAACATCATACCATGCCCGAGGGGCCTGTTTTAAACCATACAAAGCTTTGTCGAGAATATAACCATGATTTGGAAATTTGGGATCTACAAAACCTTTTGGCTGATGGACAAACACTTCTTCTTTTAGAATACCATTTAAGAATGCAGTCTTTACATCCATCTGATAGATAGTAAAGTTTTTGTGAGCTGCATATGCAAGAAAATGTGAATGGCTTCAATTCTTGCTACAGGAGAAAATGTTTCTTTGTAATCAATCCCTTCATGTTGAGCGTAACCCTTAGCAACCAACCGAGCATTGTTCTGAATAACAATGCCATTTTCATCTTTCTTGTTCTTGAAAATCCACTTAATTCCAATTATAGATGTTCCTGGTGTTTTTGGAACTAACCTCCAGACTTTTAATCTTTCAAACGGATTAATTACTTCCGGCATAGCAATTATCCAGTCTGGATCAGAAAGAGCTTCACTGACTTTCTTAGGTTCAGTGGAACTTAAGAATAAAGCGTATTGACATTCATCTGCAGTGGCTCTACGAGTTGGGACAGATGACTGTGGATTTCCGATGATTAGATCCAAAGGGTGTTCCTTGGTCCACTTTGTTGAATGTGGAAGAGGAAGTTGACCACGATTGATATTTGAATTATCGGTGAATGATGGATGGGGAATGATAGCAGTTTGAAGATTCTCAGGATGGATGGGTGGTGGTGGTGCAGCTCGAGAAAGATTAAATTTAGAAAAGTCAATCACCAGAGGAGCAATAACATTTGTCGGAGGTGGGAGATCATCTGGTGTAGATTGAGTTTCTTCCGAAGCTGTTGAGGGACCAGTGTTCACTGTGGGTACCGTTGAAGTTGGAGCAGGTGAGGTTGGAGATGGTGACTCATTGGTGGTTGGAGTGTTTATCTCAGGAGCAGTGATGGATTGAACATCGGCAGGTGGTGGAGGTGGAGGTGGGGGTGGGGGTTCTCTGTTGTGATATTTATCATAGAAATGTTCAAATAAGATTTCAAGATCATTCTGAGATGTTGATGGATCAGAGGGTGAAGTGTGTAAGGATATTTCTATACTTGTGGTCAATGAATCAAGAGGAAATGCTTCATCAAATGTGACATTGACACTTTTTATCTGATCGATCAATTTGACCGGTTGTACACCCTGAACGAAGCTGATTCCTTCGAATATCCAATAAAGACTCCTTCATTAGCTTTGGCTTCAAACTTGTTGAGTTTGTATTTGTCATTGAGAATGAAACATTGACTACCAAAAATATGGAAAAATTTAACACTAGGTAAACGATTGTTGATAAGGTCATACGGAGTTTTATTGTATGTTTTGTTGATGATTGAACGGTTTTGAGTAAAACATGCGGTGCTGATGGCTTCTACCCATAAAGATAGTGGAAGTTTTGAAAATGAAAGCATTGTACATGCAGATTCAACTAACGTACGGTTTCGTCTTTCAAAAACAGCATTTTGTTGGGGAGTTCGTGCAGCGGAAAACTAATGAGTCTTGCCAACAGATTCAAGAATAGAGTCAAGAATTCGATTCTTAAATTTGGTACCATTATCAGTACGAATTGTTTAAACATTTAATTCCAGGTTCACATGAGTCTTCTTGAAAAATGCAATGATGATTTCTATAGCTTCATCCTTTGAGTGTAAGAAATGGACCGTATATCTTGAATAATCATCAAAAATGACCAACACATAACGTTTGCCGACAGGTCTTTGAACACTCATTGGTCCACATAAGTCCATGTGTAGTAGTTCAAGAGGTTTAGAAGTACTTGGTGCAGGTTTTGGTTTGTGAGACTTTTTGGTCATTTTTCCCATTTCACACAAAGAGCATAGATGATCTTTGTCAAAAGCCACATCAGGTAAGCCATCCACGTGACCTCCTTTCACAAGTTTATTCATGATTTTGAAGTTAAGATGAGACAAACGACGATGCCATAACCATGACCCATTTGATGTTGCTTTATATAAAAGACAGACCTCTTCGAGTGGAACTATATCATTCAGATTAATGGTGAATAAATTTGTATCACGAGTTCCAGTTAAGAGTTCGTGCCCTGCATAGGTACGAACAACACATCGTTTTGTTCGAAAGTTGACTTCCAGGGTCTTGTCACAGAATTTACCAATGCTAAAGAGATTATGAGAGAGATCTTCAACATAAGCAACATTGCGAATAATGAGTTTAGGACGATTGATGTCTCCGAGTCCTAAGATAGCAGCTAAATGATCATTTCCAAATTTTACCGTTCCCAAATATTTTTCATGGAATTTGGTTAACAGATTTTTGTTTCCAGTTATGTGCCTTGAACAACCAGAATCAAGGTACCACAAATTCTACATAAAACAATTAAAACATTTTAGGTACCCAATCATGTATGGGTCCAGAACGATTAGTGACATATGTTTTATATAGAATATTTTTGTGTGATCAATTTAGAGCTTTGGAGAACTACAAGGAGGCAGTACAGAATTTGTGGATCTGATGACCCATTTTAATGATTTTTCAGAGGATTTAACAATCCAATGAGATTTTTCATTTTTAATCCAATTATATTTCACAAATGTTGAAGATTTTGTAGACGTTTTGTTGTCGCACTTTGAGGAACCTGAAGATTTTGGCTTAGGTGCGGAAGATCCTCGAGAAACGTTGCGACGAGAAAACGAGTGTGTATCAGAAGTTGGTGGGTTTTTGGAAGAATTCTTCGGTTGTTTGGAAACAGGTGAAAATGGACCCTTTTTATTAGATTTTGCTTGAATAGAGACATACGACTTGCATGGATGTGGAAAGCATGTTTTGCATGATTTTATAATTTTAACAGATTTATGAAATACATTGCTTTTAAAACCACATGGAGCATCTAATCTAACAAAAAATCGATCATCAGTTTGAGTAATTTGATTTTTTGTAATTTTATCAAACAATCTCTTTGTTCCAAATTTATCAGTTTTAGTAAACACAACATCAAAATCAGGAGAGTAATTAATACGACGATAAATAGAAGCATCATAAACTGTTCTAAAAGCCATTGCAGGAGTTTTCACACATTTAGAGTTATTACAATTTTTTTGAACAGTAAAAAAAGAAACTACAGACGTAAATGGTCTAGACTTCTTAAGCTCGCTAGGCTTCTTAAGCATAATAGGCCTAGTCAAAATAGGCTTCTTGGACTGCATGGCTCCTGTGGCTCCATCGGGCTTCTTAGTCTTCTTACTCTGAGGCTCTAATTTTTGATCTGCAACATTCAAAACAGGTGGATTAGAGCTTCTCCTCAAGATGATTGGAACTGGATTAACTGGTGCCAGTCATATTAATGAAGATTTAGAATTTTGAAAAACATTTATGTCAGTTTTAGTTTTTAATTCTGAAATCGTGTCCTCTAATTTATGAATTTTCTTTTGAAGATTTTCTTTTTCTTTATCAAAAGCTTATTGGGTTTCGTCAATTTCAGATTCAAGTTGAACAATTTTCTTTTCTAAAATCAATGGTGGAACATAAAGCTTTGGTTCAACTGTTTGTTTTAAAACTGCATTATCCGGTATGGAAAATTCTGCTGGAGTGATAATTGGAGAATATTCATTATGTTCGAATTTAGCTTTCTTCTTTTCATATGTGGAGTTTAATGCAGATTAGTTGAAGCTGATTTGAGCATATTCTTCCTTTTCTATGTTGAACTTCTCAATTTCTGCTTCTTCGTCGGCATATGAAGAAAGCTTTGCCACATTCCCAAGTTCATGTAGTCATAGTTGTATAGTGTTGGGAGAACATCAACAGCTTTCTCTAGATAATGAGGATTATCTGAACTCTTTTGGTTCATTGAACTTGATTTTTTTGTTTTGTATGACCGGCTTTGACAATCGTCTGCTCCAGTTTTTTGATGTGTTCTTCTGCATTTTCCTTTTTGATTGTGAGACTGTATATTGTGGATGATTGTTCATCGATTTCCTTTTTATGAGTTTTAGTTATTTCTTGAATTTGTTCATTTAAATTTTGAATTTATGTGTCTGCCGTCTTCAATTGCTCCTGATAGTCTTTCATCTTTGCTTCAGCGGCCTTTGCCCATTCTCGCTCCCTTTATAATTCAGCTGCTGAGTCTTGGAACAACTTTCGGAAATTTTCTTTCTCACTTTATATTGTTTTCATGTTTTTAAGATTTAATATTTCAACGTTTTTGTCATTGATTATTTTATTTAATCGGTTGACCTCACTGGTGTGAGCAACATGAAAAGTTGACAACTGATTTTGTAACTCTTGAGTTTTTTGGTGAGATGAGTTATTTTTATTAACTTGTGGAACAAGTTTTTCAAGTTGTCGACGAAACGTCGCATTTTCTGCTTTTAAGTTTATGATTTGTGCATTTGATGTATGATTGGAGTTTACTTGTTGTTATAAACTTTCTTTTAAAGCAAAGATTTCATTTTGAAATGTAGAATGTGACGTAGACAACTGATTTTGTAATTCCTTGTTTAAGTGTTCAAAAGTCTGCATTTGTTTTAACTGAAGAGAACAGTGACTTAGATCTTTTAAGAATTGACCTTTTTCATTTTTAAATCAGTTATTTGTTTTGTAAACTGAGCTTTCTCTTCAATTTGAAGTAAAAGATTTTGATTAAACAGGGATTCATCTGATACATCAGTGTCTGAGTCAGATAAAGAAGAATCAAAGGAAGAAGAGTGTACCTCATTCTCATCGTTCTCTGGAATGCCCAACTCAGCCCTCAGCTCATTGGATCTTGGCATCAGGGCCAAACTGGTGGTGCCTGTTCTTCCTCCTGATCGTCCGAGTCTTGCAACCACTGCCTATCCTCAGACAGTAGGACTTTGCCATTCTCGATCTGCTTAGCCATTAGCATCTTTCTTTTAAAGTATTCAGAATCATGAACCTTTGGCTTCTTACAATCTTTGGCTAAGTGCCGAGTCATACCGCAGTTGTAACACTTCTTTGGTGGCTCGGTAGTGGAAGAGGATGTTTCATTGTTTTGAGTTTGAGGAGATGAGTTGAATCTGAAGTTTGATGAAGATCTGAGGTTGTTGTTTGTTGGCTTGTTGTAGTATTTATTGTTGTAGCTTGAGATGAGAGTCATGGCTTGGCGAACTGACTCGATTTCTTCGTTTGTTCCCTCAGGAATTAAAGTCTCTGGTTCATCTTTAACAACCTCCTTTGATTGACCGGCAATTAAGGCTTCATCAACTCCTTTGTGTAAAGCTTGATTTTGTTTGGTTAACAGTACAAGTATGTCAGCATTTTCTTGCCTGGATTTGGCAATTTCTTTAAGCATTGGCTTCTGATGTAGATATTCATATAGTTCATGAACATCTATCAGTCTTAAATCTTTGTGTTGCATTGCACTGTTTTCGAACATTGCCCATTCAGGGAGAAGGGCTAGGATGAATTTGATGTTGATTTCAAGGTTTTCCTTCTTCAGGTTCTTCTTGCGATGGTTATTCAACATATTGCAGAACCTGTGGTAGCTGGTTTGCAGTTCTTCTCCTGGTTTGGCCTTAAACTGACCGTAAGCATTTAGGGTAGATACCATTTTTGCTTTGTTACCTAAGTCTGTTCCTTCCATCTGTTTGTGGATTTCATCCCATAATTCTTTTCCAGTCTCAAAACTGTCAAGACTACTATAGATATCATTTGGGAGACCTTGCAGCATGTATGAGTGTGCATATATATCAGCTCTGGCTCTCTCTGTTCCGGAGAGTAAGCCGCAGGGTCAATTTGAAACACTCCGCCAATTACTGGTGGACTAGCGTTTGGATTATCGTGAGTTAATATGTACTCGCAGTCGACATCCTTTTCTGTTTGACATAAACCGAGATCCTTGAAGAGTATTTCGTTTTCATATTTTTCTGGACCTAATCATTTTGAGCCGTTAGAGATAGAAGATTCGTGTAAGCAAGACCCGGAGTTTATTCTGATCAAGTGGATCACCCTGACGAGTTTCTTTATTTCATAACCTTATCTTCTTCCTCTATAGCGGATGTGTGTCGTTGACGAACCGTGATCGAGACGTGAAATTTCTACCATGCGCTTCTTTCGAGCCATGACTTCGGGGACGAAGTCTATTTCAAGTGGAGTTGAGTTGTAACGCCCTGAAATTTTAATAATTAAGCAATATTAATTTAATCGTCATATTTATAATTAAAATGAATATTTAGTAAATTAATTATAATGAAGTTAGACGGTTCGTATTATTTAGAAGACCCGTAATTTGGTGGTTCGTTTTTATTACACGTTTTATTTGGTTATTTAATGAGCGTGAGTGTGTCCTGAAATTATAGTAATCTGATTAATATTAAATTAACATTTTAATTAGTTAAAAAGAAAATAGTTAAACAATTATTTTAATAGTTCGTCTTGGGTTTGGACCGGGGTAGTTAGTCGTAAGAGTTGGGTGGTATTATTTTGATTCGGGCCGGCCGAAGGCCAAGGCCAAGGATCGAATCTTTTGTTGTCGGATTTTAATTTGTTTTTGGGCTTAAGGCCTAATATGATTAAGGGTCCATTAGTTAGTTGGGTTATCCCTAAAACCCCCAATATCGGCCGCATCTCTCAACTCTTGGATACGTCTTCATTTGTCCGATGTCATCTAGAAAAACCCCAGCCGAGAATTGAGAGGAGGGATTAAAATTCAAGCAACAGTTCACGAATAGCGAAGAAGAACAAGCTGGTCACCAGAGGCGGTGACGCCTAATTAGAGAGATTGGCACAAGTTTTCATCCGGTGGTGGTTTTGACGTATCTTAATCCATTTTGTGGATTGGCAAGGATTTTTTTTTAGGAAAACAAGTCAGTGGCATTTGAAAGCTTTATTATTTTCATTGTTTTTGTTATTCATTCGGTAGATCAAGCAAGAAGTCATAGTAATTAATTAAATGGATTCATGTTTAAGATTTCCAAGCTGCTCAATTAATTGATGCTAAGTTCACCGGCCATTCTTTTTATTTCGGTGTCATGAAGCCGTCATATTAAAACCAACAAATGGTGATGGTATTAACTAAGATGAAGATGGTGGAAACCAATTTATTTGGAGGTGTTTGGCTGCTCTAGCACTTGGAGCAGCAGACGTGCGTTGATGTCAGGCAATAATCGGTCAAAATAATCAAATTCTTGGGGTGCAGTGTCAAGTTATCCGTTTGATAATTCGGTAATCTTTATTCCCTTCCGTCCCTGGTTTCTTGTTGTCTTGGTTGAACTTTTGTAACCCATATCCGTTCGGATTTTGTGATTGGGATGAACAGGAGATGTGAGCAGCAAGTGTCCTCGACTTCGAGCAAAAGATTTGTATCGGTTGGGTGTGTATTCAGTGAGGACAAACAGCAAACGCCTTCGAGGAAGTGACCGCGGGAATCGAGCAGATTTCTGTTTCGGTAGTCATCCTTGTTCTCTCTCGTTTATTTCATTTCATTATTCGTTCCATAACTTGCATTGCTACTGAGTTACATGTAGGGCTGTGATTTGGGTATATCTGTTCAAAAACCGAACCTATCAATGATGGGTTATCGAGTTTTAATCTGGTCAAAATTCGTTATTCGTTTTGGGTCGAATTGTTGTTGCCACTTCGTTTTACTAATCGTGATTGTTGAATTGTGATTTGTTTTCGGGATCTAGGTTTCTATAATTCAAGTTGTTATGTTTGTTAAGTTCTGTGTCGGGCCTCAACGGCTGAGTTTTTTATGGTGTCGGGTTGGGTAAAAACCTTTTTGATTATAACTAGACGTTTTGTTTAATCGAGAAAACCGGAAACTGAATCTTTAGGTTCTTGGGTTCCTTAAACCGAAATGATTTCATAACAACCGAGCTAGATTACTTCTAACTATGTTCTCTGAGATAAAATATGTTTCGGGACTGTCGGGTGTCACGGGATTTAACAGGATGCGGTCGGGATTTCAAATCGGGTTTAAATATCAAACTGAAATTTTGGCAGAATTTTTTCTCTATGTTTAAGTCCGTTTTTAACACACTTAAAATACGTTTTTAGATTTTTGGCTCGCGTTGGTCTCTTGTTTTCTGAGTGCTCTTTAAGTTACCGCTAACGGCTCGTTTATCCGATTTGTCATTTGAAAGATATCGTTGTTTTTGTAAAACATCGCAGAATAGTTTACGGTTCAGATATTCTGTCTTGTGGGTCTGTTTTGAGCCCCTTCTGTTTGGATTCGAGTTCCATGGTCATCTTACTAATTGTAGTCCTCTGAGTCATTTAGCTACTGTAAAACTTTGAGTAAAATCTAGTGAACCGTTTGAGAGTTATGACTGTTTCCGTAAGAGTACTGCGTGCTGTCAAATTCTGTTGAAAATAATTTTGAGCCGAGTTTTAATCCTAGTCTTGTGATGCATTGTAGGATCCTTTAGGAGCTGATTGGGATGAACAGGAGATGTGAGCAGCAAGTGTCATCGACTTCGAGCAAAAGATTTGTATCGGTTGGGTGTGTATTCAGTGAGGACAAACAGCAAACGCCTTCGAGGAAGTGACCGCGGGAATCGAGCAGATTTCTGTTTCGGTAGTCATCCTTGTTCTCTCTCGTTTATTTCATTTCATTATTCATTCCATAACTTGCATTGCTACTGAGTTACATGTAGGGCTGTGATTTGGGTATATCTGTTGAAAAACCGAACCTATCAATGATGGGTTATCGAGTTTTAATCTGGTCAAAATTCGTTATTCGTTTTGGGTCGAATTGTTGTTGCCACTTCGTTTTACTAATCGTGATTGTTGAATTGTGATTTGTTTTCGGGATCTAGGTTTCTATAATTCAAGTTGTTATGTTTGTTAAGTTCTGTGTCGGGCCTCAACGGCTAAGTTTTTGATGATGTCGGGTTGGGTAAAAACCTTTTTGATTATAACTAGACGTTTTGTTTAATCGAGAAAACCGGAAACTGAATCTTTAGGTTCTTGGGTTCCTTAAACCGAAATGATTTCATAACAACCGAGCTAGATTACTTCTAACTATGTTCTCTGAGATAAAATATGTTTCGGGACTGTCGGGTGTCACGGGATTTAACAGGATGCGGTCGGGATTTCAAATCGGGTTTTAAATATCAAACTGAATTTTGGCAGAATTTTTTCTCTATGTTTAAGTCCGTTTTTAACACACTTAAAATACGTTTTTAGAATTTTGGCTCGCGCTGGTCTCTTGTTTTCTGAGTGCTCTTTAAGTTAACGCTAACGGCTCGTTTATCCGATTTGTCATTTGAAAGATATCGTTGTTTTTGTAAAACATCGCAGAATAGTTTACGGTTCAGATATTCTGTCTTGTGGGTCTGTTTTGAGCCCCTTCTGTTTGGATTCGAGTTCCATGGTCATCTTACTAATTGTAGTCCTCTGAGTCATTTAGCTACTGTAAAACTTTGAGTAAAATCTAGTGAACCGTTTGAGAGTTATGACTGTTTCCGTAAGAGTACTGCGTGCTGTCAAATTCTGTTGAAAATAATTTTGAGCCGAGTTTTAATCCTAGTCTTGTGATGCATTGTAGGATCCTTTAGGAGCTGATTGGGATGAACAGGAGATGTGAGCAGCAAGTGTCATCGACTTCGAGCAAAAGATTTGTATCGGTTGGGTGTGTATTCAGTGAGGACAAACAGCAAACGCCTTCGAGGAAGTGACCGCGGGAATCGAGCAGATTTCTGTTTCGGTAGTCATCCTCGTTCTCACTCGTTTATTTCATTTCATTATTCGTTCCATAACTTGCATTGCTACTGAGTTACATGTAGGGCTGTGATTTGGGTATATCTGTTGAAAAACCGAACCTATCAATGATGGGTTATCGAGTTTTAATCTGGTCAAAATTCGTTATTCGTTTTGGGTCGAATTGTTGTTGCCACTTCGTTTTACTAATCGTGATTGTTAAAATGTGATTTGTTTTCGGGATCTAGTTTTCTATAATTCAAGTTGTTATGTCTGTTAAGTTCTGTGTCGGGCCTCAACGGCTGAGTTTTTGATGGTGTCGGGTTGGGTAAAAACCTTTTTGATTATAACTAGATGTTTTGTTTAATCGAGAAAACCGGAAACTGAATCTTTAGGTTCTTGCGTTCCTTAAACTGAAATGATTTCATAACAACCGAGCTAGATTACTTCTAACTATGTTTTCTGAGATAAAATATGTTTCGGGACTGTCGGGTGTCACGGGATTTAACAGGATGCGGTCGGAATTTCAAATCGGGTTTTAAATATCAAACTGAAATTTTGGTAGAATTTTTTCTCTATGTTTAAGTCCGTTTTTAACACACTTAAAATACGTTTTTAGATTTTTGGCTCGCGCTGGTCTCTTGTTTTCTGAGTGCTCTTTAAGTTACCGCTAACGGCTCGTTAATCTGATTTGTGATTTGAAAGATATCGTTGTTTTTGTAAAACATCGTAGAATAGTTTACGGTTCAGATATTCTGTCTTGTGGGTCTGTTTTGAGCCCCTTCTGTTTGGATTCGAGTTCCATGGTCATCTTACTAATTGTAGTCCTCTGAGTCATTTAGCTACTGTAAAACTTTGAGTTAAATCTAGTGAACCGTTTGAGAGTTATGACTGTTTCCGTAAGAGTACTGCGTGCTGTCAAATTCTGTTGAAAATAATTTTGAGCCGAGTTTTAATCCTAGTCTTGTGATGCATTGTAGGATCCTTTAGGAGCTGAGTTGTGACTCTTGTAGGTGCCTAGGATTCCTTAGGAGCTTACGTATATCGAGCTGGGTAATCTCACTATAAACTTGTATTTACTTTCGATTCATGATTATGTGCTATATGTTGTGAATTGTCTTGTTGATTGAGCTTGAGTTTTGATTGTGCGATTTATGTGAGTACTCGAGGCTTGATTATGAGTTGATAAGTATTGAGACATGCTATGTGATTGAGCTGTTAGTTTTATATGAGTATTCTCGCTGTGAAATCAGTTTTAACGTTATACATGCGTTACTTACGTGTTAAATTACTTGCACCATATTTGTGATCTGAGTTATCTGTGATCTGGGTTATCTGTTTCATTCAGTTATCCGGGTTCTGAGTTTCTGAGTTAAACATTAAACATAATATATCTGACTTGACATCGAAGAGCACTGGTGTCAGACGTTTTGAATCAACACCGAAGAGTACAGGTGTTGAGGTGGTGTGAGGCGGGTCGAGGTTGAACTCTCGGCCCAAGTCACACTAGCGCGCTATAAAAATTAAAATCTGAGTAATAAATTTGAGTAATTGAGAATTGAGTAGAGTCTCTAGGGATCACTTATGTGACTTGAGTTGTTTGTATTTGTTTATTTATTTTGATATTATTCACTCAGAGGTGGCTGACCCCAAACATTCCCCCCATTTTGGAGGTACTAGCAACGGCAAAGAGAAGGTCAACGGTTGATGGGTTGCATTTCGATTTCATGTTTGGATTTGGAATTTTAAATGGTTATTTTGAGTCAAACATAATTTTTAAACCTTTTATTTATTTCCGCTTTAAAGATCATGAGACGGTTTTATATTTTTATTAATGAGATGAGATATTTTTATTACTTGTACTTGGGAAAATTTTTATTAATTAGATGTTTAAATTTTTTTTATCTCCCCTGATTTTTGGGATGTTACAAGTTGGTATCAGAGCTCTGGCTTGAGAGAATTGGGTTCACAAGGGGTGGATTCCAAACTCAAGTCGAAGCACGAGTTTTCAAAACTAGTTTTAAAAAGTGTTTTTAAAATGAGTCCAAGTCCAAATCGAGAAACAGCGCATCACGACGACCTTATGCCTCTAGTACTTACTTATGAGTTATTTTAGTTTATTAAAAACGTCACGAGTGACATTGATTACTAAGAGAATAAAAGAGAATTAGCTCGAGATGAGCGTGAATTGTACGACTATATATGTATATATACTATATATGTACTGTTGTGAACTACTTGTTATGTGGATGGTATGAGGATGGGAGATCGTGGAATTTTTGAAACTGACTCGAAACCATGACAGGGGTAGGTTTGGATAATAATAAAGGACCACTACTACAGAAACGCTTTGGTAATGCGGTGAAAACGCTTTGATAATGCGGGGTAAGGACCGCAACAACAAACTACGCACTATTAAATAAACAAACCGCAACAAAAGAAAAACCGCAATATCAAACACAGAGACTGCAACAAGAAAGAAACCGCAATATTAAATTCAACACCGCAACAAAAGAGAAACCGCAATATCAAAAGCAAAGACCGCAACAAGAGAGAAACCGCAATATTAAAGCTTCCACCGCGCTATTAATTATTCGCACGCTACACTAGATGTTATACCCTCAATATTAGTTATTCGCACAAATGATAAAGTAACCGCAATATTAGGTATTCAAAATAAACAAAAAAAAATCATTCCACAATATATATATATATATATATATATATATATATATATATATATATATATATATATATATATATATATATATATATATATATATATATATATATATTATATTTAAAATCTAGCTCTTATATATTTAGATAGCACCCAAAAATATACAACCGCACAGTAAATATCAAAAAAATTTATACTTGCAAGTTGTGATCGATCAGTGTAATGAACCATGTTTAAAAAATTTACAATTATTCAAAAATTTACACTTGCTTAATTGCTAACCTTCATAATTGGCATCACTGGTCTTGGACCTCTTCATCCATTCGAGATACAAGGGCAACAACCTTGCAATGTATTCATGAATCTTAGAAGCTTCAAAACTCTTATTAGTCTTCCACATCTGCTCATGAAAAACAATTAATATCAATATTTTTTATATCTATTTGAGTAATATTTTAAAACTATAACGTACATAAACTTACATATTGCTTGATGTTAAACTGTATACCCCGTAAAAATTCATGAATATGTCGAGCAACAATGTAACCACATTCCCAGCTGTCTTCTTGTTTCCAGCACTGTAATATTTCAATTGTATATTTTATACATCTTAAATAAATTGGTAAAAAATGGAAATTGAAAACATACAGTTGTCTTTATCCATTGAAATCTACGGGGAAACATATCATTCATTACTCGTACAAGAGTGTAGTAATTAGGACCCGATGCACGCTTTAGAGAATCAACAATATATGCAATATTCGTTTTAGGACAGAGGATAAAAAGCATCCAGTGTCGCGTGCAAGTAAAAACAAGCAATTAATCAAAGTTACTTGCTTGTATGATGATTTAAAACATCTAGTGTTGCTTGTATTATGGAAAATTAAATCTTACCCTTGATAGTATGGTGCAAGAACGTATGACTTGCTTGGATGATGATTTAAAACATCCCTGATATGTTTTCTGACATGGTTATTGTTGTTGCGACATTCTGGCTCGGTAATATAGTGTGGATTGAAAAATGCACATTGTGAATTGCTGCCCGCCATTTCATAATAATACCTTAAATATACAACATAAAGTTAGTAAATACAATTATACTCAAATTGTAAAATATTAAGCTTACATTGACAAACAATGTATCATGCTGGAATCAAGCCAATGGAATCGAGCAAATTGTAAAACCTCGGTGGCTGGGATGCCTTCTGTATATGTCTCCGGATACATACCCGGAGGGGAAGGAACATTAAGACCATATTTGTTATATTTGAAGAATTCATCAAGTAGTGGGAGAAATTGGGGAGCATCGGCCATTACCAACGCATAATGCTCATCGTACTCAGGATCAAGAGGAATATTCTCGGTTTCGGGTTCTGTTTGGGCTTCAGGGACTGTTTGGGCTTCGGGGATGGTTTTGGCTGGGTTATTGGGTTGGGATTTAGTGACAGTTTGGGCTGCAGTGGGTGTTTGGGGTTTAGGGACTGTTCGGGTTGGGCTGTCGGGTTGGGGTGTGTTAATGGGTTGGGCTTCTGGGACTGTTTGGGCTTCAGTGATGGTTTGGGCTGGGATAATGGGTTGGGCTTTAGTGACAGTTTGGGTTGGGTTGTTGGGTTGGGCTACGGGGACTGTTTGGGCTTCAGTGATGGTTTGGGCTGGGTTAATTGGTTCGGCTTCAGTGATGGTTTAGTCGGGTTGGGGTGTGTTAATGGGTTGTGTTGCGGGGAATGTTTAGGCCGCGGTGACGGTTTGGGTTGCTGTGACGGTTTGGGTTGCTGTGACGGTTTGGGCAACGGGGACTGTTTGGGCTTCGGTGATGGTTTGGGCTGGGTTAATTGGTTGGGCTTCGGTGATGGTTTGGTCGGGTTGGGGTGTGTTAATGGGTTGGGTTGCGGTGACGGTTTGGGCTGCGGGGAATGTTGGATCAACCGATTGCAACTACAGTAAGTAATGATAAAAACATTAGTATTTAAAAATAATGATAATGATAAGACTAACCATGTGTGTATATCCATAAAAGGTTGTTAGTTGGTCTTCGGGGAAGGGTGAAGTTTCAGGCATTTGTGGTATATAAACATCATTTGTTGACAAATCAAATGGAGAGGATTCTCTCGAGTCAAATCTATGATGAGAATAACCTCTCAAGTCCCTTTCCGGACTTGGTAGTGGTGAATTGACAAGTCCATTGCCGACAAGCTAAAATATTTCTTCAAAGTTAAATAAAAGCGGGTAAAAGACATTTAAAAAAAAAAAACTAAAATATACCTTCACTGCATATCTTGGCCACTGTACTAAATTATAAACCAAATGCTCAAGCCTTTGAACATCATCTGTTTTTGTGAGAGGATGTACAGGCAAATCCTCCTTTCCTGCCACGATCTCATCAACTTGGACTTTTACACAACCATCGGCAATCGGTTTATTATGTAACAGTTGGAATCCAACCGTTGGCCATACTTGTCCAGAACCAACTTTGACTAAATGGGCATCAGCCACCCTAATTAGCAACTCACATGGTGACAACACCTGTAAAAACAGATACAATTATAAGGCTGTATAGTATAGGCTGCAAAACTTTTAAAATGTTACCTCAATAGGTGGATAGTGTTTCACCGTTCCACGGGACCCACATGAATCATGGTGGCTTGTGTTGACCGCGGGGGTACATTGCGGGATCACATTTCTAATCAATCCACCTTTAACCTTTGTGTATCCAATTACCTCGGATACGGTCCGAGACCTTCCCCCGTGCTCGGGTCCTAGAAGACGAATTAAAGGATCCTCTTTATTTAATGCATAAGTACCATCCTCTATCATCTTTTTCTCTTCCGCGAGCTACAAAAAGTATTTGTTTACCAAAAAGATAAAAATCTTCAATTAAATAAAACTTAGTATACCATAACTTGGAAATTGTCCAACGCTTCGTTAAGAAGTTCAAACTTTCCTTCACTATTCTTTACTGCACAACCCATCAAAAACAGCCTAGACCGTTCATTTTGAATCTCCGAAAGAACACTGTGGTTTTGTAGAAGTTGAGACCAAACTGCATCCTTTTTACTTTTTTTAAAACGGGGCCACCCGCTTCGGCCCACACGGACCTTGAATTGTCTCTTTGCATTGCTTGCCAGTGCTTTCTCCCTTTTTAGCTACACAAATTAACAAGTTGTTAATAATAAAATATTGTACAATACTAAACATATAATATAATTAAGAGATACCATAAATTCTGGGGTGCTTCTTTGTGCCTTAAATGCTTCCCAATCATGCCTTTTAAGAAACTTATACTTCTCA
Organism: Calendula officinalis; assembly: GCA_963853835.1. Classification (NCBI taxonomy): domain Eukaryota; kingdom Viridiplantae; phylum Streptophyta; class Magnoliopsida; order Asterales; family Asteraceae; genus Calendula; species Calendula officinalis. Next base: position 33,555,902 of record OY970832.1, read on the forward strand.
CAAGCATCCTTACCTGTAAGGACGAAATTTTTAACAAGCCTTGATTTAAAATTTGTACCCATTTTCACAGCTTTCTTCCTCATTAACTCTTTTACATCATCGTTCTCGATATTCCACATATTCTACAATTTAGAGTAAATATATTATATGCTATCATCACTTAACAACTATTTCATATTTCTAATTAATAATACCTTGGTATCCAGCCATAGTATTTCAAATATGTCTTTGTCCATTTTGCCCATATCAGTTGCTAGCGGGAAACGATGTTGAACCGTCATCCCAAACCATGACGTCAGTTCTTTACTCAGAGGGATATGATTTTCATCAAATTCAGTTTTATATACATCTTTGCTATATTTCTTCCCAAAAGATGCAGGACCACGTTCGCCTCTACGTCTCTTACGTCCTGGATTATCGGCCATTTCTGCAGAATTACGACACAAATGCGTGAACATAATACGTTAACAGAAATAGATGATTAAGAACGAATGCATAACAAACACAAGAAATCATTAACATAATACTTTAATACCTAGCTTGGTGAAGGAATATCGGCGATGTAACGGTAAACTAGGGTTTAGGTCGACGAGAGGTACTGATTAAGATTTTTGGAAAAGTGATTAAGGATACGACGTGGTGAAAGCAACGTCGGTTACTATCCAAGGTAAAGAAAACGACGGTGAATCCAAACTCCGGCGAACTAGTGCAGAGTGATTTTGGTGAACAAAACGGAGGGTTTCGTCGATTAAGGTTTTGTGCAAAAGTGATTAAGGATTCGATGTTTGGATAACTTATGTTTTGGGATTTGAAAATTTGGAATAAACAATTTCGTTTTAGCGGGTCTTTATTTCGTTTTAGCGGGTTATTTTATTCTATTTGTTACCGCGGTTTATGTCCATTAGTTATTGCGGTTTTTTTGTTGTTGCGGTTGGGTGAATTAGTTGTTGTGGTTTTGTTAATTTGTTGTTGCGGTTTTGAGTTTCATTTTTTTACACCTACAAGAACGTTGCATAGTAACAAATTCAAATTGTTAAAAGATGTTACACATGAATAAAACAGTAGGTTAATTATAAATTTGCATAGTACTAAAACACATATATAATACAAATATTAATTTTCAATAATATATAATAGATCGAGTTATTAAATATATGTTCCTTCTCCGTCAGTTCGTACATATCTTCTATTCATGTTTTCAAAATTCCCGGATTCGATACCGACAGAAAATGGTGGTAAATCATCGAAGTTGTCGTGTTCTTCTTCATCCACAACATTATCAACCCCAAGAATACGTCTTTTACCTTGCAACACAATGTGGTATTTTGCTTTGCTTGGATCTTTGACGGAAAAAATTTGTGATACATGTGTTGCGAGAACGAATGGCTTGGATTTGTAGCCATTAGTTTCAAGATCGACAAGTGTAAAACCATATTCGTCAACTTTAACACCCGTACGGTTATTTACCCACTTACACTTGAACACTGGGATTATGAAATCAGAATACTGCAAATCCCAAATTTCTTCTATCACACCGTAATAAGAATCTTTTGCGATGCTTATCAATGTATCTTGATCATGCCTATCGATTTCGGTTGTTGATGCTATTACTGTAACTCCACTATTCTGCACTGTACTTTTTCTATCTTGATCTTTGGTGTAAAATGTATAACCATTAATATCATATCCTTGGTAAGTTCTTACTCCAGCATCTGGACCTTGTCCCAATTTTTTGACAGTGTCAACAACGTCGTCACTTGTTGTCACCCTCTCTTTCAACCAACTTGCCAAATCCTTGTTTTGGTTGTTTATGTACCACACTTGTTGTTTACCCGGGTTCTTCGACTTTAACATATCCATATGTTCATCAACATATGGAGTGAGGCATGTCATGTGCTTTAAGATTACTAAATGAGCAACTTGTAGTTCTCCGTGCATTGGCACTATTATCTTAAAACCTACTCCTCCCTTTCCTTCAAGTCGACCTGAATGGCGACTTTTAGGAACGCCACCACTTTTGACACCTTCCATATAGCCTAAGAAAAAACAAAATATATAATAAATTAATTTTTGCTATAGTTGATCATATATATTACATACGTACCTTGGCAGAACTCAATCACCTCTTCAGAAGTATACCCTTCAATAATACTTCCCTCTGGTCGATTACGGTTTCTTACATAACCTTTCAATATTCCCATGTATCTTTCAAAAGGGTACATGTAACGTAGAAATACAGGACCACATGCCTTAATCTCTTGTACGATATGAGATATTAGGTGAACCATTATATCAAAAAATGATGGTGGAAAGTGCATCTCTAGTTCACAAAGGATAACATAATATGAGTTCTAGCAGTCTGCATATTGGTGATCACGAAGTACAAGTTAATAATTTCTTCATCGTAAAATGGTCTGCGTCCATGACAAATAAAATTGTATGATTTTTCTTTTTAATTTCTTGCTATTATAATTTGCAGTATAAATTTAATTTTCATTTCTTTCATCAGACTATTCCTGCAAAATTTGTTAGGGATCACCAACTTTGGAATGAGCGTCATTTGTGTGCTATGGAAAACCTTGAGATGAGTCCCCCATACGGTAAAGTTTTCAATTTACAACGCCACGGTGATCGAAGGAGGTCCAATGTTCGTTTTATAGATCATATGACTATCAATGGTGATATGGTCGACTTCAAACAGAAGATGGGCATCCGCACGAACCAACATGTGATGTTCACCCTTGATCTCGAAGCAAAAAATAGTGGTGTTGGAGTTATCTTCAACGTTACTCTTCTCTGTATCATCTTTGTTAGCTTTAATTTGTGTTTATGTTGTCCTTGTTTTGGGTTTATTTGTAATAAACTTTGTATTTTATGTTGTCCTTGTTTATGTTGTCGTCGTATTTTTATGAACTTTGTTTTTGTTTGCCAATTATTAATTAATTAAACTAAAAATCTAGATTGTTGTTGCGGGTAGAATATGGCCGCAACAACAAATATGGTAGTTGTTGCGGGTAGTGTATGGCCGCAACAACAAATGAGTTGTTATTGCGGGTCTTGCTTGGCCGCAACAACAAATGGAATTGTTGATGCGGTTCTTTGTTATACAGTGCGATGCTCCTTTGTTGATGCGGTTCTGCTTGACAACCGCAACATATAAGTTTTTTAGTCCGCACTAACAAACCCGATCTGTAGTAGTGGGCCCCTATTATTATACGCACATGACTCGTGCCTATGTTTTGAAAAGGATTCAAGGAGACTATTTGTCAAGCATCTAAGTACCATTAAAACCCCAATTCTTATATTTATAACAATTACGTTATACACGAGAAATAGAGAAAATAAATTTAATAATATATTAGCAATTCGAGTCAAGTAAGAGGTTTATTTATACAATGTTATGAAATAGAGTTGAATGAGAAGATAAAATCACTAAAAAGGGATCTATAAGAAAACAGTGAAACCAATTGAATAAGAGAATCATCAAACATGAATCGATAAATAAATCGAGGGCGATCGAGCAATCGTTCAAAACAAAGTAAAAGAGAAAATAAGAACAAAAATGTTAAGTTCAAATTCAGTGAGTAAATTGGATGGAAACATCACTAAATGAAGATTTATGAGAAACCAATAAACAATTAAATAAGAGATTGTTGATTTAAGTTGATAAGGAGTTATCCAAACAAATTTAAATGAAGAGATCTATTTGTTAAGAATTATTAAATTGATAATAGAGAATAATAATCGAATAATATAATTGAGAATACGTAATTCGTTATAAAAGAGAAATTATGAATTATGAGAAGTTAATAAATCAAGAGATGAATGAACATTTATTTAAAATGAATTAAATGGAAAATTATATTTAAATTTATAAGTAACTACTAATTTGAGTCAAGATGTTTGACCTAAAAAATAATTGTGTTGAATAAATATGCTTGATTATTGAGGACTATTAATTGAGTAAGAGACAAAATTCTAATAGAGTTAATACAAATTGTAAACATTGAGACATCATTAATTGAGTGGGTTGAGAAACCCAAAACGAGTTAATTAATCAATTAATTGACAAAAGAAAATTTACTAGGTTTATTCAATACGAACTACACGAGAATTTTATCTAACGACAAAAATTGTTATATGGTAATAATAATACCAAATATGCTATGAGTAAACCAAAATAAAATAACAAGTTGTGTTACTAATAAATGTAATAAGCTTGACTTATGAGGAGTCATAAAATGACTAATTATTAATGACTCAATGATAGAGAAGTATTTATGAGACTAATAAAGAGTAATGAGTTATAATTGAGAAAATTTAATAAGGATGTGAGAATCCATGAGAAGGCTAATGAGAAACCTAACACCTAATCAGAAACCTAACACCTAATATGAGTAATGAATTTTTTTTTGGTGTGAGAGGGGCGTAAAGAGTATACGTTGAGACCGACTCAAACCTGTGCATAAGAGTTTGATTATCGAGTAATTAAATGAGACCTTAAAATATGTATCGTGATTGTTTATTTTATGATGGTAGAGAGTGCCAGTTCCAAACTCGGGGATGAGTTTTCTCCACGTGGAGTTGAGTGGTGGCAAAAGAAAAAACTACCAATATTAAGAGTGAGAATAGAGAATAATTATAAAGTTGTGAATTATTAAATTCGTATTAATGAGCTAATGGAGATTAATAAATCAAGTTAAATGAAAAAAAAAACGTTATGTATAAATCGAGAGTAACTGCTGAAATAAGTAAAAGAGAAAAACAAATAGTATGTGAATTGACCAACAAAATTATAACTCTGAGCGAGATATGTATGTATATGAGTAGAGAATATATAAGTGTAATTGATAATAATCAATTTCATGTTATGGTATAATTATCAAATTCTGAGAAATTAATAACCAGTATTAATAGTGCAAATGAGAAATAACAAGTGCTATAATTACATAAGTAATGAGATAATGAAAAATTATGAAATTAGAATAACGGGAATTTATTTATGAATTATTCAAATCGAGGTAAATGAATAAATTATTATAATAAATTTAAAAGATAATGGTTTAAACCAATGGAGAACTACTAAATCAATTTAAGCGAACAAATTACTAAAATAAACCAAATGAGAAAATTTTATATTAAGCAAATACTAAATTTGAACTAAGGGGATTATCCAGTTAAACTATTAAATTGAATGTCACCGAATATTAAGCTTTATTGAGTGGTTATTAAATCAAGAATAGTTATTAAAATGAGCAAACGAGAAAAATATAATTATATCAGACAATAAAATTTTATTAAAATACCATGAGTTTCTAAATCGTGAAAGCCATAAAAATATAAAGTAATGAGGAAACTCTGTATTGAGAATGAGAATTAACCGAGTAACTAATTACACGAGAACTAATGACGTAAGTAATTAACCAGTTAATTAATTGAGTAAAGAGAAGACGTTTAATTGAGACGTTTAAACTTAAAATAAAATGAGATTTATAAGTGGACAAGTAGTCAAATGAGATTTGAAGTGAGTGCATTTGAGTATATGCAAATTGAGTAAGAGGCATGAGCTGTCTATTATCTGAGGTTTAGGGTGATTAAATACATTTATGTCAATTAGGTACTTGTTGTGTGTTGTCTGATAGCGGTGTGAACCGCCAAATTGTTCATTTTGCTTTAAAACAAAATAATTTCCTATAGAGTAGAGGACCTTGAGATGCTGCTTATTGGTAGAGATTGCCAATAATAAGATTTTATGTGTTGACAGAATGTAAAAGTAATAATTTGTTGGAACTGTGCGGGAAGGTTTTTCCCATAAAAACTTATTTTTTCGCTGTGAGAGGGCCGAGTATGATTGCAAGCACGAGTTGGATGACCGAGTACCACGCCGAGATCATATGTCGCCACAGACCAAACCGTAACAAATCTCCAAGTAGAGTTGAATCGGAGATTCAACGCAGCTTTAACTGCTGGGTGTAGCAACTGTGTTCGACTACGAGAACAAGATGACGCCTTCAGCCGCGTATCGTGAGTTAATATGTACTCGCTATCGACATCCTTTTCTGTTTGACATAAACCGAGATCCTTTGAGAGTATTTCGTTTTCAAATTTTTCTGGACCTAATCAATTTGCGCCGTTAGAGATAGAAGATTCGTGTAAGAAAGAGCCGGAGTTTATTCTGATCAAGTGGATCACCCTAAGAGCAAACCGATGATGAAGAAAATGGTAAAGAAGTTGATGTTGAACTAGAAGCTTATGAAGAAAATGATGAAGAAGTTGACGAACAATTGACGACAACTACTACTAGTAGTAGAGGTAAAACTGAGTTATTGTATATTATATATATATACATGTTTAAAAAGTGAACTTTCGAACATATAAGAATCAACTAATTAATGTCATTTAACTTCCATTTCTTTTTATCTTATTAGTTTATGTGAATCTAACATAAATGTAATTTGTACATAATCGAAAATTTGAAGATCGACCTTGTGCTCAATCAACATGGTCAACCAGTTGGACCTACAATAATGATTTGTCACGAGTTTAGTCGATTTTTGGGCACTCTTGCTAGAGATTTTAAGTATTGTCCACTAAACTATTGTGACTGGTGTGAAATGCCTCTTGAATATAAAAGCAACATGTGGGATTATGTCTTGTCAATTAATCATAGATATATGTTAAGTTGTTTTTTATTTTTTTGTATAGGAGAAGTACATGGTTTCAAATGACGGAATAAAGTGGGTGATGAGTACTCTTAATCAATTATGGCGTGTTCAAAAATCAAGGGAACAGAAACAACATTATTACAAATATGCAACTGATGTAGAGAGATGGGAGAATCGCCCTAAGACAATACCAGAGCAACAATTTAGAGATCTCCCAGACTATTGGGACTTGCAAGAAGTTGAGGTAATTTTAAGTAAAAATTTGAAGGTTTAATTTTACATTCAATTAATTGACTTTTAAACTTTATGCAGATTGGAAGTGAAACGAACAAAAAGAATCGTTCGATGTACAATGACCCACACACTATGGGAGCTACTTCATTTGCATTATTACGCCAAGAATTGGTAATCCTTTAAATGAGAAATTGATTTGCATATTTTTAATCCTTTAAATGATAATATATTTTTTACATTATAGCAACAAAATCATCCAGAGAAGCACATGCCGTCTCAGTCACAAGTTTATAAAGAGTCTAGAAAAAGATCTGTCGAAAAGGAGTATTTGACAAATGGTGACAGGCTTAAGGAAAATATTGTGAGTAAATTCTTATTTGTGTTTTGTGTTATTTTCTTTTTATATGGGTTGTTTGAGCCGCAAATAGGGGCTGTTTGGGCTGTAAATATGAGTTGTTTGGGCTGTAAATAGGGGTTTTTTGGGCTGTTAAATAGGGGTTGTTTAGGCTGTTAAATAGGGGTTGTTTAGGCTGCTAAATAGAGGTTGTTTGGGCTGTAAATAGGGGTTGTTTGGGCTGTAAAAAGGGATGTTTGGGCTGTAAAAAAAAGACTGTTTTGGCTGTAAAAATGGGTTGTTTGGGCTGTAAAAAAGGGGTTGTTTGGGCTGTAAAAAAGGGCTGTTTGGGCTGTAAAAAAGGGATGTTTGGCTGTAAAAACAGGGCTATTTGGGCTGTTAAATTGGGTTTGTTTGGGTTGTGGCATAAGGTTGTTTGGGTTGTAAAATAGGGTTTTTTAGCATTAAAAAGCAATAATATCGATTTTATTTTTGATCTTATTGTTGTTAAATAGGAGAAGATGACTTTTTTAGAATTAGAGCAAGGGGAAGATTTAACTAAAGATCCTTATGATGAGGTCATGGGCAAAAACAAGAATAAAGGATACCAACGCCTTTATGGACGAGGTGTGAGTAAGATGAAAAAATTAGAAAAGAAGACAGGTTACATTCTTCCAGAAGAATTTTTAAGCAGTATCAAAAGGGATTTGATACGAGAAGTAGCACATGATGTCACGTCACTTATAGTTTCTCAAATAAAGGCAGCTAACCCAGATTTAGATCTTGTTATTCCTGACTTTGGAGCTCCCCCAAGAGATGAACAAAGTGCTCACTCAGATGTAAATTTTACATAATATGACCATATATATGTCCTTAGTTTGTACATCTTTAGTTATTAGTTGAGTATATCGCTCTCTATTTGAGTTATGTTTTAAATGTTCTTTTTATCCATTTGTAGGGAAGTAATGTCCACACCGTTGGAAGATATGACGTGGATGAAAGTTGACTGACCTATAGTGCTTTCTATCATGTTTTTTGAACAATTTGTTATTTAATTGTTTTAAATATGTTGAATACTTTGAATATTTTGAATTGTAGAACATATTATTGTAAAGAATTTGGTTCTAATATCAAAACTTATTTGGATATTAATGTGTTTATGTAGTTGTTCTATATTATTTAATGTTATATACTTCCTCCGATTCAAAATAAGTGATACACTTGGGGTTTCACGGTTTTTGAGGCAAAAGATTATAATGATGGTTAAATTAGATTAATTGGATGGTTAGTGGGGAATGAGTCTCACACCTTTTGAATAAAGTAAGGTTAATGATGTTTAAAAGTAAAAAGTAAGGGTAAAGGGGTCATTTCACTTTGTTAAAGTAGATAGTTAGTGGGTGTGGGTCCCATTTTATTTGCCAAATAAGGAAACTTTTCAAAGTGTATCACTTATTTTGAATCACCCCAAAAAGGAAAGTGTATCACTTATTTTGAATCGGAGGAAGTATATATATATATATATATATATATATATATATATATATATATATATATATATATATATAGGTTGATTTCAAAAATGGTGTTACAATTGTCAATGGCGTTACAATAGGTAAATTGGTGTTACAATTACCAATGGCATTACAATAGGTAAATTAGGGGGTGCTTGTTTGAGGGTATTTGAGGGTAGGTAATGGTAAAGATAATGAAAATAGATGCTTGGTTGAATATAATGTAATTCTCCATTACCTATTAGTGGGTAATAACCCATTACTCAACAAATTGGGGGTAATGATTACTCATTGCATTGTATTCCCTTTACCTTTCCCTTTCCCATTCCCCAATTTGAACCAAGCATCCCCTTAGTGTTACAATTGTCAATGGCGTTACAATAAGTATATTGGTGTTACAATTGCCAATGGCGTTACAATAGGTAAATTTGTGATACATTTTCCAATGAATGTTATAATAGGCATATTGGTGTTACACTTGGCAATGACGTTACAATAGGTAGGTTGGTGTTACATTTGGTAATGGCGTTACCATAGGTACATTTGTGTTACATTTGCCCATGGCGTTACAATAGACTTATTATAACGGTAAAAATCTCCTATTGTAACAGCACATTGGTTGTGCATAATAGTGTTACAAAGGCGTTACAATAGCCCTGCTACCGTTACAAAAACCGGTACAATAGACCTATTGTAATGGCAGCGAATGTAATGGGCAAAATGGCGTTACAATAGACCTATTGTAATGAATTTTGGCCTTTATGTAATGAATTTGGGTGTTACAAAAACCCCTTAATTGTAGTAGTGGAAGGAAGAGAGAACCTTGAAAGGATAAGATTGATTAATTGTGCAAAGTTGCAAAATACTATATCTATTGTAACGCTCCCTTATTTACTGTAACACCCCTTTATCTATTTTAACGCCCCCTTATCTAATGTAACGCCCCCTTTATCTATTGTAACGCCTCTTATCTATTGTAACACTCCTTAGCCATTGTAACGCCCCTTTCTATATTTAACACATTTTTTCTATTGTAACGATACTTCTCTAATGTATCAGGTATTCATATACAGTGTTATAATGTAAATTCCAAAAAATTTAATGTTTAATTAAAATAATCATTATAATACAAACTCTTTTTATAATTTAAACCCTTATCTACTCACACTTAATATACGGTAGTTTTACTTTTACCCCTAATATTTGAACGTTTCTCTTTCGATCCACAATTTGATTCTTCAAACACCAGCGATGCGATGCTAGAGTTCACAAGGGATACGATCAATTCGATATTTTTATTTCGTTCTTGTTCTTAACCTAGGGCTACGATCTTTTTGCTCGAATTTTCTTCATCACTCTCGATCTTATGCTCTGGTAAGTGGTAATCTCTATCTTGATCTTCTGCTCTGCTCGAATTTATATATCCATTGAAACATCATTTATTCATAGTGTGTGCTCTGGTTATAAATATTTGTAGTGTTTGCTTGATCTCGTTGTGCTCGATCTTGATCTCGCTCTGCTCGTCTATCTTCCAATTGTCATATGTTATTGCGTTGCTTGAATCAGTGTTTGCATCACATTCATATCTCGTTCCTGAAGCATATCCGGAGCATAATTTGGTGTTTTTGAATTCTAATCCGATTCAGTTGTTTCACTTTGGTATTCAAGGCATCAAGGTACGGATTTCAATTATGTTAACTCGCATTGGTTAGTTGATTTAAAATTGAAGACTAACCGACAAATTACATGTTCTAATTAATTGTAAGTTTGTTGTATCTCTAGCTGGAATTATGAGATTCGTTGAGATCTGATGTTTTCTTATTGTGAATACGTTTTATTAATCCACGGATTTGAATTTGTGTTTCTGATTCATTCATTTACATGGTTAATTAAAGGCTCAAAATCATGTGATTGTACCTTCAATTATCAAACACGAGAATCTTTCTTTAATGCTCATACATCTGGTCTTCAACTAATAAGCTAACTTCACAATTACCATATATGAGGTAATTAGTATATAATCAACATTGATTTTGTAGTCATATTATTTCTGATCAGGATACTTGTTTATAACTAAGATTAAAGTTAGCTAAATCAATCAAGTTCCTCCTTGTATCATGCCTTTTCTCTTTTATCCTGATCAGTCTGTTTCATTAAGGGCTTTTTTATGCTCACATTGTTATTTGTATCAACTCTAGGCTACCAATGGTGTCGATTTCTTGTCATGGTCAATGTACCTTAAAGATAAAACAGTTCGATTACAGCTTTGGTAATTCAACGGCCAGTGTTTTTTTTTTTTTTTTTGTCTATTAAAAGAATGTCCACCATTTTTATTCAGTGCAAAACATTTCAGGGATACTGCTGGGCATGAGAGATTTAGGAGTCTTATTCCATCTTATATAAGAGATTCATCAGCAGTAGTGATTGTCTATGATGGTACCAGTAATTATATTATTGCATTCTCACTGCTTTTCTTAATTAAATTGCATGTACGCATATAATAAGTGGCCTTTGTTACTTCTAAGATCGACACTCATTTTTGAACACTCAAAGTGGGTAGAAACTGTACATACTGTACTCGGAAGCGATGTGATTATAGTCCTTGTTGAGAACAAAATTGATCATGCTGACAAAAGGTGTGATTTTACTTACTAATCTGCTTTAGTCATGAATTTAATAGCCTTTTTTTAATAACACTAGTCCTAGATGCAACTTATATGTTATAGTCTTGACTCGTGAGACATGGCAAATTTGACTCATTAATAATAAATGGGTCGATACTTATTTAATAATAAAAAGAATATTATGGAAGGATTGAGTAAATTTGGTTGTAAGTTACCAAAAATGTAAATTTAATGTATAAAACCAACTCATCTATTTATAAAAGAACTAAATATCGTTCAAATTGTATTGTTTTTTTTTTCTAATCAAATAAAATGTAATTTTTTTTGGGCTAAACATACTTATTTTAGATCTAATTATGGTACAGTTTATATCTATTGCTTTAGGTTTCAGCTGATATCTATTCGAATTACCAGTTATTGTAAACCATGGTATAACATTTATTATAGTTGGACATCATTTTGGGAATGCTAATGGAATGGCTCCACGTGCACGGTGAGTAAAACCATTGTTAAACATAATTTTACGAGATTAAGGTACGTATACTAAATCGATTAACTATCTTCAATTAGAGAGATTTTTTCTTATTTTTGCGTTTAGTTGATTAACTATCAGTTGTTATGGTGAAGATGAAGAAGTTTTCTTGACAAAAGTGGTTTCTCCTATTTATGATGTCATGGCAAAGGTATTAAAACTCGACGACCAAAATTAGCATTTATGGTATGATTTTTGTGTACTAATAAACTAGCATGATGTAATATTGTTACTAAGAAATTCATGAACATTTTAGGTTGGCAGATTGTTACTAGTTATGATATATACATGTTTTACTTAGCAACATACATGTTTTACTTAGCAGCTGACCAATTTTTTTTATTTTTTTTCTCAAGACATGTTTTACTTATCAGCAGACAGGTCTGCTGTTTGCATATTAGCAGAAATTGTTCCCCCAAGAGATGAACAAAGTGCTCATGGTATACAAATTGCAAGGAGATCTCATTCAGAGGTAAATTTCATGTAATATCACCATATATCCTTAGTTTGTACATCTTTAGTCATTAGTTGAGTATATCGCTCTCTATTTGAGTTGTGTTTTAAATGTATTCTTTATCCAATTGTAGGGAAGTAATGACCACGCCGATGGAAGATATGACGAGGATGAAAGTTGACCGACCTATAGTGCTTTATGTCATTTTTTTGAACAATTTGTTATTTGATTGTTTTGAATATGTTGAATACTTTGAATTGTAGAACATACTATTGTAAAGAATTTGATTCTAATATTAAATCTTATTTGGATATTTGTGTGGTAGTTGTTTGTTATATTATTTGATGTTATATAATATATATATATATATATATATATATATATATATATATATATATATATATATATAATGGTTGATTCAAAAATTGGTGTTACAATTGGCAATGACGTTACAATAGGTAAATCGGTGTTACAATTGCCAATGGCGTTACAATAGGTATATTGATGTTACAATTGTCAATGGGTGTTACAATAGGTATACTGGTGTTACACTTGGCAATGGCGTTACAATAGGTAGGTTGGTGTTTGATGTGTGAAACCTAGTTATAAAATAATTACCTAAAATACGCCTTATCTAGATTACCACACTCTTAGGCAAGTATGACCTAATCGTGAGTAATACAGTTCAGGTAAGTAATTCGGGTATATTCGTCTCCACAGGGAACAGTGATGATGACTAAGTAAATTAATACTAATAGTTCAATCTAAGTAAATGCATAAAGTAGGGGTTTTGATTTAAAACTAAATAATTAAATAAACTGATTTAAAAGTAACCGTAAGCTTTTGACAAATGAAATAAACTGACAAGCGGTAAAACTGTGCTCAAATTTGAGAGGGAATATTCACTATGATCGATTCCATCTAGTTCTAGGTTTGGTTGGTTAAGTCCCGATTTAATTAGTATCTAGAAGTTAGGTAAGCAGTGGTCACTAGCTTCCTACAATGGCCTTAGTAATATTTCCTAAGGAATACACTACGGTCACACTTCGGTTTGTAAATTATATCTAGGTTCGGATTTCCGTCGCCTTCTAATCTAGAACTTGGTCGCTACTAAGATTAGACTTCCAATTTTATCTAAGTTATTGATGTCTAAACTCGAATCCCTAAATCCCTAAGTCTAGTGGATTGCCAACTACGTCACCGGTGGTGAAAAGTTAAAGTAATTATCAATTACAATTGCTAGTGGTCACTCAACAAAATAAATTAATAATTAACAGTTCAAACAATCAAAATTCAAGAATAAATCAAAAGGTTCTTTGATATAAAAACAAGTGTTCACATCCAATAATAAAAATCCTAAAAAATTACCAAACCTAAATCCTAGATTACATCTAATCATAGCGAATATTAAATGATTTAGCACATAGACATGCTAAAAATCATAAAACAAACGTAAGAATTCAATAGAACAAACATAATATCGATAAATAATGATTAAAAACCGAATTATATGAATGGAGTTGAAGATCTTGATGCTTGAAACTTCCAAAATTTGTGAACAATATTATCCCTAGGGTATTTTTCGGCTGCCTCTTGATTAGGTTAAAAGTTTTTCTTCAAATCTGCAATTCTCGCTTAAATATACGTCAGATCGCTGGAATTCGCGTCGCTATTCCCAAAATCACGTCGCTACTTAAAGTCCCGTGTTAATTTGCGTCGCTATCTTCCAGATAGCGGCGCGATCTGCACTTTTTGATGGAAAACAGCGACTCGATTTCGCGTTTCAACCGAAAATAGCGATACAGATAGCGGCGCTATCTCTGAATTTTCTGCAGATTCTCATTTCTTATGTCGTTTTGGCTCGTTTTTGTCACTTTTTCTTCTATAACCTGAAAAATACAATGGGAACTATATTTGAGTGATAACATCATGTTTTAATAAATAAACACATACAAAAATAGGTATATTGGCATATAAATATATGTATAAATATGCCAATATCAAGATGCCCACACTTGAACTTTGCTTGTCCTCAAGCAAATTATCATTTAAAATAACTCAATCAGGTATAAACAATTATAAAGCAATCGACATTTCATCTCAGTTTATTTATATAAACACCACAATTTTCAGAACATAGTCCATTTAGCAGTTAAAATTTCACATTGTATTTTATGCCCAAGTTTGTGTAAAAACATCAGCTAACTTTTCACAAATCTAATTAAATCCTTAACTATGTTATTTAGACTACTTTTTAACTTAGATCCTAATTCATTCTTGCCTAACCTATAAATACCATCTTTATGAAAATCACCCGACTAGTAAGGTTAAAAGAACAAAAATTAGTTTATTTATTCATTTCATAATTTATTTGCTTTATTTATTCATGCTTTGCATGTTTATTTATTTTATTTATTTGTCTTTATACATGCTTTGCATGTTTATTAACTTATTTATTTATATGTTTGGAAGAGAGAACCACAACTTTCATTGAGCACCCGCATAAAAGACTTTCAGCCAACATATCCAGATCAGTTGACCTTAGTATGCCAGGTTTAAAGGACCCCGCGAGTTTACTTTTCGGGAACCCAAGGTCGGCTAATTGTTCCCCCTAAGTATTTAATTAGGTATTTATTCAAGAATCGATTCGAACCTCAGCTTACAGTGTGAACCCGCGTAAAAGACTTTCAGCCAACATATCCAGATCAGTTGACCTTAGTATGCTAGGTTTGAAGGACCCCTCGGGCGTACTTGTCGGGAGCACAAGGCCGGTTGAATATTCTCACCGATTCTCAAATTTTTCATGTATATTATTTAGCAATTTATTTACGTAAACTAAAAGCTCTTAATCTAACCTAATGTCATCAGGAGTTAGCTTTGCTAAACTTAATTTTCTAAAAGACAATACCTATAGGTTTACAAGAATTTCAAATTTTCCAAGTTAGAAAGTGATTTAATTAACGAGTTAAAGAGATAATTAGATCGGCAAAAAGCCACAAAAATTGACACATAAAAGCTAAGAAAAATTTTAACTTTTAAAGTGAACTTTATTGTCTAAAAATTGTCTTCTAAAATTGAGATGTGACTAAAAAAAAAGATCTGATTGAATTGGTTTGTTCGTTTTTGAGATGATTTACTATGAAAACTGCCAAGTGGTGGATACCATACCCCATGCCCACACTTAAAACATTGCATTTCCCTCAATGCAATAAAAATAAAGAATTATAAATTAAAAAGAAAAAGACAAAAGGGAACGGTACTCCCTGAAGGTATTTTGATTTTTGTGTGTTCCAAGAATTGTTATCATCCAAATGCACGATCCATTTTGAGCATTTCCATCCAATTCCTCAGCTCACCATATTCTATTAAATCATAGCTACAACAATACTAAAATAAAACTGGTAAAATAGTTCAAACAACCAAAATAAAAAAGAAAAAAAGAAAAATTGTAGCTAAAAAAATAATAATCATGTAAAGTACAACCAAATCGAATAATCAGTTCTGAAACCCAAACGGAGCAATCAATGATCACGCCCATCCCGAGGCGATGTCGGGTCATACTGTTGGAACCATTCTTCATAACTCGGGTAGTTTGGCGGAGCAGGCAAGTTCGGGCCCCAATAAGGTAACGGGTTTTGGGCCTCGAGTGGTGGTGCGGGGGCTTGCCAGTAAGGGAGAGTTTGAGCCCTTTCTCCTTGATAGTAATTTCGTTGGAGCTGCAAGGTCATACTATCCATATGATGTCTCATCCCGCCAAAGTTCATTCTCAAACCTGCCATGTCAACCTGCAAAGCATGAACATCATTATATAAATTTTGGTACGGGTCAAACGTAGAAGGACCCGCTCCGAAGCCAGATGCTCCCGGATGTCCATGACCATGCTCCATAGGTGGCGGTTCCATCTCCCCCATTGCCACATCCTCCGGTATTTGTGGTTGTTGCCTTTTCCCTCTTGGTTGCCTCGGTTGTGCACCTCTTCCTTGCCTCGGTTGTGCACCTCTTCCCCCCGCTTTAGTTGACGGGTTCTCTTCCCATGCATACCGTCCTTGTTCCACCCCAGCTATCGGATCTCTAATTACTCACATTCCTATCAGTTGGTTGATATCTAAGAATCCCATCTCTTGCTTGGTTAATGTTATTTTTACCCGCGGTGTAAGATTGACCGCTGCTTTGGCCAGGCGTGTGATGTATTGGCCTCCTGTGAAGCCACTTTTACCCTTATGTCCCTGTGCCGGACCATTCAGAAATGAAGCAAGGATGAGTGGAATGTTAGTAATTCGGTCCCTGTTGACCAGTTGATATAATAGCCAAAGGCTATACATGTTTATCTTTTCGGCCCCCTCTTTCCGTTGGCGAATGGTGTTTGAGATCATCCGATACAAATATCTGTGTTCACTGTTTCGGATATGTCTACTCTTGGATGATCTCGGGTCGAATATGCCGACCCCAATGGTTTCCCAAATTCTGTCAACGTTCCGAGCTTCCTGGTATTCTCCCCGGTATAGATAAGGAAGGAAATGGGGGCTATTTGTTTGAGTCGCGGTGTAGAGGCCCAGATTAATAGCAAACTGTATTAATGATCAGTTAACCTAGTAGTTGGCTACCCGATAGGTGATGGTGATGGCATCGGGTTCGTTGTGAGCTCTCGTGAAATCCAGGTGAAATGTGGTGAAAAATTCAAGGACTAACTCAGAATACACCGGTTCCCGCATTGTTAATGCAACCTCCCAAGTGTTGCATGTGAATACCACGGTGTCGTTATTCCCGCGAACTTCGCGGATTAAATACGAGTGGATGGCATCTGCCTTTCCCAATGATAGGAGTAGGTCCCAATCTGGGGTTCGACCTACGTTTATATTTTTGTGCATTATTTCATTCCGCCTTTCTTCGAGGCGTAATCGAGTGCTTTCGGTTCGAATATTTGTAAATTCTTCGAATGCATGATGCTCAGAATTTTTCAGTATCAATGGGAACCCATCCCTGTGTAATTGTTCTTCATCATCCGAAGAGGATGATGATGGTGGTGTAGCCGGCCTCGGGGGTTGAGCTGAGGATGCTTTTGAAGAAGTCCTTGTCTTTCTCTGTAGATCACAAACAAAAGAATAATCATTAGGGGTGTTATTTAACAGAACAAATATAAAATGAATAAGGAATTGATAAAAGGTCATGATTTGAATCCTAATTTCCCGTACCCACACTTAGTTGTTAAACTAAGTGTGACACTATGTAAAAATTTACCAATTTTCCTTACCCACACTTAGTTGTTCAACTAAGTGTGACATTATGCAACACTAATAATGAATGTTTTTATGCTTAAATCTGAAATTTGCAAATGTTTGTAATATAGTTATAGAACGTTTGAACCCAATTTAGCAAAAAGTTTAACCACAATCTGCAAATTTAACAAGTATTTCTAATATTTAAACAAATTTGAACTCAATAACACAATGTAGATAATCTAACAAGCAAAACATAAGCTAAATTCGGATTTTTGACAAGAACAAACCCTAGTTCATAAATTTTCTCCCTAAAAAGTAAAATCAAGCCTAAAAATTCGAAGTTTTACACTAAGGTTTAGTAATCGTTCGACTAACTAACAATCTATGGCTTGAATCTACAACTAATCAAAGAAAAATGGAAGAAAACAGTAAAACCTCCAAAATTTCGGCCCTAATTAAGAATACCCACAAAAATCAAAGATTTTAGCCCTAAAAGATGAATCAATGGAAGAAAAGAAGGGTATACAAACCTTAGATGTCATGGAGATGAAGATTTGTGGAAGCAATCGGAAGATTTGGCCGAAAATTGGGGTTTTGGTAGCAAAATGGTCGAAAATCGCTGCTACTAGGGTTTTGTTTTGGTTCTGCGCGATCTGGAACGAAGGCCACGGTTTTATACGCTGGGAAGATCGCGCCGCTATCCCAGATAGCGGCGCTAATTTTCGCGGATTTTGGGAATTTGAGTTAACCGGGTCGGATAGGATAGCGGGACCTAAATGAAAGATCGCGCCGCTATTTCACAAATAGCGACGCGATTTGCAACGCTATTTTGAGGTCAAACGCTATTTCGGGTCGCTTTTTGACACTCGATTTGGGCAGATAGCGGCGCTATCAAAGATAGCGGCGCTATCTACGAATTTTTATATTTTTCGAATTTTTTTTTTTAAAAAGAAAATACGTAGAATGGAAAGGGAAAAACAACTAAACACGGGTTGCCTCCCGAGAAGCGCTTCATGGATTTACGAGTCTAGAGCTTGACTCGGTGTTACTCTTCTCACTTGCTTTTCTTCATCGAGGTGAAATGCACAACCTCTCCTTCTTGCTCTTCTTCATCCATTCCCTCATGGTATTGTTTGAGACGGTGACCATTTACACTAAAATGACCACCTTTTTCGGTAACAAGGTCGACATATCCCGATGGGTGTTGTTTGACAACGGTGTACGGACCAACCCATTTTGATTTTAGTTTTCCAGGCGAAAACTTGTATCGAGATTGATATATCAGAACCTTATCACCCGCCTCAAAATACTTATGAGTCTTAAACTTTTTATCGTGCAAATGCTTACTCCTTTCTTTGTAAATTCGGGAGTTCTCATAAGCATGAAATATGTCTTCATCGAGCTCGTTGAGTTGATGACGTCTTTCCATCCCTCCTACGGTAGCATCCATGTTACATTCCTTGATTGCCCAATATGCTTTGTGCTCAATCTCAAAAGGAAGGTGACAAGCTTTTCCATACACCATTCGGTAAGGTGTATATCCGGTAGGAGTTTTGAAGGCGGTTCGGAATGCCCATAAGGCATCATCAAGACGTTGAGACCACGTCTTGGGATTTTTCTCAATAACCGTAAGCTTTTGACAAATGAAATAAACTGACAAGCGGTAAAACTGTGTTCAAATTTGAGAGGGAATATTCACTATGATCGATTCCATCTAGTTCTAGGTTTGGTTGGTTAAGTCCCGATTTAATTAGTATTTTAGAAGTTAGGTAAGCAGTGGTCACTAGCTTCCTACAATGGCCTTAGTAATATTTCCTAAGGAATACACTACGGTCACACTTCGGTTTGTAAATTATATCTAGGTTCGGATTTCCGTAGCCTTCTAATCTAGAACTTGGTCGCTACTAAGATTAGACTTCCAATTTTATCTAAGTTATTGATGTCTAAACTCGAATCCCTAAGTCTAGTGGATTGCTCTAACAACCCAAAAATCAGGAGAAATTTAAAATTTTTTAAAACATTTAGTTAATAAAATTTCCACAAGTACAAGTAATGAAAAGGTCCCAACTCAGATAAAAATATAAATCATCTCAAGGTCTTTAATGCGGAAATAAATAAAAAGGTTAAAAATTATGTTTGACCCGAGACCCGACCTATTATATCAAAATAAACAAATAAATACAAACAACTCAAGCCACATAAGTGATCCCCAGAGACTGTAACATCCCGAGACCCGACCTATTATATTTTATTACTTAGGTAAGTAATATATTATTGTTTATTATTTTATTATTTTTATTGATTTATTTGAATTAATTGTATTTTTAACCATGGGGTTAAAATTTAGTAAAACTGAGATATTTAAATGTTAAAATGATTTTTACATATTTGGATTCATTTCTGAACCGGGGTTCTAAAAATATCTTCGTTGTTAAAATTGGAGTTAGTTAGGTCTAAATTAATTATCTGTGAACCTAATATCCTATATTGTGTTTAAATGAAAATACATGTGTTTGGGGGAGGGGTGTACGTGTTATGTGTTAGGGGCAGGTGTCAAATTTCTTTTCTTCCCCTCTTGTTCTTTCCCAGTTGACACACACACACACACTCACTTTCTTGAGTTTTTCTTCCAAATTGATGTTAATTGCTTGAAGTTCTTGCCTTCTCCTTGTGATTTTCGGATTCTAGAAGCAAAACTAAGTAAGTTCTCTCCTTTCTTGGCTAGGGTTTCATGTTCTTGAGCTTAGATGAACTAGGGTTCTTGAGTTTGTGGGTTTTGATGGAGTTCTTGTTGAACCTTGCTTGTAATTCGAAATTGATGCATGATTTGGTGTCTAATTGAGTTCTTGCAAGTATGGTATGAATTGTTGTTAGTTATAACTCATTTGGTGAAGCTTTCATAAAGCTCCATCAATGGTGGATTTGGGAAGAAGATGGCTTTTTCCCTAATTTGATGAATTGTGTATTTTGATGTTCTTAATGTTGTGTTAGGCAAATTATGTATGTTAAATGATGATTGTTAGTTATGAAGAACTTCTAGTTACTTGTTATGAAAATGCATTGGTGTTGGTAGTGTTTGGCTAAGATGGAAATTTAGTCATAACTAGCTAAATTTGTAGAATGTTGACTTTTGTCAAACCTGGGAGTTGACTTTTAGTCTTGTATGGCTTGTAAACTCTAATTGTCAATTTAATGTCATTTATATGCTAGTTATCTAGTTGGGAAGTATAATCATGTTGGTTTGGGGTCTTGACCCGTTTGTTTGGCAATTAGTGCAATTTGACCTAAATAAGGTCAAAGTTGGTGAAACTTGCATTTGGATGCAAATAACTTGTTAGTATGTAATTTTGATGTTGATCAAGTAGGATATCCCATTGGAAAGTGTTGTGTAGATTCCCGATTCCTTATTCTTGTTTTGACTCGTTTGGGCCTAAGGTGCAATTTGGCCAATTGGCATAATGAATTGACTTGATGAAGTGTTGGACTTTAGTATTGGTTATATGTACAATTGCAAGTAATTGGTTGTAAGATGTTGTTGCAAGATGTGGCCTTAAGCTTGTATAACTTGTTAAACAATTGATGATTTCGGGTGACTAATTCGGTATTCATTTTGTACAGGAAAAGGGAAGGAGCCTCAGTGATATAAGATCATTGAGCTCGGCACGAAAAGGAAGCTAAGGTGAGTGGACTTAACCTTCTTTCTTGTGTGATGTACAAAATTAGGGAATGGTAGAGTTTGAGAAAAAGTGCAGGATTTGGGCATCTGGAGTAGTTCGTGACGCGAACTTGTGTTCGCGAAACGCGAACTCGGGTCAGAGAAGTGGGGGTTTGGTCGTGATGTAGTTCCCGATTCGTGAACTCTTAGTTCGCGACGCGAACTCTGAGTTCACGACGCGAACTTTGTCAGGAACAGATTTCATGGCTGCAATTCTTTTTACAAGTTTATACTTGGTCTAGTGGTTAATGGTAGTATGTGCACATGTTTTTTTAGAGGTTAGCTATGGTGGTTTTCGGCTACGCTTCGTTACTCTTGGTGGGGGCGATCGGACTCCTTCGAATTCGTTACGTAAGGAGGGATCACCGTGCCACTAGTAAAGAAGCCATCGGTTGACTGTTGTTGGCCGACAACAGTCGAAGGTCCTCGCCCGACCGCCGATCCTCTCTTAACGTCCAATTGCTTGTGGAAGTTTGGACGATTTCCCCCTATCGATTTCTCTTGTTTTCTAATTTGTTGTGGTTATGCAAATTGACGTCTATTTCTATTCACTTAGCTTTGTGCTAATCCCTCATTTGTTGACTCTTTTCAGGTTGTGGATTTGGCTTGACTAGAGTCGGGTTTTGGAAGTCTGACCGTACTCTGATTTTGTAAACCGGGTCGAGCATGTTTTTCTGTAACACCCTTAAATGTTTTATATATTTTGGTTAATATGTAAATGGCTTTTATGTTATGTAATAATTAGGATTTATAGTTTTCCTAAATCGCTTCCGTATGCTTATTTTTTTTTTTTTTACAAAAAATGGCTCTAAGATTGTGGTGTTACAATTTGGTATCAGAGCCTCGGTTTGGCGATGGTTGCACATTTAGGTGTACCATTCCCAAATCTTGGCTCGAGTTGGTCAAACTTCCTTAATTTTGGGGTGGATTAGTAGAGTGAATATGAATTGTGTGTTAGTAGTAGTTAGTAGATAGGTACTAACGATTTAAACTAATAGTTCGTGAGATGTTGTGTTTATTACAGATATGACAGATAACGATCCAAATCTGCCGATAACCATGCCGAACCCCGAACAAGGAATCATTGGTACTTCCCGGGATACGAATGAAGATAGAGAAGATTATATTATAAGAATGGAAAGTCGATTAGAACATCTTCAGAATCTGGTTGATAGCATGAGCCAGAACCAAAATAACCAACCATCAAACTTCCCTCCCGTGTTTACTCCATCAATGTCCGTCCCTACCATGCAAATTCCCACAACTCCCGCCTTTACCATGACGGTTCCCCTAATGTCAACCACATCCGAACCTCATCCTGTAATGTCTCAACCACAATACTTTTATGTTAATCCAAGCCAAGGTTTACCTCAATATCAATTTACCAATCAACCTTACCCATTCGGCATGAAACCGAATTGTACTTTCAAACAATTTTTAGACTGTAAACCCCCTGAATTTAGTGGAAGCAGGGATCCCAATGTCACTATGAACTGGTTAAGAGAAATGGAGAGAACCTTAGATGCTTGCGGGTGTGATGACCAACACCGGGTGATGTATGCCACACAGAAGTTAGTAGGTGGTGCTATGAATTGGTGGGATACCTTGATTGAGCATTTACCCAAAGAAGTTAAAAGCAGTATAACATGGGATCAATTTAGGGAACAAGTGTGTAAACGTTATTGTAATTCGTTCGAGATGGATAGAATTCGATCTGAATTCTTAAATTTGAGGATGACCGAGAGGATGACGGTTGATGATTTGATCGAACAATTTAATGAAAAGTTAAGGTTTGTGCAACAATGGGTGCCCGATGAGTCATCAAAAATAAAACATTTTATTGGTGCCTTACGTCCCGAATATCGAACCACGGCAAGACTTGCAACCACACTATCACAGGCTTTTGATTTGGCCAAAACTGTAGAAGGTGATTTAAATTCTCATAATTGGGTGACCCAAGATAGACCGGGGTATCAAAAGTTCAAGTCCACACAATCGGGTTCTCAACAAAGCAAGAAGGGGAAAGGAAATCAAAGATTTACGAGTTTGAATCGTAAATAGTCGGGCGGGAATCCGGGTCAAAAGGCACAGTGGTGTGTTAGATGTAGATCTTCTCATAACGGGGCTTGTACGGCTCAAACGATGCGGTGTGTCAGGTGCGGTCAGTATGGGCACGAGATGAATGTTTGTAAATTCCCAAGAAGTGTTTGTTGGAATTGTCATAAAGAAGGGCACAGAGCCGGTGATTGTCCTTCGGAGAGGAGATCGGGTTCGGGTTCCGGGTCGGTTGTGGGGTCGGCGGTATCATCTCCTCAAAAGAGGAAGAACCGTCCTACACCAGAGGGTCGAGCTTTCAAAATGATGGTCGAAGAGGCTACCACTACTAACGATGTCATCACTGGTATGTTCCCGATAAATAACATTGATGCTCGTGTGTTGTTTGATTCTGGATCTAATCGCCCATTTATTTCTGTGGATTTTCATGCTAAGTTAAAATTGCCTACATCTGTGGTAACTACTCCATTGGAAGTGGAGGTAGCTGATGGTTATGTGGTGCCAGTCACAACATCTGTGACTGGGGCAAATATTGATATTGATGGGGCGTGTTTTAATATGTTTTTATTGTTAATGCCAATATCTGGTTTTGATGTGGTCCTTGGAATGGATTGGCTTAGTTTAAATAAAGCATTAATAAATTGTGATAAGAAATTGATTTCATTTCCTTTGCCTGACGGGACACACGTAGTGGCCCGTGGGGATCGGGTTAATACATCTCTCCCTATTATTTCGTTTATGAAAGCTAGAAAATCTCTAGTCAAAGGATGTGAATCGTTTCTTGCTTATGCCATTGATGTCAGAAAAGAAAAACAGGTTGTTAGGGACATCCGGGTGGTATCGGAATACCCGGAGGTCTTTCCCGATGAGTTGCCTGGGTTACCTCATGTTCGGGAGGTAGAATTTAAAATCGATTTGGTTCCGGGAGCCAGTCCTGTAGCCAGGGCTCCGTACAGATTAGCACCGTCAGAAATTCGGGAGATGATGACTCAGATACAAGAATTATTGGATAAGGGTTTTATCAGACCGAGTTCATCGCCTTGGGGTGCACCAATTTTGTTTGTTAAAAAGAAAGACGGTACTATGAGAATGTGTATTAATTACCGCGAGCTAAATAAACGAACAGTTAAGAATAAGTATTCGTTGCCGCGTATAGATGATTTGTTTGATCAGTTGCAAGGGGCTTCATTTTTTTCGAAGATTGATTTAAGGTCGGGTTATCATCAAGTCCGAGTTCATGAGAACGATATTCCAAAAACCGCGTTTCGAACGAGGTACGGTCATTATGAATTTTTAGTCATGCCGTTTGGCTTGAAAAATGCTCCCGCAATATTCATGGATCTTATGAACCGGGTATGTCGACCGTTTCTTGATAAATTTGTAATTGTTTTTATTGATGATATACTAATATATTCCAAAACCGATTCGGATCATGAGAATCATTTAAGGCAAGTTTTAGACACTTTGAAACGGGAACAACTCTATGCTAAGTTCTCGAAGTGTGAGTTTTGGCTCCGTGAGGTACAGTTTTTGGGGCATGTAATTTGTAAAGAAGGGGTGAAAGTGGACCCGTCTAAGATAACCGCGGTAATGAATTGGAGTGCCCCGAAGACTCCATCCGAAATTAAAAGTTTTCTAGGTTTGGCCGGTTATTATAGAAGGTTCATCAAGAATTTTTCGAAGATTGCTAGTCCGTTGACAAAGTTGACACGAAAAGACGTTCAATATCGGTGGGGTGATGAACAAGAAAAGGCGTTTCAATTGCTAAAGCAATTATTGTGTCAAGCTCCAATACTAGCCCTACCCGAGGGCTCAGATGATTTTATAGTTTATTGTGATGCATCTTATTCGGGTTTGGGTTGTGTACTAATGCAAAGAGACCGGGTGATTGCTTATGCCTCTCGTCAACTAAAATCCCATGAAAAGAAATACCCGACCCATGATTTAGAGCTCGCGGCGTTGATTTTCGCGTTAAAATTATGGAGACATTATCTCTATGGAACCAAATGTGTTATATGTACCTATCATAAAAGTCTTCAATATGTTTTCACACAAAAAGATTTGAATGTAAGACAACGAAGGTGGTTAGAGCTCATTAAAGACTACGATTGTGAAATTCGGTATCACCCGTGAAAGGCTAATGTAGTTGACGATGCCTTAAGCCGTAAGGGATCATCGGAGGTGGTTCAGTTCATGCGTATGGAAATTGTGACCGATCTTATTAATCGGTTAAGAATTTGCCAAATAGAAGCCTTGAAAGACGAAAACTTGAAATCGGAAATTATGTGTAAGCGAAAAGATGACTTGGTTGATGATACTCGAAGATTGAAGACGTTTCGGTCACGAATTTGGGTACCGTTACTTGGGGGATTACGGGAATTAATATTAGTTGAATCACATAAATCACGTTTATCTATTCATCCGGGTTGTACAAAAATGTACAATGACTTGAAAGTTTTTGTTAGGTCACAACAACCCTGGTTTATAATGTTAATTGATAGATTATTATACTTAGAGAAATGTTAGAGTGATAACACAAGAATATAGTCAATGTATAAATCCACTAAGTGTGGCTTGTTGCGGAATAACAAGACCACTGATCAATTACAAAAGATGTGAATGTGTAAAGTAAATTGGTGAGTACTCCTTTGCAAGATGATCTCTATTTATAATGTTATAGAGATCTTACATGATGAGCAAAGGAGTAACCGAAGGACTAAGTAAGGAAAATGACTAAGATCAAGGGATTTGATCTTAGTCCGTTACTATACTGAGTATCACTCAGTCCTTCTACTCAGTCCTTGTACTCAGTATCACTATCTGATACTGAGTACTGATACTGAGTTCCAATACTGATCACTCAGTATCAGACCTAAACTTAGCTATATTATTCTACATATTAATCAAAGCTAGTCTAGGTTGTTTTGTTATCTTAAGATCCAAAGAGGCAAGGCTTTTTGCCTTAACAATCTCCCCCTATCTAATGATAACAAAACAATTACAAAGAGAAACTAAACAAAAATACAACAGCATAGGTAACAATATCTTCTTCTTCATTTGCTGTTGATGGCTTCATTCTCATAGAAGACTTCTTGTTTAATGTGGACAAACTCTTCTCTGCTTTTGAGTTCATCCCTTCTACTATTCAGAACTGCAACAATCTTCTTTCTGAACCAAGAGTCTTCTTTCTTGGTGATCATCCATTTCAGTCCAACAAG
This sequence comes from Calendula officinalis, assembly GCA_963853835.1. Lineage (NCBI taxonomy): Eukaryota > Viridiplantae > Streptophyta > Magnoliopsida > Asterales > Asteraceae > Calendula > Calendula officinalis. Next base: position 33,582,463 of record OY970832.1, read on the forward strand.
GTGACTGATTTGAGCTCTTGGTAGATCTTCTTCAGAAATGAAGCACTCTCTATCCTCTGAGTCACTATACATATATCCAGAAGTTGGATATATGACACTCTTTTGATCCTGAAAGACAAGGTTAGGAGGAAGAGGATACTTTCTAAGATACTTGTATGTATGAAGGCATTCTGGTCTGTTGTTTGAGTAAGCCTCAGTCATAACACTGAGTGTTCTGTACTCTATTTCATGAAGTAAATCCTTCTCATAACATACTGCAGCTACTGCACAGATCTCATCCAAGACTATTTGATCATAAGTTGATTTCTTTGGAAGCTCTTTGATCAGTCTTGTGATCTTCACCCAGTCTTGAAGACCAATTCTTTGAATATCATGAATAAATATCTTCATGGGGGGACTGGTTAAGCCAGTACAAGTGATAGTAATTCTTCCTTCTTTGAGCTTCACTTTTACTTTATTGACATCCAGATTTAACTAATGTATCCCCCTTACATTTTGAAATGTTTTGGTCCTCAAGAACTCCTTTCTTTGTTCCTTATACTGAGTCCTAGCAGCAACCATATTCCAATAATGTTGAATATGGTCTGGACCCTTTCTTGAGATTCTATGTGAAGGACCATGAGTATCAGTATCTAGGTCAGATTCTGGTTCAGTTTTGACTCCCAACTCTTGCTCATATAAAAATCTTTCTTGTTCTGCCCAGAGTTGTTGAGGAGTCAGTCTTGGAGCCTGCTCGGTATCACTGTCCCTTGTAAGAACATGTCTTCTTTGTCTTGTTACCAGAGGAGCAGATTCCTCACTTGATTCAGAAGAAGTGAGAACAGCATTGATAGGTCTTCTTGATAAGGAACTCCTTCTTCTAATTACCAGATTTTCTGGTTCTTCATCATCCGAGGATGATGATGAAGAACTTTCTTGTTCTACCAGATTTAGTGCATAGTTTACTAAATCTGGTTCTTCATCTTCATCATCAGCAATAGGCCAGATGAACGGCCTATAGACCACAATTTGCAAATTATTCTCTTCAAGAGCAGGTGGCTCAGAATAAGTTTGCTGTGGTTGGTCAGTATGAGTCTCCCCCTGAGCAGATGGCTCAAGTGGGTCTTGAACTTGTAATGCTGACCTAGTTCTTTGTCTTCTTCTCTCATACTGAATCCGAATTGGCTCAGTATGAGGGCTTTGCTGATGTTGTTGTTGTGGAGGTTGATCTTCATTCAATCTTCTTCTTTTCTCCCCCTGAGCAGATGGCTCAGTTTGATCAACCTCAGTATCTATTTGTCTCTTCTCCCCCCTTTTGTTATCATTTGATGAGGAGGGAAGAGGATCAGTATCACCACCCATGTCCCCCTCAGGTTGTTCAAGAGTAGGGGAGGGCATGGGCTCAGTTGCAGCATCAGTATCACCAGCACCTCCTTCTCCTTCTTCATTGTGGTCACCATGTGAGCATGGTGGAGTTTGTGGAGGCTGCTGTGGGTGTTGAAGTAGTGAGACTGACTGTTTTATTGAGTCAATATCACCACTCATCTTGTCCATTCTGGCTAGTATTATATTTTGAGTTTGTTGGATGGCCAGAATGTGCTGCATGATTGCTTGCAGAGTCACTTGGTCTGCTGCAGCCTGAGATGCCGGAATGCCCTGCACAGATGGTGCTAAAGAAACAAAAAATATAAAACTGGTTAGAAAGAAACGTTTATCAAATAGAATTGTGGCGTTGTTTAATTCTACAATCATATAAACAGAGTTTGTGAAGTCTGTATTTCATCTGGTTTATGATGAAATATTGTGGACTTGTGCATAGCATGTGTAAGAAGATTTTAGTAAAAGTGAGTGTGAAAATTTAAGTAGCTCAGTATAGGATAAGTCACATTTACTAAAAGGTTTGGGTTTGGGAATTCGAAGCCTGGGATGTGCTTCTTGATATTTTCAATGTTTATCACTCGGTATGAGAGTGATAACAGAAATGTGGCTAAACCCCATGGGAAATATTTGGATTTTGTGGCTTAAGGGTTTGTGATCATTTCTTGAATAATGCTACCCAACTCAAAAATAAGTTGGACATTATTCAAGCAGCACCAGAGGGTGTCAGTATGACATCAACCACCATTGTCTCTTTAAATGTTGAGACAACTGTAGACTGACAAGGATCAATTTTGTGTGCTCAGTATATGAATTTTGCATAGCAGCAGTGGGCTAGCTATGTTGGTCATAAAAGGATATATATTTGAAAGATCGTTTGAGACTTTGGTCAGTATTGAGTTGGTACTGGCCAATACTTAGTCTCTATTTGGGAATGAAATATATATATATAAGTTTAAGGGCTTTTTAGAAATTCATACCTGAGACTCTGCCAGATTCCCTTCTAGCATCTGCAGAGGTCGGTGCAGGATCATGTGTTTGTGGATGTGCAGCACCAACATCTTCAATACCGACTTACTGAGCACCTTCCAGTGTAGTTTGCTCATATTGAATCTCCACATCAAGAGGAACATGAGGTTCCTCAATTGGTTGAGCAGTTGGAGCTAGTTCTGGACCTGGAAGGTCAGCGGTGGCTGCAGCTAGGCTTTGGGCTTGAAGAGATGCAGTTAATGATGGAACATTTGCAGGCTGCACCTCCTCAGATGATAAGTTTCCCATAATAACAGGGGAAAGATGTCTTCTTCTTCTTTGGAGGACCAGTGGTGTGTCTTCTGAGGACTCAGTATCAAAAGTTGTTTCAATATGAGGAGCATCAGGATCTTGTGCCGGTGGAGAGATATGTTGTTGAGTTGGTTCTTGAACATGTGGAACATCCTGCATCTCAATGTCTGGACCGGCATGTGCTCCATTACCACTATTATCATTATTATCATCATCATCATCATCATTGTCTGACTCAGTATCAGACATGTCTGCTGCATCATCAATGTGTTCTTGAACAATGGCCCACATAGGAGGACTTAGAAGAGGCTCTCCTTTTCTTGGCCTGTAAAAGAAAATCTTCTCACTAAGAGGAGGAAGATCAATTCTTGGACATTGAAATTCATCATAAATGTGTGTGGGCATTGAGTGTTGAAAGATGAGTGATAGAAATCTGCAGAAAGGGACATTGCATTCCCTTGTGTTTGCCCGAACTAGAGTAGCTAATTCATTGAAAATTAGCCGAGCATAATCAATATTTCTTCCATAGTACAGAGCATGTACTATTTGCATCCCAAATTCGTTTATTTGGTCCAAAGCACCCGTCTTGTGAGTCATGCACCGAATTATTGTTGTAATAAGAATACCCCACATAGGACCAAATTCGTTTCTTTTGATGATTCATGTTGTTCCTCTTCGACCCAAAAATGGCAGTACTGAGCGTGCCTCTGATCTATCAACAAATGGGTCATACTGAGCTTGTGCTGGAAGCCTCAGTGTTTCACGAATAATTGCAGTAGAGACAAAAGCTCTTCTTTGATCCCTAATTACCCATCCAGCAATCATATCTGGAGAATCGAGTGTGGCAGAGTACCAAAACTCGCATAACATTTCTGGGTAAATTGCTCGAGGAGATAGGGTCAGTGCACGAGCAATTGGGCAATGCTTCATAAAGGTCACAATATTCGTGAATTCTTGGCATACCCAGGCTTGAGGAATAGTGAAATTTGCTGTGATGTTGTTCCTCGCAAACCTGGGTACTTCATTATTTCGGAATTGGATTTCCGATTCAACTTCTGGAGCAACAAAAGTGTAATTCGCCATCTGTGATTTTGATTTGAAAAAGTTTGCTTGCTAAGAGAAAGTGAAATCGTTAATCGCAGAGAGAATTGAAAACGAAAGAAAGAAATAACAGTTAAAAAATTTGAAGTAAAAATAAACGGTTATTTATAGGAGATTTGAAAGATAATTAAGGTATTGGGAAGTAAAAACGGCTGATTTGACTGCCTTATCCTCTGCCAACGGTAACTTTCTTATTAAGAAAGGTTACCGTTTGAGCAGTATAAGGATTAAGCTCGGTTTGAACGCCGTAATACCCCAATACTAAGTTAAAAAAAAATTAATTAAAAAAAATTTTAAAAATATAAAAACAATTAATTTACTCTTGAAATTAATAAAAAACTAAAAAATTTAAATTTTGATGATAACAGACAAGTGATACTGAGTGGTCAGTATCAACAGGAGTGATACTGAGCGCTCAGTTTTAAAGAAAATTTAAGAAAGATTAAGGATTCAACATACCTAATTGCCCTAGTAAATACATAAACCTTTCCTCAGGAAGAGGTTTAGTAAACACATCGGCCAATTGTGCATCTGTTGGTACATAATCTACTTCAACCTTACCTTTTTCCACATTATCTCGAATAAAGTGATGTCTGATATCAATGTGCTTGGTTTTGGAGTGATAGACTGGGTTCTCTGTGATAGCAATAGCACTCTTGTTATCACAATGAATGGGAGTCTTATGAAAGTTGAACCCATAGTCTAAGAGTTGATACTGCATCCATAATAATTGAGCACAACAACTTCCTGCAGCAACATATTCTGCTTCTGCTGTGGAAGTTGCTACCGAATTTTGTTTCTTGGATGACCAGCCAATTAGTCTTCCACCTAGGAATTGACATCCTCCACTTGTGCTCTTTCTGTCCAATCTACAACCTGCAAAAACTGCATATGTGTACCCTTCAAGGTCAAAGTTTGAGTCTTTGGGATACCAAAGACCCAGGTTAGGAGTACCTGTAAGATATCTAAAGATGCGCTTAACTGCTTTCATGTGTGATTCTTTAGGATCAGCCTGATACCGAGCACACAAACATGTGGCAAACATGATATCAGGCCTACTAGCAGTTAAGTAAAGTAAGGAACCAATCATACCTCGGTATGTGGATTGACATACTGGTTTACCAGGTTCATCCTTACTTATCTTATCCTGAGTACCCATAGGAGTGTGCATGGAAGATAAATTTTCAAATTTGTATTTCTTTAACATGTCATGCACATACTTACTTTGATTTATAAAAGTGCCATCAGGCTTTTGTTCAACTTGTAAACCAAGAAAGTAAGTAAGTTCTCCCATCATACTCATCTGATACTGAGTTGACATTATCTTAGCAAACCAGTCACACATTGACTTGTCAGTGGAACCAAAGATAATATCATCTACATATATCTGAATGAGTAAGATGTCAGAACCTTTTCTTTTTGAAAATAATGTTTTATCAATTTTACCTCTTGTAAATTTATTTTCAATAAGATACTCAGACAGGGTGTCATACCAGGCTCTTGGAGCTTGTTTGAGCCCATATAGAGCTTTATCAAGCTTGAAAACATAATTAGGAAATTTGGGATCAACAAAACCTGGAGGTTGTTTAACATAAACTTCTTCTTGTAGTTTTCCATTTAGAAAAGCACTTTTTACATCCATCTGATAAAATTTGAAATTCTTAAAGGCTGCATATGCAAGATACAACCTAATAGCTTCAATTCTTGCAACTGGTGCAAAAGTTTCATCATAGTCAATGCCTTCTTCTTGCCTGTAACCTTGAGCAACTAACCTTGCTTTGTTTCTGATGACAACACCATCCTTGTCCATCTTGTTTCTGAACACCCACTTAGTACCAATAATAGTTTTGCCAGAAGGAGGTGGTACTAAGTTCCAAACTTTGTTTCTTTCAAACTCTGTGAGCTCTTCTTGCATATCCTCTACCCAATCTTCATCTAATAAAGCTTCATCAGCTTTCTTTGGTTCAATGGTAGATAGAAAACTTGAGAAGAAACAAAAGTTTGCAGTTGCTTGGGTTGGAAATTCTAATTTTCTTCTTGTTTGGACACCTTCTTCGATAGGACCGATAATGTTTGAGTGTGGATGGTCTCTGTGTTCCCTTAAATTGTTTCCTAAGGGAGCATTTGAAATAGGGTCAACAATATCTTGTTGATTTGGTGTGTTGTCTGTCTGATACTGAGTGGAATTCTGATCAGTATTAGACAGTGCAGGTTGCTGTTCATCTTCATTTTGCAGAGTTGATGTGGATTCTTGTGAAGTGTTGGATGTTTCACTTTCTTCATAGATAGAATGGTGCAGATCATTAGTTGGAAACTCAGTATGGAGGTCCTCTGTTATGGGAACCTCGGAATTAGTCTCATTTGAGTGATACTGAGTTTGAACTTGATCAGTTTCATTAAACTTATTAGGAATAAAGTGTGGATGAAACTTAGGCTGTTCAGCAATGGAGTGTTCTGGATTGCATAGAATATCTATGCCACTTATGTCTTCACTTGCTAAGGTAGAATGCTCATTCTGATCTTCATCGAATGTGACATGAATGGATTCTACAATCATCTTGGTTGAGATGATATACACTCTGAAAGCTTTAGAGTGTGGAGAATAGCCCATGAACACGCCTTCATTTGCTTTGGGAGCAAATTTATTGAGATTTTGTTTTGTACTGAGTACAAAGCATTTACTCCCAAAGATGTGGAAATATTCCACATTAGGAATCTTGCCATTGTATAACTCATATGGAGTCTTCAGATGTCTTTGGACTATAGTGGCTCTATTCTGAGTGAAGTTTGCACAGTTTACAGCTTCAGCCCAGAAACTCAGTGCCAGTCCAGCATGGCATAATAAAGTTCTTGCAGCTTCAATCAGTGTTCTGTTCTTTCTTTCTACAACAGCATTTTGTTGTGGTGTGTAGGCTGCAGAGAAGTTTTGAATGATTCCTTTTTCTTCACAGAAATATGCTAATACTGAGTTCTTAAACTTAGTACCATGGTCACTTCTGAGTTGCTTGACCTTGTTGCCTTTTTGAAGTTCCTCTCTTTTTATAAAGGCAATGATTTCTGTTGTTGCATCTGATTTAGTCTTTAGGAAGATGACCCAAGTGTATCTTGAGAATTCATCAACTAAGACTAGAGTATAGATCTTTTTGGCCAAAGATGGTGTGCTAATGGGACCAAAAAGATCCATATGTATCATAGTAAGAGGTTCATTTATGGAATGATTGACTTTGGACTTGAATGAACTCTTCTTCTGCTTGCCCATTTCACATGCTGAGCATAACTAATCTTTTGAATAAGTAATAGTGGGCAGCCCTCTCACCAGTTTCTTCATACTAAGCTCGTTGATAGTTCTAAAGTTGATGTGAGAGAGTTTCTTGTGCCATAGCCAATGCAATTCTGGCTTGACTTTAGAAAGCAGGCATACTCGAATAGTTGGGTCTATTTCAGATAGGTTGACCACATATACATCCTTTTCTCTTCTAGCAATGAGTACAGGCTGCCCTTTATCATTGTAGATGATGCCTGTAACCTTCCTGAATCGAGCTTCATTGTCATCATCACACATCTGACTGATACTGAGCAGATTGTGTTTAAGACCCTCTACATAGGAAACTCTTTTAAAAGTTATGTTGCCTGCCTTGATCACACCATAACCTCTTGTTTTTCCCACCGAGTCATCTCCAAACTTAACAGAAGGACCCTTCTCTGGAGTATAATTGAGAAGGTACTCCATACTGCCTGTCACTATCTAAATACCATTTTCTGTCACCCTGCACAAGACACAAAATAAGAGTTAGTTCTTTTTAGGAACCCATTTTTGAATGGGACCTTTGGTGGGATAAACATAATTTGACTTGATCTCTTTAGGTGGAGAGGTCAGTATCACTTCGGGGGTAACTTTAGAAGTTTTCTTTGGTGATACTGACTTAGTTTCTCTCCTTTTCTTTGGTACTGAGTACCTAGGACTTGAGAGATCAGTCCAGCATTCATCTCCCTTATGACCAGTATGATGACATCTATAACATTTTCTAGGTCTATTTCGAAACATATTTTCATAAGGTATTTTAGAAAAATGTTGCACTTTTGGTAGATCAGTATGAACAAGTTTTGCAAATTGTTTACTTAAAGATTTGACCTGATCACCAAGTGTTTTTAAAATGTTAATTTTGTCATTTTTGATAGGTATATTAACATTGTTTTTAACTGGTTTAGGAGATGGAGGATCTGGTTGCCTTTTTTTATTTGGCAGAGAAGTCTTTCTAATATTATTTGTGGTAGACTTCTTGTCTCTGCCAGCTAAGGATCTAGTTAAAGTTGGTTTTTGTTTATCATGTTTTGTAGAAACAACTTTAACAGGTTCTTTAGATTTCTCAGTATATGATGTTTCTGTTCCTGCAACTTCTGTATTTGATGAAACATGTGAGATAGAAGTTGTCTTATTATCATTATATAATTCAAAAGTTGTTGTATTAAATAATAATTCAAAAGGTGGAACAGCAGAAGTGTCATACTGAACTATTGGTAGCTCAGTATCAGAAATTTCTGTTATTTGAAATTCAATACTGAGTTCTTGTAGCTCAGTATAGCACTTTGAGCAGATGGAAGGACCAATAGGTTTTTCTAAAATTTCATTTTCCTCATCATCTGACTCAGTTTGACATCCAACTTCACATAAAGTTTTAGCTTTTACAAAATTAATAGGGTTCATAGTAGAAAACTCTTCAAATAAATCAGCAAAATTGTTCCTCTTTTTAAATTGAGGATCAACACCAAGCGCAGCCCTCACATTTTCTGGAAATTGTTCATTTAAACATTTATTTAATTTTATTGAAGCATTTCCCCAAGATTTACATTGTTTTTCAAATTTTTCTTTTTCAAGTTTGTGTAAATGAGCTTTATCAGCTAATCTTTGGTTAATGTCTTTTAAATCTGAAAAGTTTAGTTCTAAATCTTTATATTTTGCTAATTTATCCAAGTTTTCATTATTTACCCTTTCAAGTTCCTTAATTGTTAATTTTAAAGCTTTTTCTTTTTGTACAGAAGTTTTAAGATCAACAAGCATATACTCAAAAATCTTGGTTTTTTCATTCACTGAATAAGTTTGAAAGGAACTTACCTTGTACAACTGAGTGGAATCCCAATCAGTATGAACACTCATCCTCTCAGCCTCTTTGATGTCCTTTTCAAAGGAGTTCTTCAAATCATCTTCAGTGAAAGCCATAAAGGCTTTATTCTCAATCTCTTCATCATCATCACTTAACTCTTCATCCATCCAGGCTTCTGAGTAAAGTGCTTGATGAGGTGCTCAATTCCCTTCTGCCCTCTTGCCCTTGCTCCAATTCTTCAGCTTGACATATTTGTCTCTATATCTTTTTGCTCGGTATGCAATCTTGTCATTTTGGTCAGTCTCAGAAGACTTGGTATGACAATTTGCAGTAATATGTCCAGGCTTTCCACACCTATAGCACAGACCTGATCTTGGGTCAGTATTAGAAGAGCTAACACCAAGCCTCTTCTTCTTCAACTGATCCAGCTTCATGGACATAAGAGCCATTTGGGTTTCTAGCTCTTCTGCCTCAGCATCAGCAAGATCAACTTCTGGTTCCTCTGGCTCAGTCACAGTATAGGCATGTTGCACAACTAGAGCCATGCCAGTGGAAGACTTGTCAGTTTTCTTCCAGTTGATCAGTCTTGCAGCATTATTCTCCTCATGATTCAACATTAGACCATACAAAGTTTGAAGAGTGTATGACTCAATGTTGTTAGCAGCATTGACAGAGTTTGTCATATCAAGAAATTGTTGAGGAAGACTATCCAGGAACTTTTGAACAAGCTCTCCTTCTTCTTTCACAATGCCTACACTGATTAAATCATGGATAACAGTATTGAACCTGTTATAGAGAGTGGTGATGTCTTCATTAGGAGTTGAGAAGAAATTTTCATATTTCCTTCGCATGTTGCTTTTTCTTTGCAACTTCACCTTTGTTGTGTCTTCATAGGTGACTGATAGACTATCCCACATAGCCTTTGATGTTGGCAATTTCATAATTGCATTAAGTATCTCTTTGGTAACAGCATTACCAATCACCCCTTTAGCTCTAGAGTCTAAAGCATACAACTGACGGTCAGTATCAGTCCAGTTGTGCTTTAGTTTAGGTACAGTTCTTATGCCCTCAGGAGCATCATCAGTAGTAGCAACAGGTTCCACAGTTTGTGGAATGATGGGACCATCATATAGCACAGTGAGCATCTCATGGTGAATAGATTCAAGATACCACTGAGCTTTAAGCTTCCATTGATGGAAGTCTTTTCCATCAAAGATGGGTACTCCCTTTCCAGACATAATTGGTGCAACAATTGTAGACATTTTGGATTTTTGAGTGTTGGAGGGATAGATGTAGGAAATGGCTGCCAGGGTTATAGATCAACTAAATAAGAATTTATTTAGCCTGCTCTGATACCAGTTGTTAGGTCACAACAACCCTGGTTTATAATGTTAATTGATAGATTATTATACTTAGAGAAATATTAGAGTGATAACACAAGAATATAGTCAATGTATAAATCCACTAAGTGTGGCTTGTTGCGGAATAACAAGACCACTGATCAATTACAAAAGATGTGAATGTGTAAAGTAAATTGGTGAGTACTCCTTTGCAAGATGATCTCTATTTATAATGTTATAGAGATCTTACATGATGAGCAAAGGAGTAACCGAAGGACTAAGTAAGGAAAATGACTAAGATCAAGGGATTTGATCTTAGTCCGTTACTATACTGAGTATCACTCAGTCCTTCTACTCAGTCCTTGTACTCAGTATCACTATCTGATACTGAGTACTGATACTGAGTTCCAATACTGATCACTCAGTATCAGACCTAAACTTAGCTATATTATTCTACATATTAATCAAAGCTAGTCTAGGTTGTTTTGTTATCTTAAGATCCAAAGGGGCAAGGCTTTTTGCCTTAACAGTTTTGTATTGGTGGCCCTCTATGAAGTTAGATATTGCCCGATTTGTTGAAAAATGCCATGTTTGTGCACAAGTCAAGGCCGAACATCAAAAACCGTACGGGTCGTTAAAACAGTTAGATATACCCGAATGGAAGTGGGATAATATTACAATGGATTTCGTCACAAAACTACCCCGTACTCAAAGGAATCACGATATGATATGGGTAATTGTCGATCGGTTGACCAAAAGTGCTCACTTTTTGGCCACCAACGAAACCGCATCACTCGACAAATTGGCTAAGTTGTATATTGATGAGATTGTTTCCCGACATGGTATTCCGTTATCTATTGTGTCTGATTGAGATCCTCGGTTCGTTTCCAATTTTTAGAAGAGTTTGCAAAGAGAATTAGGTTCTTGGGTGAATTTGAGAACGGCGTATCACCCACAAACAGACGGTCAGACAGAAAGAACTATTCAGACTTTGGAAGATATGTTACGGGCTTGTGTGATGGAATATGGTGGGTCGTGGGATTCTCATTTGCCTTTGATCGAATTTGCTTATAACAACTCGTATCATTCGAGTATTAAAATGCCTCCATATGAAATGTTGTATGGTAGGCGGTGTAGAACTCCCACATGTTGGCTTGAAGCGGGAGAAAAACAGTTTGCGGGTCCCGAGATTGTTCAAATAACGGCCGATAAGGTGGCGATTGCACGTGAGAAGTTAAAAGCCGCTTGGGATAGACAGAAAATGTATGCGGATCCACGGCGTAGGCCCGTAACTTTTGTTGAGGGTGAACGGGTTTATTTGAAAGTTTCTCCGTGGAAAGGTGTTATCCGCTTCGGGAAACGGGGAAAGTTAGCACCGAGATTTATTGGGCCGTTTTCTATTCGTAAAGTGGTGAATGATCAAACCGTTTCACTCGATCTTCCTCCGGAATTGTCGGGTATTCATGACACGTTCAATGTTTGTTATTTGAGGAAATGTAATGCGGAAGATGAAATTCCGGTGCTACCGATCAAAGATTTAAAGGTGGATTCGAGAAAGCGGTTAATTGAGGAGCCGGTAGAAATTTTGGATCGAAAGGTAACGAAGTTGAGAAAGAAACAGATACCGATGGTCTTGGTTAAGTGGAAACACAGTTTGGGTGCCGATATGACGTGGGAAACCGAATCAGATATGAAGAATCGATATCCGTAATTATTTGATCAAGGTGAGATTCCGGGGACGGAATCTCTTTAAGGAGGGGAGTTTTGTAACATCCCGAGACCCGACCTATTATATTTTATTACTTTAGGTAAGTAATATATTATTGTTTATTATTTTATTATTTTTATTGATTTATTTGAATTAATTGTATTTTTAACCATGGGGTTAAAATTTAGTTAAACTGAGATATTTAAATGTTAAAATGATTTTTACATATTTAGATTCATTTCTGAACCGGGGTTCTAAAAATATCTTCGTTGTTAAAATTGGAGTTAGTTAGGTCTAAATTAATTATCTGTGAACCTAATATCCTAAACTGTGTTTAAATGAAAATACCTGTGTTTGGGGGAGGGGTGTACGTGTTATGTGTTAGGGGCAGGTGTCAAATTTCTTTTCTTCCCCTCTTGTTCTTTCCCAGTCGACAAACACACACACTCACTTTCTTGAGTTTTTCTTCCAAATTGATGTTAATTGCTTGAAGTTCTTGCCTTCTCCTTGTGATTTTCGGATTCTAGAAGCAAAACTAAGTAAGTTCTCTCCTTTCTTGGCTAGGGTTTCATGTTCTTGAGCTTAGATGAACGGGTTCTTGAGTTGTGGGTTTTGATGGAGTTCTTGTTGAACCTTGCTTGTAATTCGAAATTGATGCATGATTTGGTGTCTAATTGAGTTCTTGCAAGTATGGTATGAATTGTTGTTAGTTATAACTCATTTGGTGAAGCTTTCATAAAGCTCCATCAATGGTGGATTTGGGAAGAAGATGGTTTTTTCCCTAATTTGATGAATTGTGTATTTTGATGTTCTTAATGTTGTGTTAGGCAAATTATGTATGTTAAATGATGATTGTTAGTTATGAAGAACTTCTAGTTACTTGTTATGAAAATGCATTGGTGTTGGTAGTGTTTGGCTAAGATGGAAATTTAGTCATAACTAGCTAAATTTGTAGAATGTTGACTTTGGTCAAACCTGGGAGTTGACTTTTAGTCTTGTATGGCTTGTAAACTCTAATTGTCAATTTCATGTCATTTATATGCTAGTTGTCTAGTTGGGAAGTATAATCATGTTGGTTTGGGGTCTTGACCCGTTTGTTTGACAATTAGTGCAATTTGACCTAAATAAGGTCAAAGTTGGTGAAACTTGCATTTGGATGCAAATAACTTGTTAGTATGTAATTTTGATGTTGATCAAGTAGGATATCCCATTGGAAAGTGTTGTGTAGATTCCCGATTCCTTATTCTTGTTTTGACTCGTTTGGGCCTAAGGTGCAATTTGGCCAATTGGCATAATGAATTGACTTGATGAAGTGTTGGACTTTAGTATTGGTTATATGTACAATTGCAAGTAATTGGTTGTAAGATGTTGTTGCAAGATGTGGCCTTAAGCTTGTATTACTTGTTAAACAATTGATGATTTCGGGTGACTAATTCGGTATTCATTTTGTACAGGAAAAGGGAAGGAGCCTCAGTGATATAAGATCATTGAGCTCGGCACGAAAAGGAAGCTAAGGTGAGTGGACTTAACCTTCTTTCTTTTGTGATGTACAAAATTAGGGAATGGTAGAGTTTTGAGAAAAAGTGCAGGATTTGGGCATCTGGAGTAGTTCGCGACGCGAACTTGTGTTCGCGAAACGCGAACTCGGGTCAGAGAAGTGGGGGTTTGGTCGTGATGTAGTTCCCGATTCGTGAACTCTTAGTTCGCGACGCGAACTCTGAGTTCACGATGCGAACTTTGTCAGGAACAGATTTCATGGCTGCAATTCTTTTTACAAGTTTATACTTGGTCTAGTGGTTAATGGTAGTATGTGCACATGTTTTTTTTTAGAGGTTAGCTATGGTGGTTTTCGTCTACGCTTCGTTACTCTTGGTGGGGGCGATCGGACTCCTTCGAATTCGTTACGTAAGGAGGGATCACCGTGCCACTAGTAAAGAAGCCATCGGTTGACTGTTGTTGGCCGACAACAGTCGAAGGTCCTCGCCCGACCGCCGATCCTCTCTTAACGTCCAATTGCTTGTGGAAGTTTGGACGGTTTCCCCCTATCGATTTCTCTTGTTTTCTAATTTGTTGTGGTTATGCAAATTGACATTTATTTCTATTCACTTAGCTTTGTGCTAATCCCTCATTTGTTGACTCTTTTCAGGTTGTGGATTTGGCTTGACTAGAGTCGGGTTTTGGAAGTCTGACCGTACTCTGATTTTGTAAAACGGGTCGAGCCTGTTTTTCTGTAACACCCTTAAATGTTTTATATATTTTGGTTAATATGTAAATGGCTTTTATGTTATGTAATAATTAGGATTTATAGTTTTCCTAAATCGCTTCCGTATGCTTATTTAAAAAAAAAATAAAAAATAAAAAAAATGGCTCTAAGATTGTGGTGTTACAGAGACTCTACTCAATTCTCAATTACTCAAGTTTATTTTCTCAGATTTTAAATTTATATAGCGCGCTTGTGTGACTTGGGACGAGAGATCAACCTCGACCCGCCTCACACAACTCAAGGCTCAACACCTGTACTCTTCGGTGTTGAGTCAAAACGTCTGGCACCAGTACTCTTCGGTGCCAAGACAACTCAAGTATATTATGTTTAATGTTTTAACTCAAGAACTCAAAACTCAGATAACTCAGGCTCCAGATAACTCAAATCACAGATAACTCAAATAAATCACCCAATCAGTACTCAAGCTCAATCAACAAGACAATTCACCACACATAGCACAAAATCATGAATCGAAAGTAAGTACAAGTTTATAGTGAGATTACCCACCTCGAATAGACGTATGCTCCTAAATATCCTCAGTATAGTAGAGCGTCTCTAGCAGGTCCTACTAGGTCCTACAAGGTACAAGGAAGCTCGGGTTAGGTTTTGTTAAGGCAAAAAGCCTTGCCCCTTTGGATCTTAAGATAACAAAACAACCTAGACTAGCTTTGATTAATATGTAGAATAATATAGCTAAGTTTAGGTCTGATACTGAGTGATCAGTATTGGAACTCAGTATCAGTACTCAGTATCAGATAGTGATACTGAGTACAAGGACTGAGTAGAAGGACTGAGTCATACTCAGTATAGTAACGGACTAAGATCAAATCCCTTGATCTTAGTCATTTTCCTTACTTAGTCCTTCGGTTACTCCTTTGCTCATCATGTAAGATCTCTATAACATTATAAATAGAGATCATCTTGCAAAGGAGTACTCACCAATTCACTTTACACTTTCATATCTTTGTAATTGATCAGTGGTCTTGTTATTCCGCAACAAGCCACACTTAGTGGATTTATACATTGACTATATTCTTGTGTTATCACTCTAATATTTCTCTAAGTATAATATTCTATCAATTAACATTAAAACAGGGTTGTTGTGACCTAACAACTGGTATCAGAGCCACAGCAGCCTCCACAAACTCCACCATGTTCACATGGTGACCACAAAGAAGAAGGAGAAGAAGAAGGAGGTGCTGATGATACTGATGCTGCAACTGAGCCCATGCCCTCCCCTACTCTTGAACAACCTGAGGGGGACATGGGTGGTGATATTGATCCTCTTCCCTCCTCATCAAATGATAACAAAAGGGGGTAGAAGAGACAAAGAGATACTGAGGTTGATCAAACTGAGCCATCTGCTCAGGGGGAGAAAAGAAGAAGATTGAATGAAGATCAACCTCCACAACAACAACATCAGCAAAGTCCTCATACTGAACCACTTCGATTTCAGTATGAGAGAAGAAGACAAAGAAGTAGGTCAGTACCACACTTTGATGACCCACTTGAGCCATCTGCCCAGACTCCTACGGGAGGCAGCAGTGGGGAATTTTCCGCAATGGGCGAAAGCCTGACGGAGCAATGCCGCGTGGAGGTAGAAGGCCCACGGGTCACACTGACCAACCACAGCAAGCTTATACTGAGCCACCTGTTCTAGAAGAAAATAACTTGCAAATTGTGGTCTATAGGCCTTTTGTGTGGCCCATTGCTGATGATGAAGATGACGCACATCCAGTGGCATAAGAAGAATTCTTAAACTTTGCACTGGATGAAGCAAATAAAGAAACCTCTTCATCATCATTCTCAGATGATGAAGTACATACAAGAAAACCTACCTCACCTCATGCTGAAGGACCTTCTAGAATTACTAGAAGACCAATAACCAGAAGAATGACAAATGTGGTTATGTCCTCCGAATCTAGTGAAGAAAATGATCCAGCCCCTCTGATCTCAAGACCTAGAAGATCTGCTCAGTTTACTGAGGAAAAGAGTGAAGCTGAGGATGAGATTGAGGCCCAAAAGTTCATCCCTGTTAAGGAAGAACCTGAATCTGAGTCTGAAGATGTTCCAAGAAGATCTCATACTGTAAGAAGAACTGGAGATGAATTACTTGAACAGTATTGGAACATTGCGGCACAAAGAACAAGATATAGGGAAACAAGGATGAGTATGCTGAGGAATAAAGCATTTCTAACTGTAAGAGACATATACTGGCTAAATGAATTTGTCAACAAAATAAAGGTCAAAACTGTTGATAAATCAATTGTTGCAACTTGTACTGGGCTAGTCAGTCCTCCAATGAAGTTTCTCCTCCATGACATCCAAAATATGGGACTTCAAGATTGGATAAAAATTGCTAGACTGATAAAGGAGATGCCCTCAAGATCCTCTGAAGCCCAAGTGATGATGGATGAAATCTGGGCTGTATCTGCTATATGCTATGAAAAAGGCATTCTTTATGCAGCAGAATACAGGGCACTCAGTGTGATGACTGAAGCTATGAAGAACAACAAACCTGAGTGCCTTAATACTTTCAGAATAATTCCCACATATACTGTTCCTCCTAATCTCATCTTTCAAGATCAAAAGAGTACCATATATCCAACATCTGGATACATGTATACTGACTCAGATGACAGGGAGTGCTTCATTACTGAAGCAGATTTGGCAACAGCTCCTATCAGCCATTTGGTGGGCCTTAAATGGATGATAACCAAGAAAGAAGATGCTTGGTTTAGAAAGAAGATAGTTGCTGTACTAAACAACAGGCAAGATGAACTGAAGAAAAGAGAAGAGTTCATCCATGTGAAGAAAGAAGTCCTCTACGAGTTTGAGTCGATCAACAAAGACTAAAGAAGAAGACTTTGCAGCCTGTAGCTTATTTTGTTTAGTTTCTCTTTGTAATTGTTTTGTTATCATTAGATAGGGGGAGATTGTTAAGGCAAAAAGCCTTGCCCCTTTGGATCTTAAGATAACAAAACAACCTAGACTAGCTTTGATTAATATGTAGAATAATATAGCTAACTTTAGGTCTGATACTGAGTGATCAGTATTGGAACTCAGTATCAGTACTCAGTATCAGATAGTGATACTGAGTACAAGGACTGAGTAGAAGGACTGAGTCATACTCAGTATAGTAACGGACTAAGATCAAATCCCTTGATCTTAGTCATTTTCCTTACTTAGTCCTTCGGGTACTCCTTTGCTCATCATGTAAGATCTCTATAACATTATAAATAGAGATCATCTTGCAAAGGAGTACTCACCAATTCACTTTACACTTTCATATCTTTGTAATTGATCAGTGGTCTTGTTATTCCGCAACAAGCCACACTTAGTGGATTTATACATTGACTATATTCTTGTGTTATCACTCTAATATTTCTCTAAGTATAATATTCTATCAATTAACATTAAAACAGGGTTGTTGTGACCTAACAGGTTTAGACTCCAGGTTGTTTCAGCAGAAACTAAACAGCACTCAGCACTTTCGCGGGGACGGCTATAACTCTCAAACCGCTCACTATATATTATTCAAATTTTTACAGTAGTTAAATGACTCAGAGGACTACAATTTTACAGAAGACTTCGGAAACTAGATCCAAATAGAAAAGACTCAAAACAGGCTCACGAGACAGAATAGCTGAACCGAAAACTATCCAGCGAAGGTTTACTAAAACATCAATAACTTTTAAACCGTGAATCAGATTAACGAGCCGTCAGTGTCGTTGGAAAGAGGACTCAGAAACCCAGAGATCAGCACGGCCCAAAAATCTAAAAACGTATTTTATGTGTGATAAAAACGGACTCAAACTCAGGTAACAGATTCTGTCAAAAAATCAGCATTATGTTTAAATCCGTTTTGAATCCCGACATCAACCCGTTAATTCCCGGGACCCCCAACAGCCCCGAAATTCATTTTTAACTTCAGAAACATGTTTACAACAATTCTAGTCTTTTAATAAAAAAAATGTTTCTCGGTTTAGGAAACCAAGAACCTTAAGGCTCGGTTTCCGGGTTTTTCGGTTAATAAAACGTCTTGACCAATAACCCATAGTCTTTACCCAACCCGACACTATACATTTTCAGTGATTAAACCCGACCTCTCATGTCTCAGTTTTTGACCAATCAATCAACATAATCGGTTTGATAATAAAACGTTTTAACAAGGTTTCGGTTTGACACAAACATCAACAAAACAAGAGAGCTCTAGGTGTAAACAATACTCTAGTAAAAACCCGAGCCTTCTATGGCGCGGTCACAATCCCAACCTCACACAATAAAATTTGCATCAGTATGGTTAGGCTCGAAAATCACAAGGATCGGAAAGGAAACGAAATAACCAAAAGAATGTAGGGATTCGCAAATCTTCCAGACGTAGAGCACGCAGGGCTTTGAACCCAAAAACATTACCTACAATGGAAGTAAACATGTTAGTAACAGAACCTTCTTCAAAAAGGTGTAGGACTACCAAATTGAGTACATGACCGGCTACAAAAATCTGTTCGGCGGCGTTGCTCACTCACGGAGTTTAGGAACTACCGAATCAACAGCTTACCGCTCGGTATTCAATCTGTCTCGGCTCGATCACTAAAATTCATCATTAGACCAACAACAACAGCTCACGATCACCCCGCCCTAGAACAACGGCTCGAAACCTTGATCCACTCGATCCTTTAGTCCGACCTGCGATGATGGATTCTGCTGCTCGACCTTGTCATCAGAATAATACACTCAATGATTTAAAATTAACGAATTTAAGAATACGAGTTGAATGATGAAACGAAAAAGAAGAAAACAGGAAACGATAGAAAGAAAAAGTATTCCAGAATCGGTACCAAAAAAAAGAAAAGAAAAGGGGGATTGCCGCCTAGTTATCTCGTGACCTGATTGCTTGGTTGCTTCGATCAATGTTCCAAATTAATCCTCGTGTGTGGTAGGCTGCTTGCAATACTTCTCGTGTGTGGTTGCCTCGATCAATGTTCCAAATTAATTCTCGTGTGTGGTAGGCTGCTTGCAATTGATTCTCTAAGCAAATGCCCATAAATTAATTATTGTTCGTGACACAAGAAGGAAGAAAAATATGGTTGCTCTTTCACGCACGAATGCTGGAGATCTTCAATTCATAGCTGCCGATTGAAAAATTGTGGGGAGGAATGGAGATGTCGGCACTTAGGGTAAAAGGGTATGAGTTTAGAGCTGCTAACTTAGTGATTAAGAAAAGGTTACTAAGGCCTCAAGCCCGGTATCTCTTTTGGCCTGCAAATCACAAGTACTTTGGGCCTCCATGTTCATCAACCCGACAATCTAAAGGCAACAGGGGAGGAGATTCGGCCCTTGGCCAAAAATGGCCGGGCCTCGGGGTCCTTTAGCTTCTCCCGAGTACATAATAACATACACTCGTGAATCCAAAATGCCACGAACTAGTTAACGCACTCATGCATATCATCACTCATAACACCCATTAATTAATTATTCCACTCCAACTAATTAAGGAACACTTTTATCGCTTAGACCAAACGTCACGCACTAATACACCACATCACAACCGTCACATAAGTATGCTCGGGAAAATAAACGTCTAGCTATTTAAATCAATCCTTATAATTAATTTAAATACGAGTCAACACGAAATGAATAACCCTTAATTATTTACAAACATCACTCATTTGCCACATAATAATATAAAAAGGTAAATAACTCCCAATTAACGTAATTAATATTTATTTAAAAATCCGAGGCGTTACAACTGCCAACTACGTCACCGGTGGTGAAAAGTTAAAGTAATTATCAATTACAATTGCTAGTGGTCTTTCAACAAAATAAATTAATAATTAACAGTTCAAACAATCAAAATTCAAGAATAAATCAAAAGGTTCTTTGATATAAAAATAAGTGTTCAAATCCAATAATAAAAATCCTAAAAAATTACCAAACCTAAATCCTAGATTTCATCTAATCATAGCGAATATTAAATGATTTAGCACAGAGACATGCTAAAAATCATAAAACAAACGTAAGAATTCAATAGAACAAACATAATATCGATAAATAATGATTAAAAACTGAATTATATGAATGGAGTTGAAGATCTTGATGCTTGAAACCTCCAAAATTCGTGCACAATAGTATCCCTAGGGTATTTTTCGGCTGCCTCTTGATTAGGCTAAAAGTTTTTCTTCAAATCTGCAATTCTCGCTTAAATATACGTCAGATAGCTGGAATTCGCGTCGCTATTCCCAAAATCGCGTCGGTACTTAAAGTCCCGCGTTAATTCGCGTCGCTATCTTCCAGATAGCGGCGGGATCTGCACTTTTTGATGGCAAACAGCGACTCGATTTCGCGTTTCAACAGAAAATAGCGATATAGATAGCGGCACAGATAGCGGCGCTATCCTAAGATAGCGGCGCTATCTCTGAATTTTCTGCGGATTTTCATTTCTTGTGTCGTTTTGGCTCGTTTTTGTCACTTTTTCTTCTATAACCTGAAAAATACGATGGGAACTATATTTGAGTGATAACATCATGTTTTAATAAATAAACACATACAAAAATAGGTATATTGGCATATAAATATATGTATAAATATGCCAATATCAGTGTTACATTTGTTAATGGCGTTACAATAGGTATATTTGTATTACATTTGATAAAGGCGTTACAATAGACATATTGTAACGATAAAAAAAATACATTGGGTAGGCGGAATAGTGTTACAAAGGCGTTACAATAGCCCTGCAACTGTTACAAAAGCGTTACAAAAGAGAAGATGATGCTACAATAGAGAAGAGGGTGTTACAATAGAGAAGAGGGTGTTACAATAGAGAAGTGGATGTTACAATAGAGAAGGGGGCGTTACAATAGGGAAGAAGGCGTTACTAAATCTAAACTCTATTGTAACGATGTTTGATCAGTTGTAACGCATGATAGCAATTATGTTAAGTGTTACACTTCCGTTACATTAGACCTACCTAATGTAACGGATTTAACAACTGTTACAACTTTTGCGTTACAAAAAGGCCTTAATTGTAGTAGTGCCACATGACATTAAATTAGTTTTTAATGAAATCAATAATTCCTTACCTATGTGAAATAGGCTTCATTTTCAGTAATTCCAGAATTACAGATAACATGGTCAAACCGAGAAATGTAAACTTGAGTAAAAAAGTATGACATAACAACTTTAAACATGAAATTATCATACATAAAATATCATAAATCTTAAATGTAAATCATGACAATTCATATAGCATAAATAGACTTTATTTCAAACATATACTAACATTACCTTGTTCCAACTTGTGAAGTCTTAGTTTATAAATAAATATTTCAGGCATGTGATCACCGAACATCTAGACAAAACCCATTTGAAGAATCACCCAAATATATCTGTTTAATAGTTAATTAACCTGCAATTAAAGATTCCAAATTGAATGTTACAATGTTAGCAACAATTTCATAACTCTCATTCGTGGAATTTAGTGTAACATCATTGACAAAACCGACTTAAATTTAGAAAAAATAATCGAATTTGAAAATTGGTCGCAATTACATATATAGTTTCCAAAATTTGAAGAAGAAAAAATATTTTTAAAAGTAATGGTTCTTTGCTTCCAATTTTTTTTTTAAATTACCACATTTGCACCCCTTTAACACACACTCACATATAATTGGGTTCTGAAGATTCATTAATTTCTCTATCAAGGGCACCATGATGATGTAAACCGAATATTTTTGCAATAGTGTTCAGAGGCCTCTGCATAGATAAAACTGCAATTAGTGTCTCTTGTAAAAGAATAAAAATCAAATTTCGTCTAATAAAGTTTATGCACAGGCTGCAAGTTAATGCAAAGTAAGTTTTAAATTTTATAGCAATTTAAAAGGATTAATATTTGATGATGTAAAGTTACATACTTGGTAATTTTGAAGATTTCTGATCATTCACCATCAGTCCAAACATATACAGCAACTCCAACTCCCTAACTACATCTGGTTTGAGAATTTCATCAAAAAGTTGGCATGCACAAAAATAAAAGTTATAGTACGAATGTAACTTCGTCAAATAGTTCCCAATATTTAACACTTTATGCATCAACTCATTATAAAAGCTTCTAATATATGAATCAAGTAGAAGTATAGGAGTAACACTGATTTGATTACTCAAATAGTTGATTTGGAAATCAGTTTTACTTACATTGAGTGGTTGATTAGGATTTAATTCCAACTTAGTGACTTCATTCCCCAATTTAAGATCATTATTCGTCAAAATTGGATCAATATTATTTTCCTCATTCTTTGGATCAATCCGACCTACATCGTATTCCTCATTCACAGAATCATTTAGCAATTCTAAATCATTTAGTAAATCTGAATCGCATACCTCATTCACTTAATCGTGTTGCAGTTCTAAATCACTTAGAAAACCAGAACTCGCATTGTTGCTAATCCGTGGTGAATGATATTTTCGGATTGACATGAATCGATTGATTGAAGCTAGGGTTAGAATCAAAAATTAAGCAATCGTCTTTTGTAATTAGGGGCTTGAATACGTGAGGTAGGGCTAGAATACGTTTTGGGGAAACCTGGGATAAAGCCTGTGAGGCAGGCGTTCCCAAACTCTTTTGTAATTAGTTTTTTAATTTAATATTAAAATTGTAGGGGGCGTTACATTAGATATAAAAAACCTGTTACATTGGATAGGGACTGTTACAATAGATAAAGAGTCATTACAAAAGAGAATGGGGTATTACAATAGAGAAATAAGTGTTACAATAAAGGAGAAGGCGTTACAAAAGCTAAAGTCTATAGTAACATTGTTTGATCAATCGTAACACATAGTAGTAATTATGCAAAGTGTTACAGTTGTGTAACATTAGACCTAGCTATTGTAACGACTTTAGAGGCTGTTACAATTTTAGTGTTATAGTAGGTGCTTAATTGTAGCAGTATGGTCTCTGTATACTTTTTTTTTTGGAAACGCCAAATGAAATAACGGAAGCCTACTCGCAATTTTTCAGCGAGCACCCCGAGTTCGAGCTCCGCATAAGCGGGCAAACCCAGCTCAAAACCAGCCCCCAAAGGGATTTCCAAGGAAAATTCCCCATATGTGCCCGTGTGAGGTATGAGTTAAATTACGCTAATGCAACGCTCCCAAAGGGATTTGAACTCACGACCTGCACTCCACATGGGTATAAACTCAGTATCTCAGACCAGCTAGGCTGGCCATCATTGGCATGGTCTCTGTATACTAAAAACAACAATGTTGGTCATCTTCATATTTTTAATGCCGCTTCCTACACTTTAACTATAAAGAATTATATCAATTTAGCATTTTTGCTGAAACCAAATGACATTACAAGTTACAACCCTCTAAATGTCGCATGTGCAAGTCACATGTCACTTATTTAACAGATATGAGGACGGAAATCAATTAGAAAGTAAATAACTGGTAAATAACTTGTAAAGTATTGCAACTATGACTACAAATATGATCTGATGAGTTATGGAGATATAACTTTTGTTCTTGTCAACCGCTTCATTTAGGCTTGCAGGTGAGCATTTGAGTTCAATTGAGTATGCTCCTGTTTCATCTTGAATATCGGGTTCTATGTTCATCTCTCCAACTGCAGATCTGAGCTCTCCATAGCTCCATTCCTCAAGCTGTTCTCCCATGGTGACGATGATCGTGCTAGGGTTTGTACGGAAGGAAAATGGTCCGTCCTCAGAAACGAGACGGAATTCTGCAAATTCGGTTGGGATGTGAAGGCCGAGAGCATAGGCCGCTGAATCCCTTCGGTTCCCGCCACTGTCTAGTGCACGAGGAGTTTGAGATGAACGAGGAGTGTGCGGTTGGAGAGAGGAATTGTTGTGCTTGAACAACGTCATTCTGGTTTCGTTTTCCTTAAATTTCTTTCGAGGTTTTTTGCCGCTTTTAGTTCCCATAATCTGAGCGACATCTTTTGCAATTGTTTCCAGCTTATTTGCGACGCTTTCCATTTTTTGTCTGCACATGTATGCATAACAAGGTAGATTTGAATCTAAGACAAGAGATGAACATTTGAAAAATACTTACGCTAATATATATGAGGAAATTAAGCTAGATTACGTTATTTTACTGCCTAGATCTAACCAGTACAAAGCTTTTTCACATTTGTAGATTAGTAATAAGTTACAAAAAAATTTGGATAAACTTGATAGGCAATTTGCATCCATTTATCATTTGATCAGTGTTTTAAAAATCCAGTTGAATCGGCCGATCGAACCGGAAAACATGAAGGTAACCAGATCATTAGTTATAACTCGGTCGGAAAGGACCTCTTGGACATAATAATGCAGTTGAACTTTAAAAGTATTAAATTTAGCCAAAAAATAGGTTTTGAATTTTTTCGAATCCTTTACGCTATTTATATTGTTATTTTTCTTAGTCTTTTTGGACATTTATGCGTACAATATTACATAATTACTCAATAATATTGGCATTCGGTTCAACCCTTTTTAGTCGTATTAGGCATTTGTAGTAGTGAATATACTAATTAATACGACGATATTTTTCACTTAACTTAAGAAACATGATGGTATGAAGATAATATAACCTAAAAACACAAGATATGTTTTACATCATATTACACAAACATTTGTAGAAAATTTTGTAAGCATTATTTAGAAATCACATCCATAAAAGTTAAGGTACATATAATTTGTCCCAAAATGGTACACATTATCTAAATGAATTTTAAATTTGGAGAGAAAGAAAAAACAAACAAACCTGAACATCTGAAATTGCTCTGAGGTTTTAACATCCCGTCGGCGCTCCGCAGTAACCATGGCGGATTTTGACCAAGCAAATTCCTCCCGATCGCCATCACGGCTCCACCTCTCGGCCAACAAACCAAAACAATATTCGGCCTCCGTGAAGGCCGTCTGCAGCTCCTCCGACGAGATCCCATGCCCACTAATCCTAAACATCCCAAACTTAAAAGCAGAATCCATCATTTGTTGGATCGAATGCTTATCCTTAGATTTGAGCAAGCGGTACTCCACATCCGCACACGGCGGTCGGTTCATGTCGTCAGGCAGATCAAATTCAGGAATGTTTTTCAATTTGTCGACGTGATTGTTCAATTGAGATTCGGATCGTGTGGGGACCCTGGCGTTTGGCATAGGAGATGAAGGTTGCGCCGGTGCAGATGTTGTTAGGCGACCCTTGATACGGGCGAGTGCCATAATTGGGAACAAGTTTGTTATGGAATTTGTCAGATTAAATGCGATCGAGACAAATGAGAAATAGATGGGAATTATAGTTAGTTATTGCATGCCGCATTTTCTGCTATTTCTTGGGCTGCCTTGCACGTATCCATGCATATGTCACTTGTACGTATCCATGCATAAGATACTTGTACTTTCTATACACACATTTCGATGTACGTACAAGAACTTGGATTATATAAAAATTTAATATTTATTGTGTTCCAATAATTTTTGTTATCACCAATCATTTATTAGTGTTTTCTTTTAATTCTCTCTTTCTATGTATAAAAACGAACTCATTTGTATATAATATTTAGTTTATACTACAAGAAAATAGCAATTTAGCGACATTTTAGTGACACATAATTTATGTCACAAAATTGCGACAAATTTATTGACACTCTTCAAGTCTTCCACGTCATAAATTATGTCATAAAATACACAAAGTCATAAATTGTGTCGCTAATATTGTAACTTGCTAAAACGAGTCACCAAGTAAGTCGCTAATTTTATGACTTTCTCTAAAAGTCACTAAGCAAGTCGCTAATTTGTGGCTTGATCAAACAAGTCTCTAACCAAGTCGTTAATTTTATGACTTAGCTCAAACAAGCTACAAAACAAATCGTTAGTTTTGTTACTTATTTAAGAAGATACCAATCAAAATGTTAATTTTGAGATCTGCTTAGAAGATCAAGTAAATCTCTTATTTGTAGATAAATGTAATTTATTATATCTAAAAATTCAAATTTATTTTGTAATAATAATAATAATAATAATAAGTAAATTTATTATATTTTCTGAATTTTAAAGTTTTTATAACTTCCTCCTTAATCAGATCAATTGGGCTAATGAAAAGACCCCATTAAAATAGCCCTAAATCGGAAGACGATCAAAATCAACAAAATCGGACTCTGTTTCATCCGCTCGTAATAGGAAGACGAGGCTCGTCCGCAATCTTTCCTCCGCCATTCTTCATCGCCACTCATGATCATCATCGAAAACTCATACAAATCATCATCGCGCTCCAGTTGTAAGTGTATGTGTCTTGTATTCTAATTATCGTTTGTCAATCTTCTGGTGTTTATAAAAAACAGTTCATAATGGTGTTTTACCTGTTCATACAGAGTTGAAATGTGCTTAATCTTGGTTTACAGTTTGTGTAATCTCTTGATCATAGTATTAATGTGTAGTTATGGCTTACAGTTTCATCAATCTCTGTTGTATCTAGTCATAGAGAATTCGGTTTACTTCTGCTCAATTAGGCTTTATAATTTGTGGATATGCTCGATCATAGAGTGTATGTGTAATTAGGATTTACAGTTTCAGGTCCATTTCTGTTTTACCTATTCATACAGAATTGAATTCACTGTTGGTTATCTAGCGTTTTACACTGTAGAAGTTTTTGATCTAATAGTGAATCTCTGATTATGTTTTACAGTTGCAGGTTAATAGTGACTTTTGATAAAAATAGTGACATTTTTGGAGTCGTGGATAGCGACTTTTGATAAAAATAGTGACATTTTTAGCGACATCAATTGTGACTTTTAATTAAAATAGTGACATTTTTAGAGTCGTGGATAGTGACTTTTGATAAAAATAGTAGCACTTTTTAGTCGTGTATAGTGACTTTTGATAAAAATAGTGACATTTTTATAGTCGTGAATACTGACTTTTGATAAAAAAAAAATAGTGACATTTTTAACGACATGAATATCGACTTTTGATAAAAATAGTGACAGTATAAAGAACGTCACTACTATTATTAGAAACACGATAGTGGATGTCACAAAATTAGCGACTTCTTAGTAGTGACTCTTTGATTGATGTCACTATGTGTGTCACTAGCTTCAAATACGCTAACCGTGTCGCTAAAACAACTTTTTTTTTTGTAGTGATATACCACAAACTGTAAGTTTTATGATAACTATACAACCTATTAAGTAATAATTGTGATAAATATAATAAAAACTATGGTATATAAATCATCCTATATAATAAAATTTTCCAATGTTAGTACCGTAGAAACAAGGTACCGGTGGAAATTGTATCAACTAGTTGCCTTGAGAGAACCGGTACTCTAGTTGCAGTATGCTACCGGTTCTCAACTAACATCATCTTTAGCATCTAGTAGATCGGTAACTTCATTGATGCTCTCGAAATTCTATTCAGGCGATCTCTTATATTATACAAATCACATACAAAAACCGCATGATAATACAAGTATCATTTTCGTTCATTCATTATATCGTTTTTCCTAATTAGAAGTGGTTCCAACGCATGAACTTTTCAATTTTTATTTCCAGCACTACTTTTGCCTTATGTTATTTCTTTTAAACTGTCGTATCGACTTCGTCTTTAGTGGGCCAGTAATCCACCAACGTCCAAACCCAACCCACAGTTTTGGCCCACAATTTCATCCTGAAAATTGGCGCAACTCTCACATGAATTGTTTTAAATATCTTTATAAGAGGGGCGGAACAAGAAACTACTACTAGTAGTAGCACCATAACTTTTTTCCGGATACAATTAAAACAATTAAGAAATTAATTATATGAATCATAAACCTACTAATTTACAAACAAAATAATCCAAGAACTAATTAAATTAGTCTAAATTCATACACTAATATCAAGCAAAATAATCCATGAATTTAATTATGCAATTGACAATTTAAATCTATTAATCTACAAGCATGCAGAATAATCCTAATGAAGATTTTAACCTTAAAACTGATACCTATACATTTGATTAAAGAACTTCAGATTGCTGAAATTTCATTACAGCCATTTGCTAATTAAAAGCATTTGGTAATTTCAAAATCATTAACACTTTAATAACGATTTACTAATTACACGAGATTTATGTTTTATTTCTTACAAATTCCATGGGAACAAATTGCAGCTAAAACATAAACTTCACATATTACAAGACACGCACATAGCAATACAAACTTCCCATGCTTATTTTTATGACAAACAAAATAACTTGCAAAACTTAAGAAAAATCAATACTTGTTTCGTTCTAGGGT
Source organism: Calendula officinalis (assembly GCA_963853835.1). Lineage (NCBI taxonomy): Eukaryota > Viridiplantae > Streptophyta > Magnoliopsida > Asterales > Asteraceae > Calendula > Calendula officinalis. The sequence goes on from OY970832.1 coordinate 33,610,891, forward strand.
TTTAGAGAGGGTTAATTTGAGAATTCTATGTCAGGATCGATTAACTATAAATAAGTTAATAAACACCTTAGATCTAATTGATGATAGAAGTTGCAGCGGATCAACACTATATCAATATATTAAGAACAATGAACTGTAAATAATATGCAAGAATATTAAGAACACAGTTTCACAAAAAGCTTCAATGTATATTATCAAGTTAACAATACACACGTACGTTTACAATTCGTAAGGAACTATTTATAATAGTCCTTGAAGCTAAACTATTTACCCTAGTTATTTTAGGACTTGATTTACATCGAATAATAATAATATACATTGATTTACATTCTATAACTATCTATACGAAGATCTCGGACTTGATATTCTTCAAAAACGCGTCATCAGTAGTAAAACTCATCACCAGTAGTAAATATGTAACATCAGTAGTAAGTCTGGTGATCAGTAATAAGTTCAGATACATCGTCAGTAGTAACTACTAATGATCAGTAGTATCTTCAATCTTTGCATGATCAGTAGTAACTTAGTTATAGTATCATCAGTATCAACTTCTCAGTATTAATCAATTCTGCCCCATCAGTACTAAGTGATCAGTACTAACTGCAGCATCAGTAATAAGTTGATCTGTGTTTTGCTCCAACAATCTCCCCCTAAACTTATTGATCATCTTTTAATCAATCAAGTTTCTTTTGTTCCTCTTGTTCTTTTCTTCTTTTCTCAAGAGTTCTTTGATTCTGTTGAAGCCTTTGTTCAATAATATATCTGCTGTTCCTCTTTGTAAAATAATTCAGTTTGTTTTGGAACATAACAGCATCATAGGGTTTCATCAAAGTGTTTATGAATATCTGATACATAGTCTTCTCAGAATGTGGATATTCTTTCTCATATAAGTACAATTCACACACTTTGCCTGATTTCTCAAAGAAGTACATATTTGCAGTAGGAATGACATTCCAAGCATACACATTACCTGGATTTGTAAATTGTTCTGGATAATTGTCTTGATAAAATGCAGCATCAATCATCTTTGTTAAATATCCAGCTCCAGATTCTTTCCATGATTTCTTTGTCATTCTTGGTTTCCCAATAATCAGAAGCTTGATAACATCATTTCTAGAACATGATCTGATTAAAGGTAACCATCCAGTGAATCTCTGTACAACTTTGTCTTCCCTTATGACCTCTATGACATTGTTCTGCATCACTCTCCAGTTAAGAATTGGATTGTTCTGTAGAGGAGCAACTGGCATTTCAAGAACAGGTATAATTTGTTTTGACTTCTTCTTAGAGCTTTGTTCTTGATCAACAGATTTTCTTTTCTTAGATTGGGGAATTGAAGTATCACCAATAGTTGAAACACTACCAGCCTTGAGTAAATTTAAGCTGATTGGGATTAAAGTTTTGGCTTTCTTTGATTCTTCAGCTTCTTGTTGAGCCAGGTCTTTCTTCTTTGCAGTGCAGTATTTTTCAATTATAGTTATCATCTTCATTCTTCCAAAAGATTTTGCACTGTGACCTTTTGTCTTTAAATATTCAATCATGTTGTCCTTCTGTTCAAACATATCATCAGGTAGATCACCTTTTGTTCTTTTACATTCTGCTACAAGATCTTCAAGACAGTTTAGATGTTCTTCTTCTACTTTTCTAAGCCTTTTGAATTCTGCTTCTTGGGCTTCTATCTGAACATCTTTAATTTGAACAGGTGTTTGAACAGGAATTTCTATTTTATCCTTCTTTTGTTCAAGAGCTTGATACTTAGCTACCTTCTCCCAATATCTCTTATGCTTCACCTTCCATTTAGACTGTTTATCAGCTCTAACAAGATTTATCTTGTTTACCATGTAATGACCAAGAGCTCTGTTAGGGTAATCTTCATCATATATTTCTTTACCCTTTCCAATATGTGCTGAAGGTGGAGGTGGAATATATTTCATGTCTGGTACTCCACTTATTATTACAGAAGGAGAAAATGATCTAAGTTCATCTTGTTGAAGTATTTTTGGATGTGGAGGAAGTGAGCACTCATCAACCTCAAACCAATTCACATTATCATCAATGTCAGGTATGATAAGTGGTTGATCAGGTGTTGGTGGTTTGGTAATGATGACATGTCTCTCTCTTTCAATTAGCTCTGGAAAATGTAGTTCTTCCTCTTCAGTAGTAACCAGAGTAGTTACTACTGGTGTAACTTCAGGAGTTACTACTGATAGGGCATCAGTAGTATTTGCTGCTTTTAATTCCTCTTCTTCATTTACTACTGCTATAATGTCAGTAGTAGGAGTTACTACTGGTGTTTCTTTTTCAGCTTGTTCTTTAGTAGGAGCAGTAGTAATTGGCTCTTCTTCTGTAACCATCATCTCTGGGCCTTCATCAACTTCTGTTTCTTTTAAATTTAAGAGGGAGGATGCTGCTGCTGCAATAGATTCATCAATCATTGTCTGTATGTTATACTTCTCCCCCTTAGTGAGCTCAACTGGTGGAGCCTCACTATCATCTAGTTTCTTCTTCAATGTTCTGATGATTTTGGCTTGTTGATGAAGCCTACGCTCATAGAATCTCATTCTTTTGTTGATGGTGTTGACATGCCTTTTCATTGCAGCCATTGTTTTCCCTTGGTTTGTTAAATATTCGAGACAATCTTGTACAGTGGATTCAAGAGAATCCACTTTATCCGTCAATTGAGTGATTTTAATACTGCCCTCACTCCATCTAGCAAGATCATCGGGCTTACTAACAGGTACATTGGTTTTAAGGTTTTCCTTCCTTTCCATCAATTCCACAGATCTGCCCTCATCACTGCTTGGTGATTCATTGGGTCTTTTAGACATTCTCTTCTTCCTAGAAGAGCAGAGATGTCCCCCCTTTTGGTTTCTTGGCACCGGGGTCCTTTAAGTAATTCCTCAAAAGAGTCATCACTTAAAGTTGCCGAGGTTTGGGTCTTAGTGATGTTTTCACTATCCTGTGCACCCACCTTTGGGGCATCAGTAGTGAAAGCCCTCCCCTCATGTCCTCTCTCCTCCTTGGAGGACAACTCTTTGAGCCTGGGGTGTGACTCGATTTGTCCCCTGGTGTCCTTTAAAGATTTCTTTCTTTTATAGAGTGTGGAAATATTTTTGGTTTTATCTGGTAGGTCTTCCACAGAGTGAAGAGTAGCACTCTGCAGATTTATATCAAGTTCCTGGGACACATTCAGGACTTCTAAGTGAGTGGGTGATTGAGTGGCTATATGGGGTGGTGTTTGGGCTGTATTTGGGGGTGATGGAGTGGGTTGAGGTTCAATTTGGGTTATATCTTTGATTGAACCCTCTCCAATAGGTGTGTGATCTTTGATCATATTAGGAAACAGAGGGGTTTCCTTGCCCGAAAATTTAAATTGTTTTCTCATATTTGAGAAAACTTTCTTGTTCAACTCTGGAATTATGAAAATATTTTTGGGAGTTGACAAGTTTTGTAATTCAATGTTAATGATATGTTGGATAAATCTGGGATACATTAAAAATTTTGAAGAGTTAAGATTTCCCAACATACCTTCAAAAATCATATTAGAAAAATTGAATACTTGGTCTGTGCATAGACAGACAACAACAGATGCTAGTGACCTGTTGAACTTATTCCAAGTACTCCTTTTTGGAGAAATACAATGCTGAATAGTATGGACAAGAAATTTCCATTGTGGGGAGAGAAGACCTTTTTGAAAAGTTACTATGTTTAGTCTTCCCTCATATCCCATTTTGTTTAAAATTTCAGCAATGAATTCCTTAGGAAGAGTAGTCATACCTGAATCATCGTGTAGTTGAAGATGTTGTCGAATAGATTGTTCTGTGATGGTGATCGTTTTTCCATCCACAGATGATTTGATCATTGGTACAGTTGCACCCTCCGTTCTTTCAGCATTGGTCCAGAAATCCACCAAGTGCTGTTGGTATGCCTTCGGTTTCACCGTTAATGCGAATCGTATGTAAGAATTTTTCAAGAAGTGTACGATTGGTCTGAAGTCCTTTGTTCCGTCTGGATTGCGTAGAAAGGCACACATGTTGTGGAACTCTGAGTATTTGAGATCGGTTTGAACATTGAGGGATTGTAGAGTTTCCATTTTGCAGTGATTTGAGAGCAAAATTTTAAGAATTTTAAGACTGAAGATGAGTTTTTGATCGAAAGCTAGGGTTTATCGAGAGGTTTTAGCAAATCGAAGTGAAGATAATGCTAAACTAATCGTCTGCCGCCTTTTATATCTTTCGATTTAATCTGCAAAACTACTAAAATATCCTTCGAATCATAACATAACGGTTATTTTCATGGGGGTTAGTTTGGTAATTGTGTTTCTGAAAGACCAGTAGTAATTGAAGATATCAGTAGTAAAACGTCAGTAGTATCTACTAACATCAGTAATGACTAAGGATTTTGACATCAGTAGTAACTATAGACATCAGTAGTAACCATTAACACACAAGACCAGTAGTATATGTGAATACCAGTAGTACTGACTTACCAGTAGTATTTGTGTAGACCTAATATACACCAGTAGTAATGAACTACCAGTAGTATTTTATGCATACACTTTCATACCAGTAATGCAGATATACCAGTAGTAAAACACTTAAGTAAATAAATAATATTTTACAACCCTAACTTTACACATGATTTTAAGTGAGATTTTAAGTTATTAAAATCATTCCAATACTGCTAACCAAGAAGTTGAATCTTCCTACATCAAATGCTTTTGTAAAAAGATCTGCTAATTGATCATTAGTATGGATTTTAACTACTTTGATTAATTTCTTTTCATTACAATCTCTTATAAAGTGAAATCTTATTTCAATGTGTTTAGTTTTTGAATGTTTTACTGGATTATTCACAATACTAATAGCACTTTGATTATCAATAAAAATAGGAGTTTTAAGGATAGAGATACCAAAGTCTAGAAGCTGATTTTGAATCCATAGTACTTGAGCACAGCAAGCAGATGCAGCTACATATTCTGCTTCAGCAGTAGATGTTGATACATTTGTTTGCTTCTTACATTGCCATGACACCAGTCTTGATCCAAAGAATTGACATCCACCAGTAGTGGACTTTCTGTCTTGACATTCACCTCCATAGTCACTATCTGTATAGGCTATGAGTTCAAATGGTGAATCATGTGGATACCATAGACCTAGTGATGGTTTGCCTTTCAAGTATCTGAATATTCTTTTAACAGCCTGCAAGTGTAGTTCTTTGGGTCTTGCTTGATATCTTGCACACACACAAACACTATACATAATGTCAGGTCTTGATGCAGTTAAGTACATCAAAGATCCTATCATTGATCTATATAAGTGTTCATCTACATCCTCCCCCTCAACATCAGGATGTAGGTGTTTGTATGTTTCCATTGGTGTACTAGCACTTTTACTGTCTTTCAAGTCAAACTTTTCCAAGATGTCTTTGACATATTTTGATTGATTTATCAAAATACCATCAGTTCTTTGATTGACTTGGAGTCCAAGGAAGAAGTTCATTGGACCCATGGAGCTCATCTTGAATTTAATTTGCATCAGTTCTTCAAATTCTTTGCATAATAAATCATTGGTTGAGCCAAAGATGATATCATCTACATAAATTTGTACCAGTAGTATATCATTTTTGACTTTCTTTGTGAACAAAGTTTTGTCAATGGCTCCTCTTTTAAAGTTGTTCTTCAATAGGTATGATGATAATGTGTCATACCATGCTCTTGGTGCCTGATGTAGGCCATATAGAGCTTTATCTAATTTGAACACATAATCACCATGTTTTGGATCTTCAAAACCTGGAGGTTGGCAAACATAGACCTCTTCTTCAATTTTCCCATATAGGAAAGCACTCTTAACATCCATTTGATAGACTTTGAATTTCTTGAATGAAGCATATGCTAGAAATATTCTTATGGCTTCAATTCTAGCAACAGGAGCATATACTTCATCATAGTCTATTCCTTCTTCTTGAGTGTATCCTTGTGCTACAAGTCTGGCTTTATTTTTGATCACTATACCTCTTTCATCTTTCTTGTTTCTGAAGATCCATCTTGTTCCAATGGCTCTTTTTCCTTTGGGTAGAGGTACAAGTGTCCAAACAGCTTGTAATTTAAATTGAAGGAGTTCTTCTTGCATTGCCTCAATCCAGTTTGAGTCCTTCATTGCTTGTTGGATCTTCTTTGGTTCTTCCTGAGACAGAAAGCATTCATACATACATTCATTAGCAATTAAACTTATATTACACATATTTGCAGTTAAGCTTTTGTTTAATTTGCTTCTTGTTTGTAATGGTGAGTTGACATCACTTAGGACAAGGTCTAAAGGATGGTTCTTCAGAGTCCTTGTAGTTGTAGCTTTATCAACTACTAGTTGATTTTCAAGATTGGACTCATTTATCTCAGGTAGTTGTTCTTCTGGAGATCCTTCATTGTTATTGATATTTGGTTCATCATCTTCTTGGTCAGAGTTACTACTGCTATTATCTTCATTGAGATTAGTAGAGTTGTTGTTGTTACTGGTATCAGTAGTATCTTGAGAATCTAGGTTATTGTTGAGACCAGTAGTATTGTGAGTACTATTACTGGTATCAGTAGTATTTGAATTACTACTGTCCTCATTCTTAGAGTTACTACTGGTTCCAGAACTTGAGTTATTACTGACATCAGTATTAACTACTGGAGCAGTATTAACTACAATGTATCTCATTTCCTCTTGACCAGTATTAACTGATGATGTTCCTTCCTTTTGATTGTGACAATTTGAATTACCTACATTGAAATTCATATTAGAATTAAAGGATTTGGTTAGATTGTCTATGTCAAATAGCCAATCTGGACCATTTCCTTGTTCATTAGATACATTTTCATTAAAGGATACATTGATGCTTTCTTCAATTATCCTTAGTCTTTTGTTGAATACTCTATATGATTTGCTTTGAGTAGAATATCCCACAAAGATTCCATCATCAGCTTTGCAGTCAAATTTACCAATTTGTTCTCTTGTAATTAAAATAGTACAAGGACAACCAAATGATTTTAAGAAACTTATAGAAGGTTTTCTTTTATTGAAAAGTTCATATGGTGTTTTAAAATGTGGCTTCACTATTAATACTCTGTTCTGAACATAACAAGCAGTATTAACAGCTTCTGCCCAAAAAGTAATTGGTAGTTTTGAGTCTGCAAGCATTGATCTTGCTGCTTCAATGATGGTTCTATTTCTTCTTTCAGCTACACCATTTTGTTGTGGAGTTCTAGGTGAGCTGTATTGCCTGTCAATACCTTTAAGATCACAAAAGTTAATTAAGTTAGCATTTTTAAATTCTGTGCCATTATCACATCTTATGGCTTTCACTTTTTGATCAGATGTGTTCTCCAGTTTGACAATTAAGTTCTTTATGAGTTCACTAGTTTCATCCTTTGTCCTGAGAAAGAAAACCCATGTGTATCTGGAAAAGTCATCAGTAATAACAAGACAATATTGTTTCTTTCCAATACTCATTACATTTGTAGGTCCAAAAAGGTCCATATGTAAGAGCTGTAAAGGAACAGAAATAGAGTTCACAGTTTTGGACTTATGAGAAGTCTTGTGTTGTTTACCTTTTAGGCATGCAACACAATGATGATCACACATGAATTGTTTTTGAGGAAGTCCAATGACCAGATTTCTTTTTACTAAATTATTCATATTTTTAAAATTTGTGTGACACATCCTTCTATGCCATAGTTCTGATTCAGTGGTGTTTGCCTTGGATATAAAACAGTTGACCTCATTTGTAGAAATGAGTTCTCCCCCTTTATCTAGGCAATACACATTGTTTCTCCTTGGAGTTCTTAAAACAACATATTTTTCATCTAAAATAAAATCAGGAGAAAGAATGATGCACTCAATGTATGTGAAAATAATTTTATTCTTTTTATCACATACTTGAGACACACTGACAAGATTGTATTTTAGTTCAGCTACATAAAATACATCATCAAAGGTAATTTTTCCATTAGTAACAGTACCTTTACCTGTAATCTTACCTCCCTGGGGATTCTCACCAAATGCCACATATCCTCCATCAAATGACTTGAAATCTTTAAGGATTTGCAGATTTCCAGTCATGTGCCTTGAGCATCCACTATCAATATGCCATGTTCTTCCTTCTTCTGGGATCTGAATGCTCTGCACAAGTGAGTAAAGGATTAGTTAAGTTTGGGAACCCAAGCTTTATATGTCTTGGGTTCATCCTTTGAGAAATGAGCTTTTGGAGATTTAATTTTAAAGACTTTTGGTACCCATACTTGTGTATTACTGGTTTTTTGTTTTACTACTGTCCTTTTGGAGTTATTACTGGTGTGAGAATTTCCTACTGATCTTGGTTTATACCTATTGTTTTTAGCTTTTGAATACTTTACTACTGATGGACCAGTAGTATTTGGGTACTTACCATGTTTAGAATGACCAGTAGTGTTTTTAGAGTTACCACCAGTAGTATTTTTGAAAGTTGTTTTGGGAGCAGTAGTATTTTTGAAATTAGGGTTTTTACCAGTAGTATTCTTGTACTGGTACCATACAGCATTATAATTAGGGTTAACACCAGTAGTAAATTTGTTAGAGTTTCTACTGGTGTTGGAAAATTTAAAATATTGTTTATTTTGATTGGATTTTCCATTGTTCTTGAAGTAATTGCTGTTCTTTGGGCTGCCAACTCTTCTGTTTTGCACAAATCTTGGTGCACTTCTTCCAAATCTTGGAGTTTCAGCAATTTGAGTTTTGATTGTATTTACTACTGAAGGACCAGTAGTATTTTTTAACTTTTGAGTTTTTGATCCTTGTTTAAAAATTTTAAATTCTTTTAACTCTTTGCAGTTTATTGGATTGAAGTGACAATCCTTTGCTAAATGGTTCATTTTGTTGCATATAACACATCTTAATTTCTTATTTTTAGCACCTTCAGGTATTCTTTGGTCTAAGAGTTGTTTTTTATTTCTTTCATTCCCCCTTGTTAAAATTTTTGGTACATTATCTGCATTATATTTGGGAGATTCATTTGGACTTTGAGCTGTGTGAAAACTTGTATCAATTGATTTTGGTGATTCACTTTGAGATATTGTAAATTCAATTGATTGCTCATCATCAGAAGAATCATTTGATTCAGATGTTTCAGTATTAGATTCAGTTTGATTTTCAGTTTTTAATTCATTAATGATTCTTTCTGAACTGTTTTTAAGTGGAGGAATGAATTTATGTGGAGGTGGTACAACATGATATCCCACCCCATGAACAACCTTTTCTGTAGTTTGATTATTAGTTAATTCATCTAGAATTTTAGTGCTTCTTTCAAACTTTTTAATTGTTAATTTATTTTGTTCAATTTCAAGCTGACATTCTTCTAATTTACTTGTTAGTTCTTTATTTTTTGTTTCATAGAACTCTTTCTCATCCACAGCTTGAAGCAATTCTTCCTTGATCCGTTGATCAATCATCTTGTACACCTTTATTTGATGTTCTTGATCAGCAATCACACTATCAAACTCATGATTTCTTCTGACTGCTTTTGCTAAATCTTCATTTAATTTAGTGTTTTCTTTTTCTAAGTTTTTAACAATTTTAGCACATTCAGAAGTACAAGGTTTAGGTTTTACCTCAGTTTTGTTGTCAGTAAAGGCCATGAGAGCTTGATTTTGAGTATGCTCTTCTGCTTGGAAGCTCCAGTCATAGCCTTGTCCTTGTTGTGATACAAGGGCAGTTGATTTTGATCTTTTGTCTGGCTGAGGACACTCTTTTGCAAAGTGACCAAGGTTGTTACAGTTGTAACATTTGACTTTAGTTTTGTCAAATCCAGCTTTGTCACCTTTGTTGAAGTTGAGGCTTGTCCTACCAGTTCTCTTTAAGAATCTTTTTGTCCTTAGGCTCAGCATTGCCATCTGCCATTTAAGATCCATCTCCTCAAGATCATCTGGGTTCAATTGTTCCAAGTCATCACTAATCAATGCAGTATGCACATGACTAGTGAAGAAAGATTCTCTTGCAGCATCTTCAGAATCTGCAGCCTTTCCTATAGAGGTTTCCTGACCTTGACCTGTACTAGAGACAAATGCAGCATTATTAGAAGAAATAGAAGGGTTCTTTTGGTTTACCTCAGTTTCAAATACTCTGAGATCATTATAGAGTTCATCCAACTCCTTTTCTTCTAGAGCATCTCTTTGTCTATATACCACTGTATACATGGCCCATTCATCACTAAGAGATCTTAGGAACTTCATGTTGACATCTTCTTGATCCATCTTAACCCCAACCTGGTTAAGTTCACCAATTAGTTTGTTGAATCTGTCAAACACTTGAGTGAGTGTTTCATTGGGTTTTCCTTTGAAGTTTTCAAAGTCTTGTTTGAGAACAGACTTCATATTCCTCTTGGTGCTCTTTGTCCCAACGAATCTCTTCTCCAGTGCTTCCCATAGTATTTTTGCATCATCATATTCAACAAAGAGATGTTGATAATCGTTAGGAATGGCCAGTAATAGAGTGCTTAGAGTTTTGAGTTCGATGCCCTTGTCCTTCTTTTCCTTCTCACATTTAAGTTTGTCTGCCTCAGTTGCAGAGCTGCTTGCTTGACCAGGACCAGTTTAGTTTCCTTCAAGGACAACTTCCCACATAGAATAATCTGTAATAAGCATGTATTGCTTAATACGATTTTTCCACATCCCAAAGTTGTTGGGTGTGAGTATAGGAATTTTGTTGGCCTGAGTGCTTTCATTATTATCAGTCATGATTAATAATATGTGTTTTTAAAGATTAAAACTTTTTGTTATTCTTAACAAATAGTAGATCTAGAACCAATAAGCTCTGATACCACTTGTCAGGATCGATTAACTATAAATAAGTTAACAAACACCTTAGATCTAATTGATGATAGAAGTTGCAGCGGATCAACACTATATCAATATATTAAGAACAATGAACTGTAAATAATATGCAAGAATATTAAGAACACAGTTTCACAAAAAGCTTCAATGTATATTATCAAGTTAACAATACACACGTACGTTTACAATTCGTAAGGAACTATTTATAATAGTCCTTGAAGCTAAACTATTTACCCTAGTTATTCTAGGACTTGATTTACATCGAATAATAATAATATACATTGATTTACATTCTATAACTATCTATACGAAGATCTCGGACTTGATATTCTTCAAAAACGCGTCATCAGTAGTAAAACTCATCACCAGTAGTAAATATGTAACATCAGTAGTAAGTCTGGTGATCAGTAATAAGTCCAGATACATCGTCAGTAGTAACTACTAATGATCAGTAGTATCTTCAATCTTTGCATGATCAGTAGTAACTTAGTTATAGTATCATCAGTATCAACTTCTCAGTATTAATCAATTCTGCCCCATCAGTACTAAGTGATCAGTACTAACTGCAGCATCAGTAATAAGTTGATCTGTGTTTTGCTCCAACATTCTAATTTCTGAAATCGATTAAAGGGAGGACGAAATTCTGTTGCCGTCTCACTCTCATTCTGCTGCCGTCTCGGTCTGAAATGAATTATGGTTTTTATATTTGGTTTTGGGTTGGACTTGGGCTATTTGCCAATAGTTGAATAGTGGGATGTGCTAGTATGTGCACTACTTCAGATCCGCCCCTGCTTTATAATATAAGTGATACCTTTACAAACAAAGTACAACCGGTGATACCATTCAGATTATTTTCTGATCCGCCACCTTCCGCATTTCTATACGAGTTTATTCAGATCTCTTGAAAACACTCTTGACAAAAGAATATGAAGTCACTTTTAGAAAAACCAAAATTGTTTCACAACATCAACTTACAAACAATTTATGTCGACAAATAAACGTTCAAGGAAGTCCATTTGTTTTGTGAAGTTATGAGCATAAATCTCAGCCTATGAATTAATCAACCCCAAAGGCCAAATCACCACCACCACCCCATGTGTATTAAATCACATGTGATTGCACACTGCCGCACAACCGCTACCACCACCAACCTCTTCCGGCCACCGTCTCAACCACCGGCAACCCCTCACCACCGTCGGGTGCTTTCAATCACATATGATTGTGTATCCAATCACATGTGATTGCGGCGGTCGACGGTGGGCGATGATCCGCAGGCGGCGGGAGGTGGCCGACGGTGGAAGTGGCCGGCGATGGCGGTGGTGGCTGGCGGTGGTGATGGTTGTGTATTCAATCACATGTGATTTGATGATGGTGGTTGTTAAGAGATTTTTTAGGATTTATCCATTAGGACTTTGTTTTAAAGGTGGACTACCTAGAACACAAAAAAAAATGAGTTTTTCTAACTCATGCCTTAAGGGCATGAGATTAGAAGCATTAAATTAGCTTGAAAATTCCTTTTATAATGTTGCTCACATATTATTGATGTTTCTTTTTTGCATGTATTAAATGTTTTTTTAACTAAGAATAGCAACTTCGAGTGTATTTAATACTTCTAATCTCATGCCCTTAGGGCATGAGTTAGCCAAACCCAAAAAAAATATATATCAAAACAGATAAAAAAAAATCTTTGTGACATCATATGTATAAATTAGATGCACAATATTCTTTACATGTGATTAGTTAGTGCGGGTCCCACTTCTCTTTTTACTAAATAAGGTAATTTTGCAAATTGTATCTCTTATTTTAAAACACCATAAAATTAAAAGTATATCACTTAGATTGAAACGGATGAAGAATAAATTATAATTATGACCCCTAATTTCAAAACAAATTGTCAGGTTTTAAAATTTTCAAGTTTCAAACTTTTCATATTTCATAATCTCGCTACCAATCGTGGCTAGCATCAAGGTGGGAAATCATCTTCATCTCTTAAATGGTATGAGGATTGAACAGTGAACCTACATATATCAAAACAAAATGAACCTACATATTTCAAAAGAAAATCAGTTAAAAACGTTTTGCTTCATGGGTTGTACTTTGGAAGAGAAAGGTACAACCCGGATAGAAGAACAGATGTTGTTTTAAATAACGTGAGACATGACGTCACCGCTTGGCCGAGCCTCACGCTTTAGAAGCCATGGCGAATTCACGATGTTTCCTAAGGTGTGATATAAGACGAGAATTTTGTATATTAATTATAATTATATATAAACAATTATACAAAAAAAAAGATGAAAAAATACATGATTATAAATTTATAACACATTTCATCAATACTTTTCTTCATCTTTGGCATATTCAACCATTTTTATAACAAATTAATTATATATATTTGACCTATATAGCTAAGTTGATTTAATACGACTAAAGAACACAACTTATTATAGGTAAATGTGAGCCAAGTTGGACTTTTGTATACGCAAGCCTTACGCTCAATGGTTAAACCATGACATGGCGGCATTATCAAGCCTTACGCCTTGACGTACTATGGCGGAAGCCAAGGCGAAACCATGGTTTTATGTAATTTTCTTTTTGTTAAACAAATGAAACATTTTGTTGGGTTACTAAAAGTAACATTAGTTATTGTGGTTTTAATGAAGACAAAATTAGAAGACATATTGAAATGAGAGGGTCAAATTGTAGATATGAGCATCTGATATGCTTAGATGCTAATGATCACATTACACTATCTGATCACTGAAAGAACTAACGATCAGTTCCCAGTGTGGAATCAGGGTGTGATCAACATGTCAGATAGTCGTAGTAGGTTTAGTAAGGGTTAAACAATACCACACTAAGTTTTGCAATGCCAGACTAAGCAACAATCTTAATAAAGGTCACTGAAGTCTGAAGTAAGTCTAGTCGTTGAAGAACCATGAGTCGCTAAAGGATCACGAGTCTCTGGATACTCATGAGTCACTGAAGGACCATGGGTCACTGAACAACACTTAGTCGCTGGAAGCTTTAGTCATCAAAGAAAAATATAAGTACTATACAAGGTCACTGAAGAATGTGCACTTATAGTGTTAGACCTCAAATTTTACAGATATTTAAAAATTTATAAATAAAGTAATAAACACTTTCATTATCCAAAATGGTCCCAAGTCATTAACTCATTTGTAATAAAACTCAGTAAAAGCATTTAATGCGGAAATAATATACTCCCTGTTAGGACTAGTTTTGAGCTTAAATGATGTAATTAGCCTTAATTAAACTAGTTTAGAGGTTAGGGTATAAATACACTTGTGATGACTAATGATGTAAGCTTTCCCACATTTGAATAGATTTTTACACTTTGAAAGCTATCTTCCCTCCTCCATTCTCTCACAAGAACACACACACTTTCACACACTTGAATCTTCAAATCTTCAAGGATCATCATGAATTAGCTTGATTTCGATTGCATTAGCTCTCTCAATTGGTATCAGAGCACAATCGTTTAAGGAACATATCCAAATTCGTGATGATTTGATCCAGGTCTGAGTTTTTATTGAAAAAGTTTTTGTTCGTCTCTGTGAAAATTAATCATCAAATTTTTCGGTTTGAATTGACGTTTTGATTGAAGATTCATGTTTCTCCAGTGATTCTAATAAGAATAGAATCAAATTTCATTGCAATCCATCAACAATTGATCTCAATTTTGTGATTTTAATGAAAAACTTGAAAACTCATTTTTCGTACTTAAAAATCAAAATCGAGTGCAAATGTGAAATGTTTTGAGTTGTTTGATTGCATCAAAATGTTAGAAATTTAAAATCGAGCAGTTTTGGGATTGGAATCACAAGATTTGGTTGAGTATTGAGCAAGATTGAACCAAAATTGTAAAGTTTTTGATACCTGTTCGTTCCGCTCGAGTGTTCGGCTCTAAAAACTAGTTCGGCTCGAAGGCTTTTTCTCGGCTCAGGTGTTCGGCTCGGGTGTTCGGCTCACGCTTGTTCGGCTCCACTTGTTCGTCTTAGTGATCGGCTCGAACTGATTCTCGGCTCAGACGGTGTTCAGCTCCTCAACAGTTCAGCTCGGCTCGAATCGCACAAAGAGATCGGCTCTTACAGGACTTCGGCTCCAAAAGTTCAAATTGATTCTGATCCTTGACTGATTCTGTAACAATTCTTCATAAATTGATCATATTCCGACACATATTCTGTAACAATTCTTCGTCAAGAACAAATCGTCTAAGATCATAAGAGTTCGAAGAACATACCTGATAATTCCTGTCCAATAGAAGTTCCGATTCGTACCGTCCAAGAACATACATGAATCAGAATTGATTGGGAACAGTGTGATAATTCCCGATTGGTACCTGATTCTGTGCCGACTCAAAGTCGTAATTGAGGATTCCGATCCATAGAAGTTCCAACTCAAGACTGATTTCGTCCGTATCTTCGGGTTGCTCCGACTCCAAATCACCGATCCAAAATACTTCTCGGCTCAATAAAGTGTTCGGCCCAAGTTTCAATTCTAGCCCAAATTTTTTTTAAAGCCCAAATCACTTTATCAAATCACTTATTCAAGCCCGAAACCGAATATCTATTTTTTTGGCCCAAACATTTAAATTCAATCTCATTCTATTTTTTTCATATTTTTTTTAACCCGAACACAAAACGTTTACATTTTCTCCAAACACGAACTCAAATTTCTAAATTTTTTTTCTTTCCATTAATTTCTCAATTATTTTTTTTAAACTTTTTAAACACCTTAAATTTTTACATTTTTTAGAAGAAAATTTTCACATTTTTTTTTTAAAACACGAGATTGTCTACATATCAACTCGAGAATTCAATCAATCCTAATAATCACAAAAATAGAAAAACCTACACCAGCTACAAATGATTATGTGGATAAAGACCTTGAAAATGCGATAACTATGTCTCGTATCAAATCTGTTCTATCTGCTACAATCTCAACTGAAAAACCAATCATCACACCTTTGAATGGTACAAAGAAACCAATCGTTCGTGATTCAAAGTATTATGAACGTAACATGTTGATGGCTAAACAAATTGAGACTGAAAAAGTGTTATTAGTTGAAGATCTTCAATGGATGGAAGATTCTGATCAATTCAATGCAGAAGCCAACAAAGAAATTGAGGTAATCAGTTCTCTCTTGTCAAATTCTGATAATCTCATTGGTCCTGATACTTGTGTTGTTAAAACTCAGATATCTGAAATTGATTCTTTAAAACAAAACCTTTTAGATGAAAAAGATATAAATAATCAATTTCAAGATCGTTTAAATGATTTGCAAAATGAAAATGAACTACTTGTTCATTCGTGTGAACAACTTGTTCAACAGATTAAACAAACCAACAATTTCAAACTCGAGAATCTGGATTTACAAACTCAAGCATCAGAATTGAAAGATAAATATGAAATTGATATTAAGAATTTTTCACATACAATTTCAGAAAAAGAACTTGAAATACAAAATCTTAAAAATTCAAATGATTCTATATCAAATGCTCGAAATGATAAATATTACAAATTGTACATTGAAACGTTTCATGAATATCAAATAACTAAAAACTGGTTGGAACGTATACAAAAAGATTATGATAAAAATGAAAAACAGTTCAAATCTTTAAACGACAAAATAAAAGAACTATCTGAAACCTTACATGAAAATGACATCAAAACATCACGAGAATTAAACAACAAACAGAATGTCATTCATCAACTTCAAAATGATAAAGTTCAATCGTCTTCCCACATCAAACACCTTGAAGAAATAATCGCCAAACGAGGACAAACTGATCAAACCATTCATTTGGATAAGCCTATAGACTTTAAATATTTCAATTCAAAAGAAGGGTTAGGAGCTGACAACCCAGCATATCTCAGCAAAGCGTGTGATGTGCTTCCAACTCTATACGATTACAAATACATGCATCTAGATATTTGGCAGAGCTTCATTCGAATGACTGATGAGGAAGAAGAGATTGAGACATTCAACAAAACAAAGAAGGAGAATATACAGATTAGTTTCAATTATGCTGAATTGAATAAAACATATGAAACTAAAAAGGCAAAATTCGAAAATGATGAATACTTTCCAATCGTGACTCCAGAAGAATTTGAACTTAAAGGAAATGTTGTTATTCAACAAAAGGTTACACCAAAGATTTATGTTCCAAATCTAGTTCTAGAAAAGATAATTTGTCAATTGGAAACTGAAATCGATGAAACACATCAGGCTTATGATAAAGAAAAATCTATTTTGCAAACTAAAATTTATGAATTAGAAAGTAAAAATGAAGAAACAAATAAATCTTTTGATGAAGAGAAATTAAAGTTAACAATACAAATTCAAAATTTAGAAGCTTTTTTACTCTCTCTACAAAAACATGTTCCCAGCATTGAGTCACCTATTTCTAGTACTTCCACAAGTGGTTGTTCACCTTGCACTAAAGATCCGAAATCACACAACCCTGATGGAGATAGAGGAAGTCATCAGTTTAAGGAATATAAATCATCTCATTTTCAGAAGCTTAAGAAGCCTAGTGCATCTATGAACTTAGATTCTCCTTTTGATGCAAAGACTAAATGTAATAACTCAAGAATGTTTTCTCCTATCATGGCATATCGTGATTTATATACAATCAAACAATCTCAGATTAATAGAGGAAATTCAAAACCTAAACCGAATTCAGAAGTAAGTTCCTCTACCAAACCTAAGCCTAGGAGATCCACGGTTCCACCAAACTCTGATAAGAAATTGAATGCTCTCAAACAAGTTATTAGAGGAAATTCCGCACCTAAAACTCCAAATATATTAGATTCCTCTTCTACACTTAAGCGTTCTCAGATGGATACGACTACACCATCAACCGTGTTGAAACATTCTACTACTTCAAAGAAAATCTTTTCCAAAACTAATTCTTTAAGATACTCAAGAAAAGATTTACTTTCATTGGCACCAATATCAATTTTTCATCAAGTGCCAAAAACAACTCCTAAAACACCAACGATCTTAAAAGCAAAATGGGTTCCTAAAACTCTACAATCTCAAATAATTCCCCGGAAATTATTTGAAAGTGAAACATCAAGTTTCAGTCTTTCTTGGAATTCCAAATCTGTAAATCAAATTGATAAAACTTATAGATGGTTTCACTCAAACACTAATACCATCGGACCCAAAACAAAATGGGTATCAAAAGTTGTTTGCTGTGTTTTGCAGGAGGATGACTTACGCACAATTCAGTGTATAACTCGCATTTCAGTGAGATGGCTCTTACACAATTCAGTGTATGACCCGAGCTTCGCCGAAATGGCTTTCAAGTACATCTGCTTGAAACCCGTTCTTCATCGATATCATTGGGTGAGGGGGAGAATTTCTATATTCACTTGTCAAGGGGGAGAAAATCGATATTAATATGTCGAGAGGGAGCATAACTGCTTTTATGATTTATGAATAACAACTGTCGAGGGGGAGCATCCTTTTAGAATTGCTAAACAATTTTCCAGTGCTCCTTCAATTTTTTTTTTATAATTATCACTATGTGGTATCAATTTTTGTAATATTCGTAAACGATCTCTTTACCAATTTCAGTTCGTACTGATAGCATATGTTTATTACAAATCTTCCTACTCTATATTGCTAATAATTTTTTTTCCTCAAACAGTTTTTCACCTCGTGCATATTTACAATCACACAAGGTTATCAATGTTGAGTATTAGCTTTTGTAATATTCGTAAACGATCTATTTACCAGTCTAGGTTGGTACTGATTGCATCTGTTTATTGCAAATTCTCTTATTTCTCATTGATACCTTTGTGTTTCTTCAATGTCAAACTTTTCAAATGTAAATCGAATTTTCTCATTTTACATATAATTTTCATTTTTCAACTCTGTGAATTTCTCTGATGCCACACATCGATACTCAATTAATTTTTTTTTTAATTCAAATTGAGTTGCTGACATCGCATTTTTTATCAAATATTTATTACTCAGTGATGCTCATCTTTCCAAATGTTTTTAGCTCTTTACTAATCTTGATTAGTATTGATTGAATATGTTTATGACAAATCTCCGTCTCTTGCGTTGTGGCTCCATTTTTCAAATACCCGCTTTTGCACATAAAATTTTCATTTTTCAAATGACTTGTTTGCAACACTCAACACAATTTGCTGTTAAATTTGTCGATCTCTTTACTGATTTTAATCAGTACTGATTGCATCTGTTTTTAACACCATCTTGGATTGATTGTTCTTACCATTTTTCAACCGATTTTCATACTTAAACGATCAATGGAGAAATCATTTTTCATTCTCTCCATACTGTTCAGATTCAATTCTCTCACACACAAAATCGTTTTTAATGCACTGTTAGATCATTGATCTTTGTATATCCGTCGATCTCTTCTCTGCACACGTTCAGAGAAGATTGCATCTTTGTAAGTGGTATACTTCACTGATCTTTGATATAACACAATAAATTGATCTCTTTTAAATCTCAAATATTTGATTAACCATGTCTTTAATCATCGTGTTCGTCATATCCGTAAACGATCTCTTTACTGAAGTTTTTCAGTAAAGATTGCATCTGTTTATGACTTCACGTGATTATTGACATTGTTATTCTTCAATTTTTTTTTTCAAATATTTTTCTCCAAGATTTTTAGATCAAAACAATTTTTCTGTGGTTACTTCATGAGTACTACATGTTCCTGGTTCTCGATTATGAAACTATCATGTCTTGGCTCTCGTTTTACACCGACACACATTTCCTCTCTCCGTTTCCACAAAGCAAATATTCAGCTTTATCATGAGGACCCTGGTCATGATCCTCATGAGGGGGAGAAAGAGCAAGAAATAGTTCAAATATCGGATTTATAACTGAACAACATCAAAAAGAACCATAAACATCACATCAAAGAAGAAAATTCATAACTCATGTAGTTAAATCAAATGCAAAATTAGAAATTGATAATCAACGTATTAAACGGAAAAATAAGTGAAGAAGAAGAAAACCGATTCATCTACAGAAATTTCTCTCAAAATCTCAACCAATTCAATTAAAAACTTAACAAATCATTCTTTCCAAAGTTCGAAACAACCAAAAATTCAAAACTTAATCGTACAAATCATTCTTACCAAAACAAACACACACATCTAAAAACTTAAACTTTTAAATCATTCTTTTTAAAATCCAAAACATCATTATCCGATCCTCACAAAAACCTTTTTCACAAAATCTCCAATCTCTGAAAATCCCAGGAAAATCCTAACCAAACTGATTTTCCATCTCCAGAACTTTCAAATCTTTAGTAAACCAGTTTTAAGACTTTCTTACACCAACAAATTCAACGATACAAAATTATTTCCGTTGAGTGTTTGAAATCACAATTTCTTCTCAAGCTAATCAGATGTAAACATTGAAGAGCAAAACATAGATATGTTGATTATAGTTTTTGACAAAGAATTAAATTGAAGAAAAGTAATTCAACATTTTGAAGCACATCTGAGAGTAAACGAATTTCATTACGGACCAAAAGAAGAAATTGAAGAAGGAAGACTGGGATGAAGTGCTAAAGCTCAAAAAGGGGGAGATTGTTAGGACTAGTTTTGAGCTTAAATGATGTAATTAGTCTTAATTAAACTAGTTTAGAGGTTAGGGTATAAATACCCTTGTGATGACTAATGATGTAAGCTTTCCCACATTTGAATAGATTTTTACACTTTGAAACTATCTTCCCTCCTCCATTCTCTCACAAGAACACACACACTTTCACACACTTGAATCTTCAAATCTTCAAGGATCATCATGAATTAGCTTGATTTCGATTGCATTAGCTCTCTCACTCCCCCCGTCTCATTTTTATTGTCCACCTTACTATTTTAGTTTGTCCCAAAATGCATGTCAATTTCATATTACAACCAATCATATGAATTATAAGTGGGTAAATATGAGATTTTATTGGTGGATAGTGCAATAATTGCATTTTCTTAAAACTATGTGTCTTTTGTCTTGTGGACAATTAATTTGGGACGGATGGACTAGTATAATAAAAGAATTAAAATCCAAATCCAAGACATGTCATGACTCATTCACTACAACGATGTCAACCGCCCACCTTCTCAATTCCTTTGCTAATACCTGCACATTGGGGGGAGTTTTGGGCCAGCTACATCCGATTGAATAAAATCAAACGTATAAACAGTTAGCCACATATACAACATGTACACATAAAATGAGCCCTAGAAGACTCTACTCGATTCTCGTTTAATTACTTGTTTTAATAATCTCAGTTCGCCCCGGTGTGAGACGATCCTAACGCAGTGCCAAATGCTTATGCGCTCGTACTCTACACCCACTCAACAATTAATAATCAAAGATAAAAACCATACTCAAATATGCATGTTCAATTTAATCACAAAATGATACTTTACCGAGCTCAGATACTCAAGCACATATGTGTTTTTAAGTGTTTTTCTCTTTTGCTTCTCGGATTCGATCACCACTCTGACTCCCTCTGCTTGAACACGAACGACGAACTGAAATCAGGGGGGGTGTTCGGTTTCTACTTGCCGGCCAAATGGGAATCAAAAGGGAAAAACACACACTAATGATGATTAACCTAATTCCCTAACTTAAGACTTTGTTAACATAACACAATTCGGGCCCCTAACTCGCTTTCTAACTCAGCCCATTCTTGACTACATTGATCTCGGCCTCGGCCCTTGGCCGGCCTCGACCCGAGTTTCGAACTACTAACACGCTAAAACACCCTCTCCGGTTCGGTTTCCATCGGACCAATCACAAACCCATCAAAACAGTTTCCTTACCTGTAGGCTCAACCGATAGCAACCAAAATAAAACAAGTACAATAATTAAACGGAAACCAAATCACCAACCCAAGCACAACTCAATCATAAGCAACTAACTCCTACAAACCGAGCCAAACCCATGGTTCAGTGAGAAACTCGGTCGGTGGGTCAATAATAGCAACGATCATCACGTAAAAATAACAAACGATGATCAATGGTGTCGAGCTCGATCTCGTCGCCCTAGCTCGACCGGTTTAGCCTCGCTACCACCACAAACGAAAACAATTATAAACCAAGAATAAGGCAATACGGATCCCACACCACTTCACCTACTTCTCGGATTCGATCACCACTCCGACTCCCTCTGGTTGAACACGAACGGTGAACTAAAATCGAAGTGGAGGGGGTTTGGTTTCTGTTAACACATTCTGGGTCCTCAACTCGCTTTCTGTTGGAATTATGTGCACAGTTAGTAAACCTATGGTGATACATCCATGCCTACGAAACACTTAAGGGTCACACCGGTGAGTGCATGTAATACGAGTAAGATATGTAATGATACTTGGAAGAGGAATGATTCATTATAGTTATTTATGAATCAAGTTAAGTATTAAGTTAAGTTCAACTTATTACTAGATTAGTTTATCTAATTAATTAATACAAGTATTTGTACATTTACTAGTTGAGTAAATATACAATGTCTTAATTAATAGATTATCCATAATATGATTTAAGGCAATTAAATCATATGGTAATTGGATAATATTATTGTTTAGATTATATAAAGTTTATTATATAATTAATTATTAAAAGTATTAAATACAAGTATATATTTCGTGTATGTATAATACCGAAATATATTAAGTGTATAAATACTAGACATTTAATAGTTAAGTGCAACAATAGTAACTAGATAAACTATAAGGGTTTAATGTGTAAAAGGAGAAGTTTAATTAAGTATTAAACTTAATTAAACTAGAAGGGCCCTAAGTGAAAGTTACGACTATTATAAATAGAAGGCTTGGGGTTCCCTTGTTTGTTGCTCATTGTACACGAAACCCTAGCCTCTCCCTTGCCCCCTTGTTCGGCCGTATAGAGGAAGAGCACAAAGCCTTGTGTTCTTCGTTCTTCGTTCGTTCTTCGTGTTCTTCAAGTCTTGAAGAACAAGTTCGTTACAAGTGATCAACTAGAAGGTCGCTCGTTGTGTTCATCATCAGTGGACTTACTTAAGCAAGATTGACGTATGTTTTGGGAAATCCTTTCCCCCCCCCCCCCCTCCCCTCTTGTTCGAATTCGGCCAAAGAACCCTAGGGTTCTTTGGTTGATGGTCGACGAACACACACAAGCAATGTGTGTGTTCGGGTTCTTCGTACAAGGTTTCTTTCTTGTTAATAAAGTTTGATTTCCAAGTTCCTATTATCCTTTAGGGTTTAAGGATTAGGTTTAATCTCAGTTCCGCTTTTAGGGGTTAAATCAGCTAGTTGGTTTAACCGACAAGAGTCATGTTCTTGTCAGTATGGTCGAACCAAGTGACTAGGAGGTCGACCCAATGGGTTGATCAGTGTTATGAAACCCTTCAGTGGTATCAGAGCGATGGTTTAGAAATCTAAACAAGAATAACAAAGTTTTTGTTTGTTTAATTTCCAAGTTTTTTAATTTTTTGTTCCTTTTTCTTTTTGTTCCTATGTTTTTTTGAAAAAGGGTAAGAACCCTAGACCAAGAACATTAAACTAGTTTAGTTTAATTGGTCATAAGGATTCAACCCTAGAAATTTTCGAAAACCATAAAGAACCCTAGGACCAAGAACATTAAACTAGTTTAGTTTAATTGATCAAGAGGATTCTTTCCCTAACCCTAGAAATTTTGAAATTGACAAGAACCCTAGGATCAAGAATGTCAAAATTTTTGGTCAAGAGGATTCTTTCCTTTTTACTTTGATCTTAAAAATCTAGGACCAAGTATGTTAAACTAAGTTTAGTTTAATTGGTCAAAAAGGATTCTTTCCCTTTCTCCCAAGATTTCGAATCATGGAGGAAACTTGGACACCAAGTATGTTAAACTAGTTTAGTTTAATTGGTTAAAAAGTTTCTTAGACTTAAGGAATTTTTCGAAAACCCTAGAAGTAACCTAGGACCAAGAACATTAAACTAGTTTAGTTTAATTGGTTAATAGGATTAATCAAGAACATAATTTAAAACCTAGTATAATTAAACAAGTTTATGTTTAATAGGTTTAATTATTGTTTTAGTAGGTTTATTAAAACTAGTTTTTTAAACCTAGAAATCTAGACAAAGTTTTATTGTCTATAAGGTTTAAATTAATAAGTTCAAATAAATCTATTAAAGTCATAATCTATCCTAGAATTTAAACAAAGTTTATAATTGTTTGAATAAGATAAATTAGGATTAATCTTTAACTAAGAGGTGTTATTGATCAAGAAAATTCAAACCTAGTTTTAATTGATCAAGAACAACATAAGGGTTTAATTAATTAAATTTAATTAAGGAGAAAAGGGAAGTGTTAATTTTAAAGTGTTAAGATTAACAAGATGTATTTATATTATATATATAGTTTTCGGATTTTTCAAATTATTTAAAAGTGATTTTAAAAGATAAAATAGTTTGTACGTATTTTAATTAGTCTAAGTTAAAATACAAATGTACTAATTAGATGTAATATTCTTATTAAGAATGTTATAAGTTTTTAAAGATAAATATATATATATATATATATATATATATATATATATATATATATATATATATATATATATATATATATATATATATATATATATATATAGTGTAGAATTAGAATCAGAACCAATTAAGGCTACAAAACCAATAGAAGTCAATCTAAATCATTGATTTTTGAAATGAAATGATCATGGAAGACACATTAATGTATTTAATGAGGGACCCCCATATATTGGTTTGCATGGATGTCATTCATGCATGTATACATACATGTATAGATAACACTTATGTATACATACATGAAAACATATACATATATGTATACATGCATGAATGACATCCATGCAAACCAATATTTGGCGGTCCCTCATCAAATACATTAATGTGTCTTCCATAATCATTTCAATTCAAAAATCAATGGTTTAGATTGAGTTTTGCTGGTTCTGTAGCCTTAATTGGTTCTGATTCTAATTCTACACTATATATATATATATATATATATATATATATATATTAAATACAAGATTAAATGGAACATTAAATATAAATGTTATTTTGATTATTTAGTTCTAATATCAAGTAACTAGAAATTTGTATTAAGTTATAATTAAACTAGAAATGTACAAAGTTGTAAACAACTAGAAATTGTACAAAGTAAGGTTTTATTATAATTAGATAATAATACGAAAGTTATAAATATTAAATTGTATAAAGTTATAAGTAATTATAACTAGTTATTTGTACAAGTATATTACGAGTTAAGTAAGGTACTAGGTTAATGATCAAGGGTAAAATAACATAGGAAATTTAAGAATCTATATTTAACTAAGTCTTAGTTGAATATAAAAATGGTTTAAACAAACTTAGATTATTATATATGGTTTATATATAATAAGTTTATTAGTGTTCACCAAGTACAAACTAGTGATTGTGTTTGCTCAAGTTCCATCATGGTTGTTGGAATTAGTGGGAGCTACACAAGAAAGTCGCAAAGTTTATAAATGTGTCCCTAGGACATATTTTTGGAGAATCTAATGAATAAATGTATAATTTCATTATTAAACATAGAAAAACTAGATATGTTAAATTAGAGTTATGACTTGTGTTCGTAAATCATAAAGAATTAAAATCTCTATTTTAAAGTTTAACATGAGGTTTAAAAGTTTTTCAAGTAAATAAAACAAGTACGTTTTATTTTGATAAGGTTTTTCACGAAACTTAGTAATATCTTTTTGTACACCTCGTTTTAAGGTATACAAATGAATTCGAACAAATTTAAAACTTAGATTTTTAAAGGTAATTTTAGAAAGGCGTCTTGTGGAATTAAGTACACAAATCGCACATTTTAAAACTAAGGATTAAAATTGGAATAAGGTTTAAGTTTAGTTTAAGACTTAAACAAACCCAAGAAAATCTTAGATCGAAGTACTATCCACCTAATAGAACACCTCACTTGTTCAAAGATATTCATATTGTAAGGATAAAGAACGTTAGATATGAATTCAAATCATTGCGAGTGTTAGGGTGCGTAAGGTTCTATGATAATCGGGAGTCCCGGCGCAGAGCATCGCACTGTCTTAGTGTTAGGACTAGTTTTGAGCTTAAATGATGTAATTAGCCTTAATTAAACTAGTTTAAAGGTTAGGGTATAAATACCCTTGTGATGACTAATGATGTAAGCTTTTCCTCACTTTAATAGAATTTACACTTTGAAAGCTCCTTCCCTCCATCTTCATCTCTCTCAACTACACACACTAAAACACACACTTGATCTTCATTTCTTCACAAATCATCATGAATTAGCTTGATTTCGATTGCATTAGCTCTCTCAATTGATATCAGAGCACAATCCTTTAAGGAACAGATCCAAATTCGTGATGATTTGATCCAGATCTGAGTTTTTGTTGAAAAAGTTTGGTACGTCTCTGTAAAATTAATCATGAAAATTTTCGATTTGAATTGATGTTTTGATTGAAGATTCATGTTTCTCCAGTGATTCTAATAAGTTTAGAATCAAATTCCGATTCGTTTCATCCAGTATCGATCTCAATTTCATGATTTTAGTGAAAACCATGAAAACTCACTTTTTCTACTGTAAAATCGAAATTGTGATCTGATTTGTTATGTTTTGAGTTAGTATATTGGATCAATCTGTGCGAAAATGAATTTCGAGTGTTTTGGGATTTGAATCAATCGATTTGGTTAAGTTTTGAGCAATCTAGGATCGATTTAGTGAACTTTTAGGCTATTTCGGTTCGTCCTTGCTCAAGAATAGCGAAACAGTCCGGCCCGAGAACTCCACTGTTCGGCCCGAGAACCATCAACTCTTCGGCCCGAAGTGTTCGGCCCGAGAACCATCAAATGTTCGGCCCGAAGTGTTCGGCTCAAGAACTTTCTGTTGTTCGGCCCGAAAACTTTCTAGTGTTTGGCCCGAGAACTTTCAACTGTTCGGCCCGAAGTGTTCGGCCTGAGATCTTATCACTGTTCGGCCCGAACTCTTCCTAAAGTGTTCGGCCCGAGATCTTTACATCATCTTGGCTCAAGATCGCGTGACAAAATGGGTTATACTAAAACGATCATAACTTTCAGCTCGGGTATCCGTTTCAAGCCCACGAGTAACCAAATCGAAGCTAAAGACGAAGGCTACGACGTGATAAACAGCCGTAGGCGGTTTACCCAACTTCTCGGTCCAAAAACCCTTGTTTTAAACACTTTATTCACGATTTTATGATTTTTCGGTAAATTTCCAAACTTCGTTTAGCCCCAGTTTTTGATCCGTTTGTCGTTTTTGACAAATTCGAAAATCTAGGCCACATTTAAAGTGTATTTTACCATCTGGAAAAATCATTTGATCATTTTGGAGATTTTCAATTTTCTCACCCAAAAGTGCTATTCGGGTATCACTAATACAAACCTCAACTTCTCAACACGTGAACGATATTTGTACAAATTTCGATCATTTCAAAATGACTTCAAAAGATGCTCTTTCGATCGGATCTGATCTCAAACCACCGGTGTTATATAGAGGTGAATATGCTCAGTGGAAAAGACAATTTCTCGACTTTATTAAACATCAGGAATTGGCTACTGAAATTCTTGATTCTCTTGAGAATGGTGTGGCTGTATTTTATGAAGATGTTCTTGCTGCTCCAAATGCAAATCCACCAGGTCTTGAGGATGTTGACATCACATTCTCATCAATTCTTTATTAATCAGTGATGCTCAACATTCCAAATTTTTTTATCTCACTTTGTGCTCACAATGATGTGTTCACAACGTAGGATACAAATTTTTGTCACATTCGTAAACGATCTCTTTACTAGTCTCGATTAGTAAAGATTGCATCTGTTTATGACAAATTTTCGTTTCGTGCGTTGTGGCTCTATTTTTCAAAACCCTGATTTTGCACATCAATTTTTCATTTTTTAACATACGTGTTTGTAACACTCAACACAATTTGCTGTTAAATTCGTTGATCTCTTTATTGATTTCCGTCAGTAAAGATTGCATTTGTTTTTAACACCTCCTTGGATTGAGTGTTCTTACCATTTTTTAAACGATTTTCATACTTAAACGATCAATGGAGAAATCATTTTTCCTTTTCTCCAACTTGTTCAGATTCAATTCTGACGTCCTAATATTCTCGCACACACAAAATCGTTTTTGAATGCACATTGTTAGGTCATTGATCTTTGTATATCCGTCGATCTTTTCTCTGGACATGTTCAGAGAAGATTGCATCTTTGTAAGTCGTATACTTCACTGATCTTTGATATAACACAACAAATTGATCTCTTTTAAATCTCAAATATTTGATTAACCATGTCTTTAATCATCGTGTTCGTCATATCCGTAAACGATCTCTTTACTGAAGTTTTTCAGTAAAGATTGCATCTGTTTATGACTTCACGTGATTATTGACATTGTTATTCTTCATTTTTCAAATATTTTTCTCCAAGATTTTTAGATAAAAACAATTTTTCTGTTGTTACTTCATGAGTACTACATTTTTTGGTTCTCGATTATAAAACTATCCTGTCTTGGCTCTCATTTTACACCGACACACACTTTCCTCTCTTCGTTTCCACAAAGCAAATGTTCAACTTTATTATGAGGACCCTGGTGATGATCCTCAAGAGGGGGAGAAAAGAGCAAGAAATAGTTCAAATTTCGGATTTATAACTGAACAACATCAAAAAGAACCACAAACATCCCATCAAAGAAGAAACTTCATAACTCATGTACTCAAATCAAATGCAAAATCAGAAATTGTTTATATCATGTGACTAAGAGAAACAGAGAATGATAATCAACATACTAAACGGAAAAACAAGCGAAGAAGAAGAAAACCGATTCATCTACAGGAATTTCTCTCAAAATCTCAACAAATTCAATTCAAAACTTAATCGTACAAATTATTCTTACCAAACCAAACACACATCTAAAAACTTAACCGTACAAATCACTCTTTCCTACATACAAAACGTTCACATCTATTCAAAACTTAAATGTACAAATCATTCTTTTCAATATACAAAACATCCTATTCTCACAAAAACCTCTACCACAAAATCCAAAACAAACTCTCCATTATCTGAAATCCCAGATAAATCCTTACTTGACAGATTTTCCATTTCCAGAACTTTCAAATCTTTAGTAAATCAATTTTAGGACTTTCTTACACCAACAGATTCAACGATACAAAAATTATTTCCGTTGAGTATTTGAAATCTCAATTTCTTCTCAAGCTAATCATGTGTAAACATTGAAGAGCAAAACATAGATATGTTGAATAAAGTTTTTGACGAAGAATTAAATTGAAGAAAAGTAATTCAACATTTTGAAGCACATCTGAGAGTAAACGAATTTCATAATGGACCAAAAGAAGAAATTGAAGAAGGAAGACTGGGATGAAGTGCTAAAGCTCAAAAATGGGGAGATTGTTAGGACTAGTTTTGAGCTTAAATGATGTAATTAGCCTTAATTAAACTAGTTTAGAGGTTAGGGTATAAATACCCTTGTGATGACTAATGATGTAAGCTTTTCCTCACTTTAATAGAATTTACACTTTGAAAGCTCCTTCCCTCCATCTTCATCTCTCTCAACTACACACACTAAAACACACACTTGATCTTCATTTCTTCACAAATCATCATGAATTAGCCCGATTTCGATCGCATTAGCTCTCTCACTTAGATGGTCTAATCTACTTTGGTGATAATCGGGAGTCCCGGCCCAAAAAGTACTTGAGTAGAATAAACATACTAGACTTTATTGCAACTTAGAAATGTAAAATTAAATTTGCACAAAGTTGTAGTAAGTTATAAGTCTAAAGATTCTACGCCCCCTAGGAATCGTGTCAAGTCTTGATACGATCGGTAAGGATGTTACCTACCAGAAACAGCATGTCTCGTCGGGAAGTGCCCAAACCTTGCGGCGAGAATGTGATATATGGATCCTAGGCCTAAAATATTAATTATGGGTTTATAATATATTTTAGAAGATGTTTGTTGATGAGTACTTATTAAACTGGGTTTGATTTGCAGACGGCAACAACAACCAACACGACACATACCAATAATCTCTCACTACGCTTGTTTCTAGAAAAGGACAAATTGACTGGGTCAAAATTTCTCAGTTGGAAGCGTGATCTTCGGATTATGCTTAGGCATGAGAGAAAAGGAAATGTCCTAGAAAGAGCAATGCTAAATGCCCTATCCGTGAATGCTATAAATGAACAAGGACAAGCATATTACGCTTGTAGAGTGTTCAACTCTTGCAAGATGGTTAAGGGATCATCAGTGAGTGCTCACATCATGAAAATGAAAGAGCACATGGATTGTCTTAAAAAGACTAGGACACCCAGTACTGCTGCAGTTAGCAACAGAAATGATACTCACCTCGTTGTCAGATGACTATAAGCCTTATGTAGTCAACTACAACATGCATAACATTTAGCAATCCACTGATGAGCTACATTCCATGCTCAAGACTAATGAGTTGAGTTTGGGGACCAAGTTTAAGAATGATCTCGTAGTAACTAATGATGGTAGTGAAAAGAGAAAGAGGCGTAGTGGAAAGGGAAAGGGTAAAACTGATCCCAGCCAAGACGTGCCTAAGGGTAATGGAGTCAAACAAAAGGTCAACAAGGTGACGCCAAACAAGGAAAGGACCGAGAAACGGTGTCTTGGTTGTGGCGAGGGTCAAAGGGTAGGAGGCAATGCAAGCTCTTCAGTTGACTTTACCAACTTCTAGATATTCACTTTAAGATACTTGTAAAGTTTATTACGAGTAACTCAACTTTTGCAATCTTTATTGCAAGAGATGATGGAAAGTGTTGATGGCCTGCATGAGATAGTAATAATCCCATGTGCACCAAGTAGATCTTATAATTCAGTATTTTTCATTTTGGATTCAAGGAAAACAATTTTATTTTGTTAAGACAAATTTTTAAGTTTAAACTCATTTTTGGTTTTACCAACTTATGAATCCATGGTTGAATTATAATGTGTGCATGTGTGTTGATTACACTAGTCAAGGTTTATGACTAGATTGTAAGTCAAGTTTTTTATTTACTTAATATCTCATGATTCATATTTTTTTGATTGTTGTATGAATATCTTAAAAAGCTCAAATTACTTAGATACTAGTAATTAGAAAGTTTTTCTAAATATAAGTATTTAAGAGTTTTATGGAAGCATAAGGTTCAAAATACATTGAACATAATTTAAAACATCTTAAGTAATGGTTACTTATGATAGTAAGTTTTAAAGTATTAGTATTAATATAGTATGATTATATTGGATATAATCAAGATAGACTTTAAAGAGTATCATTACAAGTCTTTAATACTTGTGATGAAGGAATTTAATGAAGTCATAATTTCCTAATAGGAATAATGGACATTTATGAAATCCAAGAAATGACTTTGGTATTAAATAGAGTTCTTAAAAGAATACTAAGGCATTTAAGAATTGGAAATGTTATCTCAAGTGTTTTGATACTTGTTAGATACAACAATCAATAAAAGTCATAATTCCCTAAACATGAATGTTGGATATTCGCAAATCCAAAGGATGACTTTAATAATTGATAAATTCTTAAATGATTAAACTATAAGTTATTGACAAAAAGGATAACGTCTTGACTTTGTCAAAGTGATAGTTTAAGTGATGCTTGAATTCCATAAAAGTGAGTGGGAGCTATGACTAACATAATTCATTAAAGACATTAATGAGTTTAGTAAGTTAGTGAGACATTAACAACAAGGTATAACCAAGTCGTTAGCCAAAGAGTTAAGAGAAATAATAAATGATCATTAATTAGGCCATTGCAAGACTAATAGCGTGATCACAAGTCTTGTGACTAATTGTTGCAAATCTAATTGGATATTCACACGCCAGTGAATAAGTTAATCATTTAAGGATATTTCTTTAACTAGTAAAAGTATCTACAAATCAAGTAGCTATAAGAGTTTTAGCTACAAGGCAAATTTTATAGATTCAAGAAACTAAGGAGTTAAATTCCAATCCTCCTATGTTTACCGAATCATATAAAAAGGCAAGACTAGAATATGTTCAAATGTTGCATGAACAAAATCTAGCAAAGACAAAAGTAATAGTATTTTTCAAAATACTCATCTTATGTCTTTAAGTTTAATAGAAATGACTAAATTGTGATTAGTGATAAAAGTTACAATTAGGAGTCATTAAGTAATCGACTCGAACGCAAAGAATAAGTAATGATCCAATAATAATTCAGTATCTATGTCCAGTTAGGAATAATACATGAATTAGTATCATTGTTATTCAGAATTTGTATGTTTTAAGAATATCCATGAATAAAAGTTTCTTCATTCAAAAGATATAAATCCGTGACTACTCGTCTTGGTGGGAACCTTGATGGGACGTTAACGTCATCGCACTATTTGGTGGTAGATTCGAAGTTCTTCGAAGATAGCTACATAAGTTTTGTGTAAACCAAATATCGGTAATATTCTGTTGGAGCTTGGCGAATATTGGATTGACCACCGTGATAATACTTCGTGGTTGAAATGTTCAAAAGTATTATTCACTAGGATTGTCCTTAAGCCTGAGGTATTTGGTTTGGGGTACAATGACAAATGTACTTTGGTTCGTCTTAGACAATTCTGAAATATGCTTGTCATACGAGGTCTTACTAGGTACAGAAGGAGTTGTATTTTTAAATCGAAATATTTCAAGATGGTAATTGCGCCTCCTCTTTAGGAGAGATATTTATGGGTCCTTTGACATGATAAGAAAACTGGAAAGTGCATGGCCATGCCCAAACGAACTGATTTGTTCTTTGTCGTTTATCACAACAGTTTGAATCAACAAGTCAAGAAATGATTTCGAATACAGGAGTTGATAAGATCTACCATGCTCGTATTCGTTATCACAAATATCGTGCTGCAAGGATGAACCTAACACGTTACCCAAGAAGTAGAGACGGAGTGTTCTTTACTAGGCGACACTATTAAAAGGTTTTCTCAAAAACTATACCTGGGTTACAAAGCTGTTTTTATGGGGTTGGTTACCTACATGCCTATCTAGTTGAGTAAATATACAATGTGTTAATTATAGATTATCCGTAAGCTGATTTAAGGCAACTAAATCATATGGTAATTGGATAATATTATTGTTTAGATTATATAAAGTTTATTATATAATTAATTATTAAAAGTATTAAATACAAGTATATATTTCGTGTATGTATAATACCGAAATATATTAAGTGTATAAATACTAGACATTTAATAGTTAAGTGCAACAATAATAACTAGATAAACTATAAGGGTTTATGTGTAAAAGGATAAGTTTAATCTAGTATTAAACTTAATTAAACTAGAAGGGTCCAAAGTGAAAATCATTCTATTATAAATAGAAGGCTTGGGGTTCCCTTGTTTGTTGCTCATTGTACACGAAACCCTAGCCTCTCCCTTGCCCCCTTGTTCGGCCGTATAGGGGAGGAACACAAAGCCTTGGGTTCTTCGTTCTTCGTTCATTCTTCGTGTTCTTCAAGTCTTTAAAAACAAGTTCGTTACAAGTGATCAACTAGAAGGTCGCTCGTTGTGTTCATAATCTAGTGAACTTACTTAAGCAAGATTAAGGTATCTTTTGGGAAACCCTTTTTCCCTCTCCCCTCTTGTTCGAATTCGGCCAAAGAACCCTAGGGTTCTTTGGTTGATGGTCGACGATTAGGTTTAAGGATTAGGTTTAATCTCAGTTCCGCTTTTAGGGATTAAATCAGCTAGTTGGTTTAACCGACAAGAGTCATGTTCTTGTCAGTATGGTCGAACCAAGTGACTAGGAGGTCGACCCAATTGGTTGATCAGTGTTATGAAACCCTTCACTTTCTCACTCGGCCCGTTCTCGACTACGTTGGTTTCAGCCCTTGGCTGGCCTCGACCCAGGTTTCGAACTACTAACTCGCTAAAACATAAGCTCGACTAAAAAACAATTTATTCAATAATTAAATACACCTAAAGACCATTTAAAAATAAGTTATTTAAACATTTCAAAACATAATTAAAATAAGTTAAGGGTTGAATATGTAATTTACCTACTATCGGGGTGTTTCAACTCTCCCCCACTTGGATCATACTTCGCCTTGAAGTTATTGCTCGTGAAAAGCTCTGGATAATGATCTCGCATCTCTGCCTCCGGCTCCCACGTCCACTTTGACCCTTTCCGATGTTGCCACTGCACTTTTACCAACACGATCTCTTTGTTACGAAACGCTTTTACCTTCCGGTCCAAGATAGCAATTGGCTTCTCGATACAATTAAGCTTCTCATCAATTTGAATGTCTTCGGAGGGTACCACTACTGACTCGTCGACGATACACTTTCTCAGTTGCGATACATGAAAAGTGTTAAGGATTAGATGAAACTCCTTAGGCAAATCCAAACTATACGCAACTCTGCCTACTTGTACAATCACCTGATAGGGACCAATATATCACGGCCCAATTTACCTCTCTTCCAGAACCGGATCACACCCTTCCACGGGGAAACTTTAAGCAGCACATAATCACCGACTTGAAACTCCAAGTCTGAGCATCTCTTATTCGCGTAGCTCTTTTGTTTGCTATGAGCTGTAACCAACCTCTCAAGAACCATCTGAATCAGCTATAGGTGATTTTCAGTTTTATTAAAGAAACAATGCAGCGGGAAAGATTAAATCACCATATACGGATCTGGATATCAATCATACAATTAAGCTATAAATAAAAGAGAGAAAAGATAAAGATTTATACCCTTGTAGCGTATGATTCCAAGCTTGGATCGGTTCTCCTTGGAATGGTGAAACCGAGTATTCAAAGAGAATACCTCTGGAGTAGTCCATACTACACGTCTTTGATGACCACATGATGCTAGTCCTTGTAAGTAACAATCTCCAACAACACTTGAATCTGTATTGTCTATCGGATCTAATGTACGAACCAAAACATATGAACATACCCTACTAGAGGTATGCAACCCTTATTCTTTTGTGGTCAGTCGCAAGTCACAACCACCAAAAGAAAAAGGGATTCTTTATCATATATACTTCATTTGAGTAGTAGCAAGAAACAAAAGGGATTGGTTAATCCTTTTTGCACTCACGTGTGACAACTCGACATTTTGGGTATGTTACTACATTTCATTTCTTAACTTTCCGTAATATCCCAAAAATCAGGGGAAATTAAATTTTTTTTAATAAAATAAAAAGTAACATTTTCCCCAAAGTACAAGTACACGAAAGGTCCCACTCTTTAATAACTTTAAAACTGAACCGTCTCATGGTTTAATGCAGAAAATAAAGTAATTGTTTTAAAAACATTTGACTCAAAATAAAAGTTTGAAATCCAAATCCATAAAAGCTCATCGAGTAACAGCTCATCCAATTCACTTGCTCTAATACCTGCAAAATGGGGGGGGGGGTGTTTGGGGTCAGCCACCGCTGAGTGAATAATCAACACAATAAACATACACATACAAACAATCCACACCACATAAGTGATCCCTAAAGACTCTACTCAATTCTCAATTACTCAAATTTATTTCTCAGATTGTATTACTCGGATTTTAATTTATATAGCGCGCTAGTGTGACTTGGGCCGAGAGATCAACCTCGGCCCGTCTCACACCACCTCAAGACTCAACACCTGTACTCTTCGGTGTTGAGTCAAAACGTCTCGCACCAGTACTCTTCGGTGCCAAGACAAACGTCTGACACCAGTGCTCTTCGGTGTCAAGTTAAGTATATTATGTTTAATGTTTTAACTCAAGAACTCAGAACTCAGATAACTCAGTAAACAGATAACTTAGATCATGATTAACTCGGATCACAGGTAACTCAGATAAATCGCACAATCAATACTCAAGCTCAATCAACAAGACAATTCATAACATATAGCACATAATCATGAATCGAAAGTAAGTACAAGTTTATAGTGAGATTACCAACCTCGAATAAACGTAAGCTCCTGAATATCCTTAGCACGGAAAAGCATCTCTAATAAGGTCCTAGAAGGTCCTACAAATCACAAGGAAGCTCGGGTTAGGATTAGGCTCAAAGGTTGTTTCGGCAGAAACTA
The DNA here is from genome assembly GCA_963853835.1 of Calendula officinalis. NCBI lineage: Eukaryota > Viridiplantae > Streptophyta > Magnoliopsida > Asterales > Asteraceae > Calendula > Calendula officinalis. The sequence continues at coordinate 33,646,858 of OY970832.1, forward strand.
AACAGCACTCAGCACTTTCGCGGGAACGGTTATAACACTCAAACCGCTCACTAGATTATATTCAAATTTTTATAGTAGCTAAAAGATTCAGAGGACTACAATTCGACAGAAGACCTCGGAACTCGAATCCAAACAGAGAGGGCTCAAAACAGACCCGCAAGTCAGAAAAGCTGTACCGAAAAAAAAAACTGGTGCGACCATTGACAAAAACAGCGATAACTTTTGAACGACAAATCATATTAACGAGCCGTCAGCGGCATCAGAAAGAGGACTCAGAAAACTAGAGTCCAGCGCGGGCCAGAATTCCAAAAACGTATTTTAAGTGTGACAAAAACGGACTTAAGCTCAGACCACACAATCTGTCAAAAATTCAGCATGTAGTTTAAACCCGTTTTGAATCCCGACATCAACCCGTTTATTCCCGAGGCCCCCGACAGCCCCGAAATCCATTTTTAACTCAGAAATTTATTTTAAGAATAATTTAACTTCTTCTTTTAAAATCTCTTTCGGTTTAGGAAACCAAGAACCATACGGGTTCGATTTCCGGTTTTCGGTTATTAAAACGTTTAGATCATAAACCCGTGATCTTTACCAAAACCGACATCTAACAAACTGCAGCCCCTAAAACAGTGACTAAAACTCGGAACACTACTCAAGAGGAATTTGGACAAAACGATTTAACGACTATAACTAGAAGCCAGCAACTTCTCGGTACAACGATCACATTAACAAACTCGATAACCAAATTAGAAATAGCCAAACAAGCTAACAAAACCCAAACCCCTTAAGGTTCGGCCACAACCCCTGCAACAACGAAGGTAAAATCTCGAGAAAACAAGATTTAATCACACTGACAACAAAAGGGAAGAAAACTACCGAAGAGAACACGGACTCCGGCTCGGGAGGACACAAATCTGGAACAACGGCTTGGCTCGATCACAACTGACAACACTCTCAATCCCTTCTGCTCGGAGAAAAGTCTAGCTCGGTTTGTCTCATTTGACGATAAATCTTCACTCGTTTGTTCCCTGTTCAGCCGTATGCCCCCGAGGACAAAATCAATCAAGGATTAACACGCTTAAAAGAATCAAGAGGAAAAACATGAAGGAAAATGGTTTTTACCGAATAACATGCTGCTACAAAAAAATAAATATGGCGATTTGAAGCTCCTCTTCAACCGTCCAAGCTAAATATAAATCCCCAACTCAATCTTCAACAATTGTCCACGTGTATGTTGTGATACTTGCTTGCTGCCTCCAAGGAATTAAATTATCCCCCAACTCAATTGCACCTTGAATTAAAGATACAACAGTAATCCATATGGGGCGGTGGCCATGCGACCTACTTCTTCTCTTTTATCCATCGCCAATTACAAATTGCGAACAGGAAAGTCGATCGAACGATGGGTGGGTTATTGGTTGTATGACGGCAGATTAGAAAGGTAATTAGGGGTTCTCTAATTTTCCTAACTCTTAAGTATTAGATTACACCATGGGCCGTAAGCCTATCTCTACATCGGGCTACAAGGAGGCTACTCAAAATTGGATCAAAGAGAAAAGAAAGACGGTCGGGTCCGGGCCTTGGCCAAATGACCGGCCTGCCTCAAAAGAATACCGCTAAACTCTTACAATTAACTAATCAGTCCAAATAATTAAAATCGTCTAACTAAAACGAACCGTCTAATTATAGGTCGCCTAATAAATTCATTAATGACAAATATTAACTATTTAAACTGTATAATTCATTTTTCTATTGACTAAAATTAATTACTTACATAATTTAAATTTCGGGGCGTTACAACTCAACTCCACTTGAAATATACTTCGTCCCCGAAGTCATCGCTCGGAAGAAACGCAGGGTTGTGATCTCGCACCTCTGACTCTGGCTCTCGCAACTACTCATACAATCTCCCGTCTCTAACGGTGTAAAATGATAAGGCTAAAAATAATAATAATAATAATAAATAAATAAAAAATAAAAAAACCGGGACGTTCTCTAAGGATCTCGTTTATCTCAAAAAGAAAAGGGATGCCGATAATAAGCACAAAATAATCACGATACTCTGCCGAAGGCATCCTCTTGTTCACATAGTCCGACACAGTTGTTGCACCCAGCGGTTGACGTTGCGTTGAATCTCCGATTCAAATCCACTTGGAGATTTGTTACGATTTGGTTTGTGGCGACAGATGATCTCGACGTGGTACTCTGTCATCCAATTCGTGCTTGCAATCATACTCGACCCTCTCACGGCGATAAAAATAAGTTCTTATGAAAAACTTTCCCGCACAGTTCCAACAAATTAATACTTTTACATTCTTTCAACATATAACATCTTATTATTGTCCATCTCTATCAATAAGCAGCATCTCAAGGTCGTCTTCTATATAGGACTTTAGTTTGTTTTAAAACAAAATAAACAATTTAGAGGTTCATACTGCTATCAAACAACACACAACAAGTACATAATTCACATAAATGTATTTTATCACACATAAACCTCAGATAATTGGCAACTCATGCCTCTTACTCAACTCTCCACAACTTGTTTTTAACTCAACACAAGCTTATATCATCAATTTTAACTCAAATCTCGTTTAAAGACTTCTCACTAGTCCACATAATGTATGTATTTACTCGCTTTTACGATTTTTCACATGATCAAATTTAATTATTAGACCACTCGAACAAATAATCTCTCTTTTAAGCCGCGTTATTAGTTCCCTTGCTAACTCATAATTAATAATCTTTCGCTAACTCTTTTTAATATTGCTCGTTCAATTCATTTTAATGATATTTATCAACTCAATTAATGATTTTATCAATTAGCTCGTTAATTAACTTCTCGCTTTGTTCACATTTAATTTGTCTCTCGATCAATTTGACTCACCATCCACTTATTTATCTCATTTCATTTTAAGTTTCAAACGCTTCCACTTAATGTTTTCTCTTTACTCGATTAATTAATTAATCCATTAATTCTCATGTACTCAACTACTCAGTTATTTCTCATTCCCAGCATAAAGTTTCCTCGTTACTTTATATTTTTATTGTTTTCTCGATTTAGAAAATCATATATTTTAATAAAATTTTATTATTTGATACACTTATATTTTTCTCGTGTGCTCATTTCAATAACTGTTATCGATTTAGTAATTACTCCATGAAGCATAATATTTGGTGACATTCGATTTAATAGTTTAACTTGATATTCCGCTTAGTTCAAATTAAATATTTGCTTATAATAAAATTTTCTCATTTGATTTATTTTAAAAATTTATTCGCTTAACTTGATTTAGTAGTTCTCCACTGGTTTAAATTCTTATTTTTTAAACTTATTGTAATAATTTATCACTTTAACTCGATTTGAATAATTCATAAATAAATTCTCATTATTCCAATTTATAATTTCTCATTATCTCATTACTTATGTAATTATAGCACTTGTTACTTCTCATTTGCACAATTACGCTTGGTTATTAATTTCTTACAATTTGATAATTACACCATAACATGAATTTAATTATTCTCAATTACTTTTATAAAGTCTCTAATTATATGCATATACATGTCTCGCACAGAAATATAATTTTATTGGTTAATTCACTTACTATTTTTCTCTTTTGCTTATCTGAGTTGTTACTCTCGATTTAATAATCCCCATAATTACGTTTTTCTCATTAAACTTGATTTATTAATCTCCATAAGTTTATTATACGAATTTAATAATTCACAACTTTATATTTATTCTCTATTCGCATTCGTAATATTGGCGGTTTTTTTTCCCTTTTACCACCACTCAACTACACTTGGAGAAAACTCGTCCTCGAGTTTAGAACTGGCACTCCTACCATCATAAAATAAACCATCATTGGATACATATTTTAAAGTCTCATTTATTTACTCAACAATCAAACTCTTATGCACATGTGTGAGTAACGTATACTCTTTACGCCCCTCTCACACCCCTACTCATTAATTTTATCGCTTTATAAATGAATTCATTGCTCTTATTAGGTGTTAGCTTTCTCATTAGCCTTCTCATGGATTCTCACCTCCTTATTAGATTTTCTCAATTATAACTCATTACTCTTTATTAGTCTCATAATTTCTTCTCTATCATTGTCTCATTACTAATTCGTCATTTTATGACGTCTCATAAGTCAAGATTGTTACATTTATTAACACCACAACTTGTTATTTCGCGTTACACATCCACGATTATCTTTTGTTCAAATCTGAGTATTAATCCTCTTTTTTGTTTCCCAAGGGCATATTTGGTATTATTATTACCATATAACAATTTTTGTCGTTAAATAAAATTCTCGTTTAATTCGTATTGAATAAAGCTCGTAAATTTTCTTGCCGCTTAACTCGTTAAATAACTCATTTTGGGTTCCTCATTTCTTTCAATTAATAATGTTTCAACTTTACAACTTTTATTAACTCTATCAAAGTTTTATCTCTTACTCAATTAATTGATCAGTAATTGCATAACTTCTTATTACTCCATTTATTAAACTGAAAATCTTCAATAACCAGTTTTATTTGCTCGACACAACTATTTATTAGATCAAACATTTTGACTCAAATTAGTAGTTACTTATAACTTTATATATAATTTTCCATTTAATTCGATTAAATAAATGTTCATTCATCTCTTGATTTATTAATTCCTCATAACGAATTACTTATTATATTATTCGATCATTATTCTCTATTCCCAATTTAATAATTCTCAACACATAGATCTCTTCATTTAAATTTGTTTTGGATAATTTCTCATTTATCGATGACCCATGAATTTGATAATTTAACAGGAATTAATTTGTTCTCAATCATTTACTTTTACTCAATCATTATTCTCTATTTCCAAACATTTAATTTACTTCCTTATTATCCAGATTATCAATTTATCATTAATGATTCTTACTCAATTTGGTTTAATAAACTTTCACTTGATTTGTTTGGATAACACCTTATCAACTTAAATCAATAATCTCTTATGTAATTGTTTATTATTTTCACATAAATCTCGATTTAGTGACGTTTTCACATGACTCCTTATCACTTAACATTTCTCTTATTTTGATTGTTCAATCGTTCTCGATATATTAATAACTCAATTAAGTCATTTAACGAATTCAACCCCATTTGGTTTATTAGCCTCTCTCTTGACATGTTTTGAAAACTCTTTATCACTTCGTGTTTGATGATTTTCTTATTCAATTGATTGCACTCTTTTTCTCATAAATCTCTTTTAGTGATTTTTATTATCAACTATTTTATATAATATTTGGGGGTTTTCATGATACTTAAATGCTTGACCAATGGTCTCCTTGAATCCTTTTCGAAACATAGACACGAGTCATGTGCGTATAATAATAGGGGCCCTCTAGTATTATCCGCACCTACCCATGTCATGGTTTCGAGCCAGTTTCAAAAATTCCACGATCTCCCATCCTCATACCATCCACATAACAAGTAGTTCACAACAGTACATAGAGTATATATATTTATATATAGTCGCACAATTCATGCCCATCTCAAGTTAATTCTCTTTTATTCTCTTACTAATCAATGTCCCTCGCGACGTTTTTAATAAACTAAATAACTCATTAATAAGTACTAGAGGCATAAGGCCGTCGTGATGCGCTGCTTCTTGATTTGGATTTTGACTCATAAAAAAAAACATTTGAAAAACTCATTTGAAAACTCATGCTTCAACTTGAGTTTGGAATCCACCCCTTGTGAACCCAATTCTTTCAAGCCAGAGCTCTGATACCAACTTGTAACATCCCAAAAATCAGGGGAAATTAAAACGTTTTAATAAAATAAAAAGTAACATTTTCCCCAAAGTACAAGTACACGAAAGGTGCTACTCTTTAATAATTTTAAAACTGAACCGTCTCATGGTTTAATGCGGAAAATAAAGTAATTGTTTTAAAAACATTTGACTCAAAATAAAAGTTTGAAATCCAAATCCATAAAAGCTCATCGAGTAACAGCTCATCCAATTCACTTGCTCTAGTACCTGCAAAATGGGGGGAGTGTTTGGGGTCAGCCACCGCTGAGTGAATAATCAACACAATAAACATACACATACAAACAATCCACACCACAAAAGTGATCCCTAAATTTCAATTACTCAAATTTATTTCTCAAATTTTATTACTCGGATTTTAATTTATATAGCGCGCTAGTGTCAGTTGGGCCGAGAGATCAACCTCGACCCGCCTCACACCACCTCAAGGCTCAACACCTGTACTCTTCGATGTTGAGTCAAAACGTCTGGCACCAGTACTCTTCGGTGCCAAGACAAACATTTGACACCAGTGCTCTTCGGTGTCAAGTCAAGTATATTATGTTTAATGTTTTAACTCAAGAACTCAGAACTCAGATAACTCATTAAACAGATAACTCAGATCACGATTAACTCAGATCTCAGGTAACTCAGATAAATCGCCCAATCAATACTCAAGCTCAATCAACAAGACAATTCATAACATATAGCACATAATCATGAATCGAAAGTAAGTACAAGTTTATAGTGAGATTACCCACCTCGAATAAACGTAAGCTCCTGAATATCCTTAGCATGGAAAAGCGTCTCTAATCAGGTCCTAGAAGGTCCTACAAATCACAAGGAAGCTCGGGTTAGGAGTAGGCTCAAAGGTTGTTTCGGCAGAAACTAAACAGCACTCAGCACTTTCGCGGGAACGGCTATAACTCTCAAATCGCTCACTAGATTTTATTCAAATTTTTACGGTAGCTAAAAGACTCAGAGGACTACAATTCGTCAGAAGACCTTGGAACTCAAATCCAAACAGAGAGGGCTCAAAACAGACCCGCAAGTCAGAAAAGCTGTACCGAAAATAACTGGTGCGACCATTGACAAAAACAGCGATAACTTTTGAACGAAAAATCATATTAACGAGCCGTCAGCGGCATCGGAAAGAGTACTCAGAAAACGAGAGTCCATCGCTGGCCAAAATTCCAAAAACGTATTTTAAGTGTGACAAAAACGGACTTAAGCTCAGACCACACAATCTGTCAAAAATTCAGCATGTAGTTTAAACCCGTTTTGAATCCCGACATCAACCCGTTTATTCCCGAGGCCCCCGACAGCCCCGAAATCCACTTTTAACTCAGAAATTTATTTTAAGAATAATTTAACTTCTTCTTTTAAAATCTCTTTCGGTTTAGGAAACCAAGAACCCTACGGGTTCGATTTCCGGTTTTCGGTTATTAAAACGTTTAGATCATAAACCCGTGATCTTTACCAAAACCGACATCTAACAAACCGCAGCCCCTAAAACAGTGACTAAAACTCGGAACACTACTCAAGAGGAATTTGGACAGAACGACTTAACGACTATAACTACAAGCCAGCAACTTATCGGTACGACGATCACATTAACAAACTCGATAACCAAATTAGAACTAGCCAAACAAGCTAACAAAACCCAAACCCCTTAAGGTTCGGCCACAGCCCCTGCAACAACGAAGGTAAAATCTCGAGAATACAAGGTTTAATCACACTCACAACAAAAGGGAAGAAAACTACCGAAGAGAACACGGACTCCGGCTCGGGAGGACACAAATCTGGAACAACGGCTTGGCTCGATCACAACACTCTCAATCCCTTCTGCTCGGAGAAAAGTCTAGCTCGGTTTGTCTCAATTGACGATAAATCTTCACTCGTTTGTTCCCTGTTTAGCCATATGCCCCCGAGGACAAAATCAATCAAGGATTAACACGCTTAAAAGAATCAGGAGGAAAAACATGAAGGAAAATGGTTTTTACCGAATAACATGCTGCTACAAAAAAATAAATATGGCGATTTGAAGCTCCTCTTCAACCGTCCAAGCTAAATAACCTTCAAAGTAGGAGTTCGGGATCTTGTCATGAGCATGCTCCAGAGAAAATCCCCAACTCAATCTTCAACAATTGTCCACGTGTATGTTGTGATACTTGCTTGCTGCCTCCAAGGAATTAAATTATCCCCCAACTCACTTGCACCTTGAATTAAAGATACAACAGTAATCCATATGGGGCGGTGGCCATGCGACCTACTTCTTCTCTTTTATCCATCGCCAATTACAAATTGCGAACAGGAAAGTCGATCGAACGATGGGTGGGTTTTTGGTTGTATGACGGCAGATTAGAAAGGGAATTAGGGGTTCTCTAATTTTCCTAACTCTGAAGTATTAGATGACACCATGGCCCGTAAGCCTATCTCTACATCGGGCTTCAAGGAGGCTATTCAAAATTGGATCAAAGAGAAAAGAAAGACGGTTGGGTCCGGGCCTTGGCCAAATGACCGGTCCGCCTCAAAAGAATACCGCTCAACTTTTACAATTAACTAACCAGTCCAAATAATTAAAATCGTCTAACTAAAACGAACCGTCTAATTACCGGTCGCCTAATAAATTCATTAATGACAAATATTAACTATTTAAACTATATAATTCATTTTTCTATTGACTAAAATTAATTACTTACATAATTTAAATTTCGGTGCGTTACACTTTCCTTATTTAGAAAGTTTCTACTAATAAACATTTCCATTTTTAGCATCCAAACATATAACAAAAACACCAAAACATTTAACATTTCACCATACATCAGTGTTTGACTATTTTAGTCAACACAACATTTCATTTTTATTTGTGATGACTTCATTTCTGAAAAACATTTCTAATAAGACTAACTAAGTATTATTTACATAATAAATAAACATAATTAATTAAACGTGACACAGTATCGAAGTTAACCCAAAACCCGACACATCTATGTATTACCCGACCACCTAAGTGGCGAGGCACACACTCGTGACTCACCCCAACTCGACCGACCCACCACAAGGTGGTGTGTCATTCTCTTTTTGAACTTTTGATCATTATCCTTATCTTGTATTCAAACTTTAAACCAATTCTGATCCTACTAGAACTCATAAACCCTACCTATATAAACCACAACTAACCACAAAACCCTTCTTTTGCACCTATACTCGACGGCCAAGCATCCCCAAACCCAAACCCTACTTCGTTCGTTCGAGCCCTCGTGTTCTCGACTTCCATTCGTCTGATCGCAAGGTATAAAACCCAATTCTCTTTTATTCGTTTTTCTAGTTGTTTCGGTCCCTTGTTTTGAACCCGGGACAATGACCTAAAGCCATATGGTCTCGGCAACCTTTGTATTCGATACCCGACGTGCATGCATGCATGTCAACGGGCTTGTTTGTTTGTTCGTTTATTGTTTCGTTCGTCTCCTTATTCGACGTTTGTGATAAACCCTAAACATTAATCTAGTTCGTATTGTGATTTTGTATAAACCCTAGATCATAATCACGTTTTGTTAGTTTGATAAAACCCTTGAAACCCTAATACTAGATTGTGATATTGTTGACTCGACTCACCGGTGCCGGTAGCCGGTGACGACCCGTTTGTTGAACCCGAGACCAACAAATCAAACCCTAGCTGAAACCGTCATTTTTCGACCCATGACCCATGGCCCGAAACCTAAACCCAAGTCGAAACTAGGTTTAACCCTAGTTGACCCGTTCGACTATCGTTGACCCGAGATTGAAACCCTAGTGGTCCCATAAGTTTGTTTCATGTCGAGGCCCGTACTCGGCCCATCCGTGACCTAAAACCTAAGAACCCTAATCGGGCCAAGGCCCGTAGTTGTCCCGTTCGATTAAACCAAACCGTGTAATCCATTTGATTAACCCAAACCGTGAGCCTTAGTCATCCCATTAACTAATCCGAAACCCATTTGGGCCCAAGCCCAAACCTATAGCCTATATTCGGCCCAAGTGGCCCATTATGTAATCCTTTAGCACATTAGGTCCATTAGTGATCCCAAGTATTCTTGTTAAGCCCAATTAACCTTTTGAGCCCATTGAGTCCATTATGGCGGGCCTTGGCCCAAGTGTCGGCCCATTAAGCCAAATGTAGGCCATTACGCCAAATCAAAGGCCGTTTCTCTTTTAACCCATTATTGTATCCATTTCGGCCCATTAAGGCCAAATAACCCTAATCTGATACAATGTCACAAAACACAAAACATAAGACGAACATATAACATAAACAAACCTATGCAATTTATTACTAGTACGCATGTGCGTTAGCTTTGTGTTGATTAGATTATTATTGCGTTTAGGCGCTGGGAGTCTTTGATGAGATTCTTTGAGTTTATCGAGAGCTAAGCTTTGCCCAGGTGATTCCACAACCCCTTTTTACTGTTTTTACTGTTTTATAAACTTTGGAGTGAAAAACATAATTATGCTACCATTACTTTAAATGACTGTGCAACATCATTTCACATTTCATATCGCTTTGGCATGATAGACAATTCTTATGCTGGAAAGGTTACCAACAATCATTAACTAGTGGATCTAGGCCCTGGATATGCAAATAGTACTATTAGTTGACACTCATCATATCAACAGTTTAATCATCACTTGGTTATCCAAGACATTCGGGAGTGCATATCTAGAAAAGAACGACAACATTTGGAGTTGAAGTGTTGATTGTGGACTTAGGGGTTGGTATATTAACTCAATGGACTAGCTACCTGTTGGGGATCACAGTCGTGTGATGTCATAACATAACAAACGTTTTCAACACATTTTTATATCTTAAAAGTAGTATTGTAGATTTCTCTACAATTATATCACATTTTAATACTTATTTTATAAACAATGACAGTGTTAAACTCATATTTTATCAGTCATAAAATTATTTTATCAACAAACATTTTGGGTAGCAAACACAACATTTTATCATAGACACTATAACCCTGTGGATTCCCTCAACATTATTTGTTGACCCTTTTACTTATGTTTTTCAGGTGTCTTAGGAAATCAGTGAAGTTTGGAAGGATATGAGCAGTGGCATTGTCGTGAGCCATGAATGAACATTTAAGTTTACGAACAATCATTTCATTTTCAAAACATACTATTTTAGGAAACTACTATTTTTGGAAACTTTCCAGTTATAGGAAATAAATAATTTTATTTTGTTATTTGCGTGGTTGTTTATTTACTTAATTTTTGCTATGTCATCATGAAAGTTACACCTCCGTTCTTCCGCAAAACATCTTAAATGACGTAAAACTCATTTTTGGCGGGGTGTGACAGATTGGTACCAGAACTTAAGTTATAGTGAATTAGCAATGCTAGTCTATAACTATCAAAAGTTTTTTGGACAAAACAAAACTTTTACAAAAACCATACGTTCATGGCACACTGATTCTCATATCATGGAAGCTTCATTGTTCTTAGATTAGAACATTGCCTTAGACAGTTTTCCCTTTAGATTATCATTTATTATGAATTGTCTAAGTGCCCAAAATTTTGTAAGCTAATGTTTTATTGCGACTTATTGTTCTGTATGTCGTCAGTGAGTGTTATTGATATTTCGTCCAACTCCGAGTACGACAGTGATCAGAGTACTGCTATGTATAGAAGATGTCGTACGCCTCCATTATCACGAAGGTGCCATCTTGCGCGGTTACCGTTCCTGTCACCGTTGTCAGATTGTCTACGCCGGAATAGCCCTGCTATCCTAGTTTATCCCAATGGACCTTTGCCCTTAAGCCCGGAGAACATCCCTTCATGTATCGTCTAGTGGAAGATGGCGACTTTTATATAGTCAAACCAGCGAAGAGGCAACAATCTGAGCCAGAAGATGATGATGAGTCGTAGCCATGTGTCTAAATTCGACCTTTCAATTATTAATAATACTTTATGTTTTAGCTATTTAAAAAAAAAAACTAGATCTAATTAATTATTTTCTTTTGCCTAGTTTGGCGGGATGTGCAACTCTTTTCAAAATTTTAGCTATTAGGAAAGTGTTTTAACAAAAGTGATATTTTAGTATAAAAATTTATAGTAATTTCTTTCGTCTCTACTACTACTACGTCTTTTATTATTACGACCATTGTATTTATATTTTTCTCTTTTTCTTTAAACAATTAAACGTTCCTACTTTTCCTATTTGATAAATTTTCTTTCTTTAAATTCTTTTAATTGTATTGTGTTCCATGTATCAGAAAGTCATCATGGCCCCAAGAGTTAATCGTACTGAAGAGACTGGAGAGCAGATGGTGGAACGTCAAATTGTTGAAGCACTTGCCCAACTAAACGCAGCAAGAGGAAATGACGGTGGTGCTCCATGTGGTGGAAAAAACAACGGTACAACACGTCTTTACAAGAAATTCTCGCATTTCGCGATTTGTTTTAACTAAACCATTCTTTTCATTTCTTTCCATGATTGTTTGTATCTTCAACTAAAAAATGCTAATAGCCAAAAATGTTAGTTTAAGACCTTTACCTCTTGTCATCCTCTGACTTATGTTGGCTCCGAAGGAGTCATTGTTATGATCAACTGGACCGAAAAGGTGGAATCTATCTTCAGTATCATCCAATGTGCCACTAATAATATGGTGAAGTATGCTGCTAGTAACCTGTCTAAGGAAGCGTTATCATGGTGGAACTCCCAAGTGCAAGTCCTAGGTCATGCTAATGCTATGACTTGGAATGCGTTTAAAGATTAGTTGACTGAGAAGTTTTGCCCGAGAAGAGAGCTGCATAAGGTTGAAGTGGAACTACATAATCTGTCCATGGTTGGATCTGACATTACCGGATACACTACTAAATTCCAAGAACTAACTCGTCTTGTCCCTCATATGATTTCTCCTGAGTTTAAGCGAATTGAGAGGTATATATATGGATTAGATGATCTCGTTCGTACTCACGTCACTGCTGCTCAACCTACGAATTTTGAAGATGTTGTGAATCGAGCAACAAGGCTGATAGACGTGTTGGAATATGGTGGGTTCAAAACACAGCGAAAGAATGTATTTAAAAATAATGTTTAACCACCACAATCCACCAAGGACCAAATCTGTAAACCGAAAAATGCAACAAAGAAAAGAGAGATCATCATACGCTTGAAGACACCCACAAGATTGATGATGATGATGAGTCGATGATGGTCACGATTTGGTTCCCCTCTACCATTAATCCACACCGAGTTACCAGTCCTTTCTAGTTGCAAACCCAACACCGAAAATCTCAAGATCCTTCTTAGTTTTTCGGTGAACTAACACTTGTATATTTCAGAGAGATATTTATGTGAAAGCCATAGTCTTCTTTTTGCCATGAAGATGATGAGGCCACAAAAACGTGCACAAGGAAGTGCCAAAGGGTAATCATCATCTCTACATGCATTTATGGTCCAATAGAAAGAAGCACTACCAAGTGGAAGGGTAATCATTAACTCTCCATGCATTTGTCCATTAAAACGGTCCAATCACATGTTTAATGAAGTCTCCCGTTTAATAATTAAGAGTCTCCCATTTTAACAAGGAGTCTCCAAAAAGAGTCTCTCATATTAACTAAGGGTCTCACTTATTAACGGAGGAGTACTAACTCAAGAGGAGTACTAATTCAGCAGTAGTAACTCATGAGGAATAGTAACTGAGCAGTTATAATTCCCAAGGAGTAGTAACTCGGCAGTATTAACTTACAAGGAGTAGTAACTGAGGAGTAGTGACTGAGTCGTAGTAACTTAGACCTCCCTTATTAACTAAGGTTCTACCTTATTAACTAAGGTTCTACCTTATTAATAATCTCATATAATTAAGTGTATTCGGAAAGGAATTCCCCCGGCGTGTGACCCGATTGGCTCATGTATTATCAGCCGTGATACCCGTACGTGTGTGTCGGTGGGCAGAATTCCAACAAGATGATGCTATTAGAAGTGGATCGTTTAAAGACAAACTGTTTGTGTCTAGCAAATCGTCTGAACCCTTGAGTAACGACAATGGGAAGCGTTCGTACAACAAAAATCAACAAAACTAAAAAGGGAACCAGTATCAGAAAACCAAGAGCTATGCTGCCTCCAACCACAGCAACAACAGTCAAAATAATCAATCGAACCCTGATTTAAAGCCATATGCTGGAAGCAAGTGTAATTTAATGGTGATTTTCGGTTAAAACAAGAACCAAAACGCAGCGGAAAGATTTAATCACCATGAACGGATCTAATATTAAATCATACAATTAAACAATAAGAAAATCAAAGAGAATGGTATAAGAATTCATACCCTAGTTGCCTTTGATTATGATGGATTCGGTTGATGATGATGGACGAATGAAACCAAGGATTCCAATGGGGAATGCCTCTAAAGTTGATCCACACAACACTATAGCTAGAACACCAAGTAGGATGCTAGTCCCTTGTACCAATCGTAAGAACCCACGTACGTCCAAACTCAACTAATCAAAAGGAGAATTCCTTTTGTTTATGCGTGTACCTACCACCCTCAATATTTTGGACGTGTTAAGTATCTCCACGAAAAACACACGCAACTCTCTTAGGTGTGTTTATGCGGCCGTCGCAAGTTATCAAGAGGGGATAAGGGTTTTTAATTAACTTGCCTAATCCTCACTTGTTTCCTAGTTGTACTTTACACTTAGGTCCCTTGCTTCTTTGTTCTTCTTTTTGGCACTCTATTAAGTTTCAATATTAACAATTAATATTAAACTATAATATATATACAAGCTAGTAGCTTATATGAATATATAATGTAATTACCCTAATTATACTATATATCTTATGGTGTTAAGTGTTTAAGTGTGTGACCCTTTAGGCTCACAAACAACTAGCCATATAACTATATTTTATACGCGTGAAGCATATTCCAACAGGTCCCACTTGCGCACGTGATAACATTAATTAGTTATACAAGCAAAGGTTAGACTCTAGCAACCCGCCAATGCCTCTAGAGGTACATGATGAGTTTCATAAAATCTTTGTTCAAAGTTTTTCGAGCAGTTATCCTTTTGTTGCTGATACTATGTTGAATTTTAGACAAGGATTAATGTCAATATTAAATTTCAATGATTCTGTTTCTCGATCTATACATTGAAGTAGATTACCAAAACCAATCAAGAGTCATCTTGATTACCTTTTGGGTGTGGCCACACACACATCTATTCAAATCATCGAGGGGCCCAGTAGTATCTAATCCACATGCATGGAGGAACAAATTCTCTATTGACTACACGTGTTTGTCATATGCTTAATGACAAACCCGATAATGGTTGTCATAGCAGCCTTATTCAGGTCAGCGTTTAACCACATCAAAGTTTGACCCTCTACATACACAAACCAACTTGCATCTCAAGTCAGAGGATTAGTGACAAAGCCTTTGTGAGATTCACTTGTGACATAAATCCAGGAAGTGATTTCTCATAGGTTGGGTCAGTCCAATTGTGCATCATTATGAACAACATGTGAGTTTGATTTCATTAACCTTAGTCATACTAAGATAATGTCATCAATTCCCTCAGATTTGTCTTAATAATATTCCCATATTATTAATATGACAATGGACAACTCAGAATATAAAACGCAGTAAATATTAATGGATATAAACATGCAAATATAGAACACAGTAGATATTCATATAAAAATGATCATATCATATATATCAATTTATTCCAATAAAAACTGCTCAATGTCCCATTATCCAAATACTAAAACAGATTACATGAAACTACTAGCTGGTCGAAGTCCAAAGTTCCTAGCATGCTCAATATGTTTTGTACATGACATTGGCTTCGTGAAGGGGTCAGCTAAGTTGTCATCTGTATGAACATTGAGCAAGCGTACATCTCCCATTAGGATCGCATCTCTAATGTAGTGAAGCTTCCTACGATAATGTCTGGCGCCTTTCTGAACACAAGGTTTTTTGGCAATGATGATAGCACCTGTGTTATCACAGTACATATCCATAGGTTTTTCAAGACTGGGACAACTCCAAGCCCAGAAATAAATTTCCTCATCCAAAAAGCTTCCATTGCAGCTTCAGTAGTTGCAATGTATTCAGCTTCTGTAGAAGACATAGCGATAGTGCTCTGCTTTGCACTTTTCCAATCAACAGCGCCTCCGTTCAAAACGAAAACATACCCCGTTTGAGATTTGGAATCATCTCTACCAGTCTCAAAACTAGTGTCAGAATAACAAGTAACGCTTAGCTCAGTTTGAGTTTCACCACCATAAACAAGAAACATATCTTTAGTATTCTTAAGATACTTCAGTATGTTTTTAACAACAGTCTAGTGACTGTCACCTGGATTCTGTTGATATCGACTTGTAAGCTTCTGAGAGAATGCTACATCAGGTCTTGTGCACCGAACAACATACATGATAGATCCTACTGCCGAGGCATAGGGAACATCACACATACGTTTCATCTCATCAGGTGAGGATGGTCCTTGAGTCTTACTCAAGTGTACATTGTGTTGCATAGGAAGATTTCCACGTTTGGAAGCATCCATTCTAAACCGTTTTAGAATTTTATCAATGTACGCACTTTGATCTATATCGGTAGATTTTTATACCAAGTATATATGCCGCTTCCCCTAGATCTTTCATAGCGAAGCACTTCCCAAGCCAGGATTTTACATCTTGTAGCATTGGAATGTAATTTCCTATGAGTAGTATGTCATCGGCATATAGGATTAGAAAGACGACAATGCTCCCACTAGCTCTTACATATACACATGGCTCGTCGGGATTCTGAGTGAAACCAAACATTTTGATTTCCTTGTCGAATCTTTTGTTCCAACTTCTGGATACTTACTTTAGTCCATAAATGGACCTTTGAAGCTTACATAATTTCTTAGGGTGTTTTGTACTTACAAAACCCTCAGGTTGAACCATATAGACATCTTCATCGAGGTGTCCATTTAAGAAAGTTGTTTTAACATCCATTTGCCAAATCTCATAGTCATAGTACGCTGCTATGGCTATGATAATCCTAATTGCTCTAACATCGGCAACATGCGAGAAGGTTTCATCATAGTCAATCCTAATTGAGTGTAACTTTTGCTACCAACCGAGCTTTATAGGTGTGTACATTGCCATCCATATCGGTCTTCTTCTTGAAGAGCCACTTGCTACCAACAGTCTTGCTGTTAGGAGGAAGATCAACCAAAGTCCATACTTGGTTATCTTTCATGGATTGCATTTCCGCGTTCATAGCATCAAGCCATTTGTCAGATTCAGAATCTGCTAATGCAGCTCGATAGTTAGGGGGTTCATTATGATCCCCTAAACTCAGCGCCTCAGCATCGATTTGGATACCATATCGTTCAGGTGCATGAGGTGTCCTTGAGGACCTTCGAACGGGGACTTCATCATTTTGAGTTGCAACAGGAACAGTTTCATGTTCAGCCTCATCTTGATGTTTGCTAGTATCTACAATAGGTTGTGCATCTTCATCGATTGGAATCTTGTCAAAGTCGATTGTACTCCCACTTGCTTCTTTTGAAATGAGATTGCTCTCAAGAAACTCAGCATAACGAGCAATAATTACTTTTTGCTTAGGTGGGTAGTAGAAATAGTAACCGATCGTTTCCTCAGGGTATCCTATAAAGATGCACTTGACAGCTCTGGGTTCAAGTTTGTTCGGTGTGTCTCGTTTCACGAGAGCCTCACAACCCCAGACTTTCAAGTAAGACAAGTTAGGGACTTTCCCATGCCATATCTCATATGGTGTCTTTTCAACCTTCTTGGTGGGAACCATATTCAGTATGCGAGCAGCCGACTTGAGTGCATAACCCCAAAAGGATAGAGGCAGAGTGGTAGGACTCATCATCGATCGGACCATGTCAAGCAAGGTGCGATTTCTCCTCTCTGATACACCATAATGATGTGGTGTATAAGGGGGAGTGAATTGTGAGACAATCCCACAATTCTTTAGATGGTCTTGAAACTCATGGCTCATGTACTCTCCTCCTCGATCAGAACGGAGAGCTTTTATCTTCTTGCCAAGTTGATTTTCTACTTCATTTTGGAAAGCTTTGAACATTTCAAAGGTTTCATGTTTATGTTTAATCAAGTAAACATAACCATAATGACTAAAGTCGTCAGTGAAAGTTATGAAGTAGGTAGCACCTTCCCTAGTTCTAGTTCTAAAAGGGCCACATACATCGGCATGTATGAGTCCAAGTAGATCATTGGCCCTTTTCGCCTACATGGGAGAAAGGCTTGCGCACCATTTTACCAGATATACAAGAAACACATTTATCAAATGATTCAGAATCATCTGATTTTGTAAGTCCATCGTTTTGTAATTTTAAAACGCGTTTCTTGTTAACATGGCAAAGACGACAATGCCATAGGTAAGTAGAATCCAAATTCTTCTTAGATTTCTTGTTGGTACATGTATAAATAGAACTATTGTTTGTGATACAATTATGCATGTCAATCTCAAAAATACCATCACGAGGAATAGCATTAAAATAAAATACATTATCCTTCGAAACTGATATACCATAATCCGTAAAAGAGTGAATAAAACCATTATTCCACAAACATGAAAGCGATACTATACCCTTAGTAATACTAGGTGCATAGTGACAATTGTCTAATACAATAATTAAACCACTAGAAAGGATTAAATCATAGCTTCCTATAGCTTCAACCGGTGCACGCATTCCATTGCCCACGTACAAGTCCAAAGCTCCATGGTTTAGCTTTCTACTTACCCTTAGACCCTTCATGGTATTACAAATGTGAGTACCACAACCAGTGTCATATACCCATGATTTCTTAGGGAAAGCATATAGTTCTATTGTGAAGATACCTGATGTGCTAGCCTTGCTAGCTTTGTTCTTCATCAACTCCGCCAGGTAGGCAGGACAATTCCTCCTCCAATGGCCCGTTTCACCACAGTGATGGCAAGCAAGATCCTTAGCAGGATGCTCCTTATGAGTAGGTGGGGGAACCTTTGGCTTGGGCTTGTAAACTTGCTTTCCCTTTCCTTGGCCCTTAGCAACTACTTGCGGTTTTGGTTTTTGGATCTTTCCTTGCCTTATGGAAAGGACAGTAGAGGTAGGAGCTTTCTTGGGTAGCCCAGCTTCCGTTTGTTTCAGCATAGCATGTAATTCGGCGAAATTCTTCCCCATACTGTGCATATGATAAGTCATGACAAACGGTGCATAGTCCTTGTGAAGTGAGGTTAGAATTAACCCAATTCCAAGGATATGAGGGATAGGGTAGCCAAGTTTCTCCATTTGGTCTAGGTAGCTCTTCATCTTCAAAAGATAAGAGCTAACAGACTGTCCCTCCTCTTGCTTACAAGCATGGAAGGCTTTGACCGTGTCAAAGAGTTCCTGATCAGCTTGCTTTTGATACGTGGTTTTTAGTTCACGCATCATATCAAATGCAGTGAGGTCCTCGTGATTCTTTTGAATCTCGGGGGTCATGCTCACTATCATGAGAGCAGCGACTTCTTGCTGTTCGTTAAACCTTTTTGTATAGGCCGCACGAACAACAGCAGTGGCATTAGCAGCGGGGGCAGGGGGCAACGCCTCTTCCAAATGATGGTATCTGTGCTCGGCCCTAAGGACAATCCTTAGGTTACGAGCCCAATCAACAAAATTCGATCCATCAAGTTTCTGCTTATCGAGAACGGAGCGAATGGTGTTGTGTGATAGGGTTTGATTGTTTGTAGTCATCTACAAAATTACAAAGTTCATTAATTAGTATTTTCAATAATAATTTCTTCTAATAAATTAACTACCCAATTAATTTTAATTAAAAGCTAAGATCTCATTGGGCTTCTATCATCGCATCAGTTGATCTGCTAGAGATGATAGATTCAATAGGTAGGTGACGTTCAACAATTGCATTAAAAGTGCAAATCTTAGAGGTATGGGACATCATGGCACCTAGTGAACAAGCATCTAGGGTCAAGTGGCATGTTTGTCGCATCTTCACCTCGAGTCAAGGTCTCACCGTTAACTCGATTAAGTCATCCAATGTGAAATCATGTCAAAATAGATCTAGGTCTCACGCGTAGAGAATAATGACCTCGGATCTAAATTCAAACCACGTCTCACGTGAATTCAAAAATAGAAGCAAGTGATTTTCAACCGATTGGACGGCGTGACTTAAATTTTAGGTATGGAAAAAAATTTGTGATAAAATTTTATTAGGATATGAATGAATCATGTACTTCATTCATATCACTTCATAAGTCGTTTAATAAACGGTAATAACTTTTATCGATTATTAAGGGTTAAGTTTCAAATCATATTTAAACTTTGTTTAATCTCAAAACAATTTTAGATTAAAGTTTAATCATAAATGATTAACTAGTAATCATAGGTGATTAAAAGTTTGGATGTTTTAATGTTTGTGTCTAAAAACGTTTTCTTAATTGTTTTATTACTTGTATTTAATAGAAAAGAAAACAACCACAAACATAAATAAAACATGCAACAAATTTTGTGCAAACCTCGACCGATGAAATCCTAGGTTCGGTCACGTGAGTCATCACGACGGACCGAAGGGTCAAACTAGGGGACGGGCCAACATGAACCCAAACAGGCCTACATAAACCCAATGGGATCCCACTTACTCCAAGACATTCTTGAGCAAGTAGAAACCAATATTTGTGAAAATATGCAATCTGCCAGAAAATTCCAGCAGACTTTGAAGCCCGAAAAGGCACTGAAGGATTCTTCGTTAGTCTTCCCGGCCTTCTGGAAAGTTGTAGCCCATGACTTTGCAAGCATTTTAGGCTTTTGAATCGCCCAAAACGGAGACCGTATGCCTCTGGAAAAAAATCTGTTTTCGTACAGCCCTCGCGTTGGTAACGGAAATTTGTTGTTTTCTTCATTTGTCTTCAATTTTGGTCAACAATTTACAATAAAAAAATAAAGAAAGACAATCTATTCTATTATTTTTACATTACAAATTGCCCCAAAAAAATGGCACAAAAAATAAAAGAAAAAATGAAACAAATTACAACAATTAACCCAAAAACACGGCTTTTCCCGAATCAACCAAACAACCAAACAACCAAACATCAACCACATTCATTCACAAACGGTCTAGGCTTTCATCGGTTTGCACAAACTAGCAACAATTGACAAGGCTTTGGCTTGGGATATGGCAAAAAAACATGTTTTGCCATATCAAAAACAAAATTAACAATTAAATTCCAAGCCAAATAATCAAAAAAATACAATAACTAGATTAATATTTTGATGTTGTTTTTGTAACAAGTAGCATGTAGGGTTCCTAAAAATCATATTTTTAACCCTTGATATTTAAAACTTTCGAAAAAAACAAGAACCCTAGGGTTCTTATTTTCCGATCGGTTCTAAAAATACACCAAAAAAGTTGGTTTTTTGCTACTTTTTACAAAAACTAGTTAATTATATGTTTAATATAATGACTCGTGATACAACTAATGGTGATTTTCAGTTAAAACAAGAACCAAAACGCAGCGGAAATATTTAATCACCATGAACGGATCTAATATTAAATGATACAGTTAAACTATAAGAAAATCAAAGAGAATTGTATAAGAATTCATACCCTAGTTGCCTTTGATTATGATGCATTCGGTTGATGATGATGGACGAATGAAACCAAGGATTCCAATGGGGAATGCCTCTACAGTTGATCCACAAAACACTATAGCTAGAACACCAAGTAGGATGCTAGTCCCTTGTACCAATCGTAAGAACCCACGTACGTCCAAACTCAACAAATCAAAAGAAGAATTCATTTTGTTTATGCGTGTACCTACCACCCTCAATATTTTGGACGTGTGAAGTATCTCCACCAAAAACACACGCAACTCTCTTAGGTGTGTTTATGCGGCCGTCGCAAGTTATCAAGAGGGGATTAGGGTTTTTAATTAACTTGCCTAATCCTCTCTTGTTTCCTATTTGTACTTTACACTTAGATCCCTTGCTTCTTTGTTCTTCTTTTTGGCACACTATTAAGTTTCAATATTAACAATTAATATTAAACTATAATATATATACAAGCTAGTAGCTTATATAAATATATAATGTAATTACCATAATTACACTATATATCTTATGGTGTTAAGTGTTTAAGTGTGTGACCCTTTAGGCTCACAAACAACTAGCCATATAACTATATGTTATACGCGTGAAGCATATTCCAACATAATTGGCATCATGATGGCCAGTGTGAGAAGTGTTATAGATGTGACAGTTGGGGTCACAATTTCAAAAAATATACGTCTATCTCTCCTTCCAAAACTCCTTTTTGTTACGAGTGTAACTATTGCCCGAAGCTTCAGAACAACAACAATAACGGCAACAAGAACAATGGCAATTGTAACAACAATCACAACAACCGAAATGCCAACAACAACAATAACCGTCAGTCTGGTCGTGGTCGAGCGTTCTTCATTGGTGCTCAAGATGCTCGCGAAGATCCTAATACTATTACCGGTACGTTTATCGTCAACAATCATTTTGCTTCTATTCTATTTGAATCAGGGGACAACTTGAGTTTCGTATCGACCGACTTTAAAAGTTTCTTAGAGATCAACCCAGAACAATTAGCATTCAATTATGAGATTGAATTAGCAGATGGCAAAGAAATTAGGTCTAGTGAGATTTATAAATGCTGTAAGCGTGACCTAGACAATCATATAAATGTTCTTGGTCTTGCTGGCTATTATAGAAGATTCATTGAAAATTTCTCGAAGATAGCTAAATATTTAACGGCGTTGACGCAAAAAGATGAGAAATTTGGCTGGGGCGACAAAACAGGAATCGGCATTCCAAACCCTAAAATCCAAGTTACGTTATGCGCCAATTCTATCTCTTCCCGAAGGAACCAACAATTTCGTAGTTTATTGTGATGTTTCGCATAAGGGCTAAGCTATGTATTGATGCAAAATGACTAGGTGATTGCCTACGCCTCTCAACAACTGAAGATTCACGAGAAGACTACACAACGCATGATCTCGAGTTAGGTGCCGTGGTGTTCGCATTGAAGATTTGGAGTCATTACCTCTACGGTACCAAGTGCATGATATTCACCAACCACAAGAGTCTGCAACATATATATATATATATATATATATATATATATATATATATATATATATATATATATATATATATATATATATATATATATATATATATATATATATATATATATATATATATATATATATATATATATATATATATATATATATAAATTTTTTTTTGTAACATAACTTATATGTATTTCATTTCAAAATATATTCAATCTGAAAGAGCTCAACATGAGAAAGCACAGATGGGTAGAGTTGATGAACGATTACGATTGCGAGATCAAGTATCATCCCGGTAAAGCTAACGTCATAGCTGATGCCTTAAGTTGGAAAGAGCAACCCAAACCTCGTCGTGTTCGAGCCCTGTCAATATCTATTCTTTCGGATCTATCCTCCCAAATTCATGAATTCCAAGTTGAAGCCTTGAAGATAGAAAATATGAAGAGTGATGCCTTACGTGGTATGGAGAAGCAACTAGAAGTAAAGGTGGATTGAACCCTATACTATATGGATCGTATATGGGTCCCTAATCATGGAAATGTTCGCGATGTCATCCTAAATGAAGCTCACAAGTCCAACTATTCTATTCATCCCGGTGCCGACAAGATGTATAGAGATACTAAAGAACTTTATTGGTGGCCAAATATGTAGAAAAAGATTACAGTCTACATCAGCAAATGTTTAACGTGCTCAAAACTGAAAGTTGAGAATCAGAAACCGTCTTGTCTTCTACAACAACCATAGATCCCTGAATGGAAATGGGAGAAAATCTCTATGGATTTCATAACCAAGTTACCTCGAACATCTAGTGGTGATGACACAATTTGAGTAATTGTTGATCGTTTGACCAAATCAACTCACTTCATCCAGATCAAAGAAACTGACCAAATGGAGAAGCTAGCAAGAATCTACTTGAAGGAAGTTGTGTCTCAGCATGGAGTGCCAATATCGATTATATCCGATCCAGACAGTCATTTCACTTCCCATTTTTGGCAATCGTTGCAAAGATCACTCGGTACTCGCCTCGATATGAGTACTGCCTATCACCCCCAAACCAATGGGCAAAGTTAAAGGACTATCCAAACTCTTGAAGACATGCTGAGAGCCTGTGTTATTTACTTTGGTGGAAGTTGGGATTCTCATCTCCCGTTAGCTGAGTTCTCATACAAAAATAGTTATCACACCTGTATCCAAGCCGCACCATTCGAAGCCCTGTATGGAAGAAAGTGTCGTTCACCTCTTTTTTGATTTGAAGTTGGTGATCGAGAAATCACCGGTCCAGAGATTCTACAAGAAACAACTGATAAGATCTTCAAGATTAGAGACCGTATAAAGGTTGCAAGAGACCGTCAAAAGAGTTATGTTGATATCGAAGGAAGTCCTTAGATTTCGATGTTGGTGATCATGTCTTGCTAAAGGTAGCACCATGGAAAGGGTGTTGTACGTTTTGGCAAGAGAGGAAAGCTAAGTCCTCGTTATGTCGCTTACCGTCTACGGCAACCCAAAGAGCTCAGTAACATCCACAACACGTTTCATTTTTCCAATTTGATGAAGTGTGTTCACGACCCAACCTTGATTATCCCTACTGAGGAAATCACCATCAATGACAAACTACACTTCACTGAAGAACCTATTGAGATCTCCGACTAGAAAGAGAAAAAGTTGAAAAGAAGAATGATCAGAATCGTTAAACTCAGATGGAACTCCAAAAGAGGCCCCGAGTTCACGTGTGAACGTGAAGACCAAATGAGGAAGAAATATCCACATCTGTTTCTCGTTGTCTCTCCTGTTCGTGCTTCGTCTTAAATTTCAGGACGAAATTTCTTTAACCAGGGGAGAATGTGACAACTCGACATTTTGGGTATGTTACTATGTTTCATTTCTTAACTTTCCTTATTTAGAAAGTTTCTATTTTCAAACATTTCCATTTCCGGAATCCAAACACCTAACAAAAATACCAAAACGTGTAACATTTCACCATACATCAGTGTTTGACTATTTTAGTCAACACAGCATTTCTTTTTTATTTGTGGTGACTTCATTTCTCAGAAACATTTCTAATAATAATAACTAAGTATTATTTACACAATAAATCAAAATAATTAATTAAACGTGACATGTATCGAAGTTAGCCAAAAACATGACACATCTATGTGATGCCCGACCACCTAAGTGGCCGAGCCAGTCACTCGTGACTCACCCTAACTCGGCCAAACCACCACAAGGTGGTGTGTCGTTCTCTTTTTGAACTTTTGATCATTATCCTTATCTTCAATTCAAACTTTAAACCACTTCTTATCCTACTAGAACTCATAAACCCTACCTATATAAACCACAACTAACCACAAAACCATACTTTTGCACCATATACTCGATGGCCAAGCATCTCCAAACCCGAACCCTAGTTCGTTCATTCGAGCCCTCGTATTCTCAATTTCCATTCGTCTGATCGCAAGGTATAAAACCCTATTCTCTTTTATTCGTTTTTAAAGTTGTTTCGGTCCCTTGTTTCGAACCCGAGACCAGGGCCCAAGGCCATATGGTCTCGGCAACCTTTGTATTCGATACCTGACGTGCATGCATGCATGCATGCATGCCTGCATGTCAACGGGTTTGCTTGTTTGTTCGTTTATTGTTTCATTTGTCTCGTTATTCGTTGTTTGTGATAAACCCTAAACCTTAATCTAGTTCATTTTGTGATTTTGTATAAATCCTAGATCATAATCACGTTTGTTAGTTTGATAAAACCCTTGAAACCCAAGAAAACCCTAGAAAACCCTAATACTATATTGTGATATTGTTGACTCGTTTATTGACTCGAGTCACTGGCGCCGGTAGCCTGTGACGACGGTTTGTTGAACCCGAGACCAACAAACCAAACCCTAGCCGAAACCATCATTTTGACCCATGACCCGAAACCTAAACCCTAGTCGAAACTATGTTTCACCCTAGTTGACCCATTTCACTATCCTTGTTAAGCCCAATTAACCTTTTGAGCCCATTTAGTCAATTATCGCGGGCCTTGGCGAAAGTGCCAGCCCATTAAGCCAAATGTAGGCCCATTAAGCATAATCAAAGAACGATAACGTTTGGAGTTGAAGTGTTTATTGTGGACTTAGGAGTTGGTATATTAACTCAATGGACTAGGTACCTGTTGGGGATAACAGTCGTGCGATGTCATACAATGACGAATGTTTTCAACACATTTTTATATCTTAAAAGTAGTAATTGTAGATTTCTCTAAAATTACATCACATTTTAATACTTATTTTTATAAACCATGACAAACACAACATTTTATCATAAACACTATAACCCTGTGGATTCACTCGACATTATGTGTTGAACATATTACTTATGTTTTTGAAGTGTCTTAGGAAATCAATAAAGCTTGGAAGGATATGAGCAGTGGGATTGTCGTGATCCATGAATGAACATTTAAGTTTAGGAACAATCCTTTCATTTTTAAAACTTACTATTTTAGGAAACTACTATTTTTGGAAACTTTCCCTTTTTAGGAAATAAATCATTTTATTTTTGTTATTTGCGTGGTTGGTTGTTTATTTAATTTTTGCTATGTCATCATGAAAGTTACACCTCCGTTTTTCCGTAAAACATCTTAAATGACGTAAATCTTATTTTTGGCGGGGTGTGATATCACGTGCTAAAACCAAAAAAACTCCACAATTTCATTTGTGTGTTTCTTATTGTCGCATGTATCACCAAAATTCAAGAGAGAGAGAGAGATAGAGAGAGGGGCTCTAGAATTAGGTTGTGTGCAATTAGGTTTAACAACATCTGATGTTGGTTAAGTCTAATGCCCGTTGGGTATTTCCACTTAAGTCATTTTTTGGTCATTTAATTAAATCAAGCTCAACTATTAAGCCTATTTAATTATCTCATGTTACTTAGGATATATAAATAATGCAAATACAATAATTGCATTATATATATTAAATGGTATCTCAGTGTATAAGTGTGTGACCCTATAGGCTCACGTACGTCTAGCCGTATAATTATATGTCATGACATAAGCATATTCCAACAGCTCCCACTTGCGCACGTCATAACAACTAGTAATTATACAAGCAGAGGTTAGCGTCTAGCAACACGCCAATGCCCCTAGATATACATAAGGCGAGTTTCAGTAAAGTCTTATTTTAAAAGTTTATAAATCAGTCATCCTTTTGTTACTGATACCATGTTGAAATTTTGACACAAATTAATGTCTTCAAAAATTTGAACGATTCTGTTTCTCGATTTCTATATATCGAAATAGATTACTGAACTAATCATGATTCATCTTGATTACCTTTGGGTATGGCCTAACAAACATCTATTCAATTCATCGAGGGGGCCAGTAGTATCTCATCCATTACATGTGGAGGAACAAATTATGTATTGACTACACATGTTTGTAACATGCTTCATGTCACTCCTGGAGATGGTTTTTATAGCAACCTTATTCATGACAGCGTTTCACCATTTCAAAGAGGGACACTCTGTTGGAATATGCTTCACGCGTATAACATATAGTTATATGGCTAGTCGTTTGTGAGCCTAAAGGGTCCCACACTTAAACACTAAACACCATAAGATATATAGTGTAATTAGGGTAATTACATTATATATTAATATAAGCTACTAACTTGTATACATATTAGAGTTTAATATTAATTGTTAATATTGAAACTTAATAGTGAGCTTAATAGAAAGAACAAAAGGCAAGGGGCTAGAGTGCAATAAATCATAAGTGATTATGGGAAGTCATTAAAAGGGATTAGGGCAACCATAATCCCTTCACTTCCTCTGATTCACGGCCGCACACCCCACACCCTCTCTAGGGTTCTTTTGCTTCTTCTTGATTGCTCAATTGGACTAGCATCCCTTGGTGTTCTTGCCATAGTGTTGTGTGGACTAGCTTTGGAGGAATTCCCCGTTGGAGTTCTTGGTTTCCATTCGTCGTCGATCATCTCCATCCGTATTATACAAAGGCTTCAAGGGTATGATTTATTCATCTTAACTGTTTGTATTTTATTAGTTTAATTGTATGATTGATATCAAGATCCGTTCATTGGTGATTAAACTATTTTCCGCTGCGTTTTGTTACTTGTAATAACCGAAAATCACCATTACACTCCACATATACAAAACATGCTCGCATCTCAAGTCTAAGGATAAATGACATAGCCTTTTGTGAGATTCACAATGAACAACAAGTGAGTTTGATGGCAATATCATTAGTATTCATACTAAGACCAGTACCATCAATGCCATCAAATTTGTCTTAATAATATTCCCATTTTATTAATTGACCGTAGACGATTTAGCATATAAAGCACAGTAGATATTCAAGGATATAAACACGCAAACATAGAACATAGTAGATATTCATATAAAAATGATCATACCAAGTATATCAATTTATTACAATAAAAACTGCTCAATGTTCCATTATTCAAATATGAAAACAGATTTACATGAGACTACCAGCTGGTCGAAGTCTAATGTACCTAACATACTCAATATGTTTGGTACAAGACATTGGCTTCGCAAAGGGATCAGCTAGGTTGTCATCTGTATGAACTTTAAGAGTACGAATTTCACACATCTCAATTAATCTTTTGAATGTAGTGAACCTTCGTAAATAGGACCGAGCATCATCTCGACCTATTTCTAAACCAGTATAAGTATAGCAAGTATACTTAGTTTCAGTTTGGCATCTCCACCATAACCTAAATAACATATATCCAGTACTTCAAAAATACTTCAATGTGTTCTTAACAGCAATCCAGTGACTCTCTCCTGGATTCTATTGGTACTTTTTAGTAAGGTTCAAGTGAATCTCTCCTTACAGAGTACATGATGAATGCAATAGTCGAGACATAGGGGATTCCATTCATTCACTTCATCACATCAGGTGTGGAAGGTCCTTGAGTCTTACTCAAGTTTACGTTGTGTTACATATGAGGACTTCCTCGTATGGAAGCATCCATGCTAAACCGTTTTAGAATTTTGTCAATGTAAGCAGTTTGACTTAAATAATTAACCACTTTAATCTATCCCAATTGACTTCAAGTATGGGTGTCGTATTCCTCCAATCCTTCATGTCAAAACATTTTCCAAGCCAGGAATTTCATTTAGTAGCACTGGTGTATTGTTTCACATGAGTGACATGTCATCAACATGTATGATTTGAGAAACGACAATGCTCCCACTAGCTTTCATATATACACATGTTTAGTTTGGGTTTTGGGTGAAACAAACGTTTTGATTTCAACGTTAACAAAATCTCATAGTCATAGTACGCTACTTTGGCTATAAGAATCCTAATGGCTTTAGTAACAGGCAAGAATGTTTCATCATTGTCAATCCAGTAGGCTTGAGTCTAACCTTTTGCTACTAGAAGAGCTTTATAGGTGTGTATATTTCTATCCATGTCAACAGTCTTACTTCTTTGAGAAACGTCAATCAAGTTCAAAACTTGATTCTCTCTTTATGGATTTCATTTTCGCATTCATAGATTCATGTCATTTGTTGAATTCAAATTCCAATAATGCAACCTGATAGTCAGAGGGTTCATATGATCCTCGAAAATTTGCTCCTCAGAACCGACATAGAGCTATATCATTCAGGTGCATGAGGTGTCCTTGTGGACCTACGAATGGGAACAACATCATCTTATGGTTCAACATCTATATGTTTAGCCTCAGTATGATATTTGCTAGTGTTACTAGAAGGTTGTGCATCTTCGATTTGAATCTCGTCAAAGTCTATAGTGCTCCCACTTGCTTTGTGAAATGAGACTGTTCTCAAGAAACTCAGCATACCGAGCAACAATAACTTTTTTTTCATGTGGGTAGTAAAATAGTAACAAAGATACACTTGATAGATCTGGGCTCAACTTTGTTCGGTGTGTCTCGTTCCACGAGATCCTCAAAACCCCAGATCTTTAAGTAAGGCGAATTATGGACTTTCCCATGCCATATTTCATATGGAGTACATGATGTCTTTTCAACCTTTTTTATGGGAACCATATTAAGTATACGAGCATCAGACTTCAGTGCATGCCCCAAAAGGATAAAAGAAGAGTGATTGAATTCATCATTTGATCGAATGATGTCAAACATAGTTCGATTTCTCCATTTAGACACACCATTACGTTGTGGGGTGTATAAGAGAGTGAATTGCGAGACAATCTCACATTTCGGTAGATGATTCAAAAACTCATAATAGCCTTGCTAAGTTGATTTGCTACTTCACTATGATAAGCTTTGAACGTTTCAAAGGTTTCATGTTTATGTTTAATCAAGTAAACATAACCATAGCGACTGAAATCATCAGTAAAAGTGATAAAGTAAACGCACATACATCAGTATGTATGAGTCCAAGTAAATATTTAGCTCTTTCGCCAACATGGGAGAAAGGCTTTCTTGTTGTCTTTCGAAATATACAAGAGAGACATTTATCAAACTATTTATCATCATTTGTTTTTAGAAGCTTATCGTGTTGTAGTTTCAAAATGTGTTTCTTGTTTATGTGGCAAATACGACAATGCCATAGGTAAATGGAATCCAAACTGTTTTGGATTTCTAAGTGCTACATGAGTACATAGAACTACCGTTTGATACAAGATTATGCATATTAATTTCAAATATACTATTACAATGATAACAATAAAACTTGTTATTTTTCAAAGACCAAAATATCATAATCTTTAAGAGTTTGAATAAAATCATTATTCAACAAACGATAAAGCTAAACAATGTATAATTGACAATTATTCAAAACAATGTTTAAAGCATTTAGGAAGGATAAGATCACAGCTTCCATTGTTTAGCTTTCTACTTCTCCTTTAGTCTTGCACAATTATATAAATGTGAGTTCCACAACTAGGGTTATACACTCAAGATTTATTAGGAAAAGTATAGAGTTCTTTAATGAAGATACCTAATGTGCTAGCCAGAAAACATTTGTCCTTCATCAACTCTGCCAAGTAGGCAGATCAATTCCTCCTTCAATGGCCGGTTTCATCGAAGTGATGACAAGATATATCTTTTGCAGGGTGCCCCTTTTTAGCAGGTGGGGGGATCTTAGGTTTGGAAAAGTAAACTTGCTTACCCTTACCTAGACCCTTGCCTTGTGGTTGCGGTTTACCTTCCCTGATTGCTAGAAAAGTATTGGGTAACCCTTTCTCAGCCAGTTTTAACATAGCAAATAATTCATCAATTGTCTTCCCCATGCTATGTATTTTAAAGCTCTTTACAAAGTGCTCACAGTCCTTGGATAGTGAGGTAAGTATCAAGATCACTCTAGGAACTTGTGGCAACGGGTAACCAAGACGCTTCATTTAATTTTATTAAAA
Source organism: Calendula officinalis (assembly GCA_963853835.1). Lineage (NCBI taxonomy): Eukaryota > Viridiplantae > Streptophyta > Magnoliopsida > Asterales > Asteraceae > Calendula > Calendula officinalis. The sequence continues at coordinate 33,678,125 of OY970832.1, forward strand.
GCTAAGATCCTCATTGAGCTTCTATCATCACATCTGTTGATACGCTAGCAATGATTGATCCAATAGGTAGGTGACGATCAACAATTGCATTTCAAGTGAAACTCTTAGGTGTCATGGGACTCATGGTACCTAGTGATCAAGCATCTAGGATCAAGTGGCATGTTTGTCGCATCGTTGCCTCGGGTTAAGGTCTCACCGCTTAACTCCATTATGTCATCCAATATGAAATCGTGTAAAAATAAATCTAGTTATCACGCGTAGAAAATAATGACCTCGGATTTACAATTCAAACCACGTCTCGCGCGGATTTAAAAAGTAAAAGCAAGTGATTTCATCCAATTGGACGGCGTGACTTAAATTTTAGGTATATAAAATATTTTAAGAAAATTTTGTTAACGTATCAATGAATCATGCACTTCATTCATACCACTAATAAGTCTTGATTTTAATAAGTGGTAAATATTTTTTAGCGATTATTAATTTTAAGTTTCAAATCATATAAACTTGGTTTAATAATCAAAAGTCAAGTTTAGAATAATAGGTTTTTAGATGTTTTAAAGTTGTGTTTCGAAAATCAATATTTTATTTTTATTGTTTAGTCATTAGTTGCACAATCACAACCACAAAGTTAAAACATGCAACATACAATTTTGGTAAAACCTCGACCGCTGATAACCTATGCTCGGTCACATGACTCATCACGACGGACCGAAGGATCAACTAGGAGACGAGCCAATATGATCCCGAGCGGGCTTACATAAACCCAATGTGCTCCTACATGCTCCAAGACAATCATGAGCATGTAGAACCCAACCAATGTGAAAATGCAATCTGTCTGAAAATTCCAGCAGCGCCTGAAGTGGAATTAGACATAGCAGACGGCATTTCCAGTCTTGCCGACGTTCTGGAAAGTTGTAGATCTTTGAGTTGCGGAAATTTTGGCGGGTGTTAAGTCCAGCCGAGTTGCCAATCTCCGGGAAAGTCTGTTTTCGTGCAACTGCGCAAGAAGTGCCGAAAATTGTTGTTTTTTCTTCATTTCTTTCTTCAACTTTTGTCAACAAATTACAAGGTAAAAATAAATAAAATAAAACTATTGTAATACTTTTACAATGGAAATTTGTCCCAAAAATTGGCACCAAATAAAAGAAAAAATAGAAATTACATCAATTAGCCAAAAAATCGGCTTTCCCCAAAAACAACCAAACATTCAACACAATCACATTCAACACAATCACATTCAACATCTCAAATGGTTTAAGTATTCATCGGTTTTGCACACCAAGCAACAATTGACAATCAATACAAGTCTTTGTCTTGGAATATGGCAAAAAAAACATGTTTTGCCATAAACAATTTACGAAAAATAACAAGAAATCTAAGCCTAATAATCGAAAAATTCAATAACTAGATTAATTTTTTGATTTTGTTTTTCTAATATGCGGCAATTAGGGTTCCAAAATATCATATTTTTAACCCATTTTTTTAAATGCGAAAAAGAATGAACCCTATGGTTGTTTTTATACCGATCGGAACTTTTAAAAGGGACCAAAAAAAGTTGGTTTTTGCTAGTTTTTTACAAAAACTAGCTAATTATATGATTAACTAGCCTATAAAACGTGATAAATCACGGGCGGCTTTTAGAAAATTTCCTAAAATTAAATCAGTAGGCTTCCTCAAAAATAAGAAAAAAAATTTGCGTTGGCCTGAGTCGATGTTGTCTCTTATGTTTCCTTCGATGTTCCACAAAATTTTGTATGAATTGGTAAAGCACCCTAAATGGTACCTCACAATATAAAAAGCATTGCCGGCGCATACTTTACATAAAACTGTGTTAAAATCAAATTGTTGAGCATTCTAAAAAAAAATCAACATGGTCAATTATCAAGTTAGCTAATTTGATCTATAACATCCTAAAATTAAAAAAAAATAATTTGGGTATGTTGACACTCCACTAATTGGTTTTCTGGACACCAACTCACTAATAAAAAACGATTTATGGTTCTCTTTATATCATAATATAGTTTTTGCAATAACTAACTTGTTGAAACTTGACAAACTCTAGGTCTCAACTTTTACTCTACTGATACCAAATTAAAACCACCCTTATGCATCTAGAACTTGGCTGCAATAATTACAGCTCATAGTGGCATATTATTATGATACAGAATAGTGTAATATTGGAAAGCTTAAATATCTTTTGGAAGTATTCTTCAAGGATGTAGCACAAATAATATAGGATGATATATTTACCAATTGAGTAGAGTACGCCATTTGTTCCTTTCTACATAGGCATATATAACAAATAAAGTTTAATGAAAAAAAGACAATCTGTCTCATAAAATCCTCTAAAATAATTGTGCACCAAATTAAGATTATACACGCTAATCAAATTTACATCCAAAAGATACTGTTGTAATTACTAATATAATCAATGTAATCTTAAGCATTGTAAATAATTATCAACAGTTTGACCTTTTAGGCTGACTTTTCTATTTGGGTCAAAAATACCCAATTAGGGTCAAAAGGGTATGCTGGCAGTTTTGGAGTTGTTGACAGTCAATAAACCACCAACAGAATGGTTGTGATTCGTCATTGTGCTCGCTCAATTGCAACTTACATTTCATTATTTACCTCCAGGCATTCTGATGATCCTGCTTGTTCCCATTTTTGCTCTATTTTATCATCATCAGTAAAATATAATTAATTAAGACCACACATTTCATAATTTCTATAAATTTATTATTATACACTAACATTATTTAGATGCTCGGGTTTCATTTATGTATTGTCGTCATAGAACTATAATTATATTTAAATTACAAAACAATGTAAATATTAACATATACTCCCTCCGTCCCACAAAAAACTTTACATTTCTCCTTCAAATTTTGTCCCACAAAAAAGTTTACATTTCTCAAATTTGGGAGGCTCACCTAATAAAATAATAATATTACCAATCATTCAACCAATAAAACACTTTCTCTCTCCAATCAACCCTTATATTTTAATCAAAAGTATTACAAATGGCCCCACCACTAACTATCTCCTAAAATATTGTGCTCATGAGAAATGTAAAGTTTTTTGTGGGACGGAGGGATTATATAATAAATTTCAAAAAAAGATATCATGTTTTCATAGCCAATTCTTAAAGAGACAACAATGTAAATATTAACATATCTCTACTATTTATAATGCATTTAGGACCTTTCCATAACTAGCTGGCTGAAAATTCAGCCAAATACTTGCCATTTTTAGAAGTTAACCATTTTGCTAAAAAAACACTACATCCATGATTCGAAACAGCGACCTGTGGGTAAAATATCAACGCCCAAACCATCAGGACAGGGTTCCGGTTTCTGTTTGATACCCAAACACAAACATAATAAATGATATCAGCGTGTTCGCCCACCAAAACAATTGACTGGCCCATCGTCACAGTAGAATCGATTCTATGTTCCTTCAAAATTCAAACTTGAAGCCATTGTCTCCTCGGTTCCTTCAACGTGATGATTTCTTTCCCTAACCAAGATATTTCATTGCCTCCTCGATTCCACCATTGCCACCTCAACATTAAAAAATTGCGGCTGATTTCACGAGAAGCCGAAGATTGAAGACACGAAAATGCAGTCGCTCACGCAACCCCTAGCAGCCCAAGACTCTTCGACCATCCTTCGATTCTTCTGGTAAGTGTTCGATTTGATTTTTATTCAGTATCTCAATCGGATTTTATATACTGTATCTCAATTCGCTTAGGGTTCTTTATTCGATTTTGGATACTGAAATTAGGGCTGTTAATTCGTTTTTTATCTGTATCTTAATTCTATTTTATATACTGAAATTAGTGTTCTTAATTAGAGTTCTTAATATTTTTCAATTTGATTTTATATACTGACTTTAGGACATTTCTCTTTTATCTTCAATTTTATTTTCTTAATTTGGTACAGGTATTTGCGATAGGAAATGGAACAAATGATGCTGCAACTTTACGTTAACAGTGGTTTAAACACTTCTTGGATTTCATTAACCTTGTCATAGGCATGGCAGTAAGCAGAGATACTAAATAAAAGTTAAATCACAAATTTGTTTCCTGCAGGTTTTAAGAGGGAAGCACTTGAGCTGGTTGTTGGAACAAAACATCTAAAACGGGCATCCATCTTCGAAAACTTCCAACATCTTCAATCATCACAGCTTCATTTGAGCTCTCTTTTTTTGAAAGGGTGAACTAGAATTGTGTTTGGAGGAGCAATGCCATGAAGTTAAAAATTCAGCATGAATTGTGTTTGAAGGTATGTTCCCATATTTGTTAAGCATTTAATATATTTTTTCTATGTTTTTAGTTGTTCCGGGTTGACTGGCTATTTCAACGGTTAAATGGTTGACCTGCCAGCCATCTTGTGACCCAGCCTTTTTTTACAGGGTCGAGTGATAACCTGAGATTTAAATGGTTGATTAATTCTTGCTACAACTGATTTCACTACAAGTTTGTATATTCACCCTTTCTGAAATGTAAATCTATTTGATGATTTTGTTTTTCATATTCAGAACTAAATGGTAAAGTGGTTGTATGGGATTTGAAAAACCATCAAACTTGCTTCGCAATATTTTTTTGAACATGTTAACCAAAGTTTAAGGGTTAAAAGTTAAAACACCAAATCAATGGATGTATCAATGGATGCTTGAAGATTAAAATGTAATTAACCCATAATTTTTAACATGTTTTCGGTTTAAAAGTTTGGTTAAATTCTCTTTTTTTTGTGTGAAGGTAGATGACGATGCATCAGGAGCAGATAAATAATTAAAAAATGGAAATTGAGGGAACACCATTAACATCTGGTGTTACCGAGAGCAAGAAGAATGTTGATGAAAAATCATAGAGAGATGATGATCCATCTTAACAAAGCCACGTAAAAAGAGGAGACTTCTTGAAGCTAACAGGGTTAGTTTCTAATCTCTATTTAACTAATTAGTTAACTGGTTAAACAACATTTGTTGTTATATGCCATTTTTGGTATGGATTGAAAAATGGGCCACGTTTTGGTATGGTTGAATACGGGCTTTTGAATTGAGGTGTTTGAGAGAAAATGCAACCCAAATTCACCCATATTTAAGTTAAATGGGTCGAATTTTCCTTGTCTACTTAAAAAACATGGACTTTAAGCTAATGGTTGTTTAAGCAAATATCCTTCTTAAGTATTTTTATTTTATTTTACTTTAATTGATCAACTATTCATATTTTTATCAGATTTCGCAAGACAAGAAAAAGACAAGTGTAGATACCCTGAAAACAAGGAACAAAAATATTCAAAAAGATAATGGCATCTGACTGAAGTTGATTCCTCTTTATCTATCTAGCTACTTATTTTATGAGCGGTAGTTTTGTAGTTATTTATTACACGTTTTTAACAGTTTGGTTCTCAAAATTTGGTTTGTTTTTGTATCACGTACTATTTTGTTATCACTTATGCAACTTTTTGCAATCCAATATCTTTTATAAAATGCATTGGGACCTTTACAAAATAGCTATATTTAATTTTCAGCAAACACTTGCAACATGTGGGTTGTTAACATAAACCAACACTACCGTCAAATCAACCGCCAATTGGTCGACTCCAAATAAGTTGTAGGGTACCCGCCGCCGCATTGCGCGGTCGGGTACCCTTCTATACTTCTTTAATCATTTTAATTATAAGATAATATTTCTATTACTAATACTGTTTAATATGTGTTTTTACTTCAGGATGTACTAAACCTCTCGAAATAGATATAAATTTGTCATGTTTATGTGGCAGCTATTGGTTCTTTATGTTTTTGTTCATGTATGGTAATGCTTTTACAACACAGATGGAAACATCGATAAAGTTAACATGAGTTCAATCAATAAATCAAGTCGAAAATAATAACCACCAGAACTGAACATTTGCAACGACCATCACCTGTGCATGTCACTATCGCCACCAACTCCCACCAATTTGTCGCCGTTAACTATAGTCACAGGGTACCCGCCGCCGCATTGCGCGGGTACCCTGCTAGTATATAATAAATCAGGTAATAAAAAGCATATATATAATAAATCAAGTAATAAAAAGCTTAGGATGTCTATTGAGAAGAAGTGACATGAGGTGCAACAGGCCCTGCATAAAATATTTCACAATATTTTGTTTAGGATTCATCAGATTTCAATTTGTCTACAACCCCAATTACAAAACCTAATATTTCACAATATTAGGAAACTGAATATCTGGGAAAAGATTATGAGAATTAACCCGCTTTAAATTTTGAAAATTAACAATCTCTACAATATTAGGAAACTGAATATTGAAAATAAATGCTGGCAAAGGATTACGGGAATTAACCCCATTTAAATTTTTGAAAATTAACAATTTCCACAATATTAGGAAACTGAACATTGAAAATAAATGCTAGTAAAGGGGATGTAGCAATGAGGTGGCATCTAATTGGAATGAGGTGACATCTAATTGGCTCTGATTAATGACGTCATTATGACGTGGAAAGAGTGACGTGACGTAATTTCAAAAATGCTTTCTTTTATTATATATAAAGATAAAGATATAATGACTCGTGGTACCACTATAAGTGATTTTCAGTTTTATCAAAGAAACAACGCAGCAGAAAAGATTAATTCACCATATACGGATCTTGATATCAATCATACAATTAAGCTATAAATAAAAGAGAGAAAAGATGAAGATTTATACGCTTGTAGCGTATGATTCCATGCTTGGATCGGATCTCCTTGGGATGGTGAAATTGAGTATTCAAAGTGAATACCTCTAGAGTACTCCACACTACTCGTCTTTGATGACCACATGATGCTAGTCCTTGTAAGTAACTATCTCCAATAACAGACGAATGTGTATTGTCTATCGGATCTGATATACGAACCAAAACATATGAACATACCCTGCTAGAGGGTATGCAACTAATGGTGATTTTAGGTTAAAACAAGAACCAAAACGCAGCGGAAAGTATTTATCACCATAAACGGATCTTGATATTAATCATACAATTAAACTAATAAATAAATCAAAGAGATTGGATGAACATTTCATACCCTTGAAGTCTTTGATCTTGTTGAAATCGGATGGAGTTGGTGATGGATTGAAACCAAGTATTCAAAAGGAATACCTCTAAAAGTAATCCACACAACACTATTCTTGAACACCAAAGGAGGATGCTAGTCCTTGTGCTTGCAAAGAAGAAGAACTAAAAACACCTTTTGTGTGTGTTTCTTGGATGGTCAAAGGGATGACAAAAGAGGGAGTTTATGGACCATTATGGTGCCATAATTCCCATTAATGATTTCCATAAACCATTGATTATTTGCACTCAAGTCCCTTGTCTTTGTTTCTTCTATTTGCTTACAATTAAGTTTCAATATTAACAATTAATATTAAACTCTAATATATACAAGCATGTAGCTTATATTAATATATAATGTAATTACCCTAATTACACTATATATCTTATGGTATTAAGTGTTTAAGTGTGTGACCCTCTAGGCTCACAAACTACTAGCCATATAACTATATGTTATACGCGTGAAGCATTTCCCAACAGCTCCCACTTGCGCACGTGATAACATCAAGTAGTTATACAAGCAAAGGTTAGAGTCTAGCAACCCGCCAATGCCCCTAGAAGTACATGAGGAGTTTCATAAAATCTTTGTTCAAAGTTTTTCGAGCAGTTATCCTTTTGTTACTGATACTATGTTGAATTTTAGACAAGGATTAATGTCAATCTAAAATTTCAACGATTCTGTTTCTCGATCTATACATTGAAGTAGATTACCAAAACTAATCAAGATTCATCTTGATTACCTTTTGGGTGTGGCCACACATACATCTATTCAAATCATCGAGGGGCCCAGTAGTATCTAATCCACATGCGTGGAGGAACAAATTCTTTGTTGACTGCACGTGTCTGTCATATGCTTAATGACAAACCCGATAATGGTTGTTATAGCAGCCTTATTCATGTCAGCGTTTAACCATATCAAAGTTTGCCCCTCTACATACACAAACCAACTTGCATCTCAAGTCAGAGGATAAGTGACAAAGCCTTTGTGAGATTCACTTGTGACATAAATCCAGGAAGTGATTTCTCATAGGTTGGGTCAGTCCAGTTGTGCATCATTATGAACAACATGTGAGTTTGATTTCATTATCCTTAGTCATACTAAGATAATGTCATCAATGCCCTCAGATTTGTCTTGATAATATTCCCATATTATTAATATGACAATGGACAATTTAGAATATAAAACACAGTAAATATTCAAGGATATAAACATGCAAATATAGAACACAGTAGATATTCATATAAAAACGATCATATCAAATATATCAATTTATTCCAATATAAACTGCTCACAGTTCCATTATCCAAATACTAAAACAGATTTACATGAAACTACTAGCTTGTCGAACTCCAATGTTCAATACATATTCAAGATGTTTGGTACAAGACATTGAGTTTGATAAAGCATCAGCTAGTTAGTTATCTGTTTGAACATTAAGTGTACGAATTTCACATATCTCGATAAATCATTCGAATGTAGTGAACCTTCGTAAATAGGATCTAGCGTTATCACGACCTATTTCAAAACCAACACAAGTATAGCAAGTATACTTAGTTTCAGTTCAGTATCTCCACCATAGCCAAGGAACATATATCTAGTATTTCAAAATACTTCAATGTGTTCTTAACAGCAATCCAGTGACTCTCTCATGGATTCTGTTGGTATTTTCTAGTAAGGTCCCCTAAGGACGTTACATTTGGCCTAGTGCTCCTTACAGCGTACATGATGAATGAAATAGCCGATTCATAGGGGATTACATTCATCCGCTTCACCACATCAGGTGTGGAAGGTCCTTGAGTCTCACTCAAGTTTACATTGTGTGGCATACGAGGACTTCCTCGTTTGGGAGTACCACTCTAAACCATTTAGAATTTTGTCAATGTAAGCACTTTGACTTAAACCAATTAACCGCTTTGATCTATCATTATAGATCTTTACTTCAAGTATGTATGTCGTGTCCCTACAATCCATCATGTCGAAACATTTTTCAAGCCAGGATTTTCATCTTGTAGCATGGTATATTGTTTCACATGAGTGAAATGTCATCAACATGTATGACTTGAGAAACGACAACGCTCCCACTAGCTTTCATATATACACATACTCAGTTTGGGTTTTAGGTGAAACAAACGTTTTGATTTCATCATCAACCAAATTTCATAGTCATAGTACACTACTTTGGCTATAAGAATCCTAATGTCTTTAGTAACAGGCGAGAAGGTTTCATCATTGTCAATCCAGTAGGATTGAGTGTAACCTTTTGCTACTATGAGAGATTTATAGGTGTGTATATTTTCATCCATGTCAACAGTCTTACTGTTTTGAGAAAGATCAACTAAGTTCAAAACTTGATTGTCTCTCATGGATTTTATTTTCGCATTCATAGCTTCAAGTCATTTTTCGAATTCAAAATTCGATAATGCAACTTGATAGTTAGGGGGTTCATAATGATCCTCGAAACTTGCTCCTCAGCATCGACATAAATCTATATCGTTCAGGTGCATGAAGTGTCCTTGCGGATCTATGAATGGGAACAACATCATCCTGTGGTCCAACATCTATATGTCCAGCCTCAGAATGATATTTGCTAGTGTTACCAGAAGGTTGTGTATCTTCACTTTGAATCTTGTCAAAGTCTATAGTGCTCCCACTTGCTTTGTGAAATGAGACTGTTCTCAAAAAACTCAGCATACCGAGTAACAACCATTTGTTCTCAGTTGGGAAGTAAAATAGTAATCGAAGATATACTTGATAGATATGGGCTCAAGTTTGTTCGGCATGTCTCGTTCCACGAGATCCTCACAACCCCAGATCCTCAAGTAAGACAAATTAGGGATTTTCCCACGCCATATCTCATATGGTGTCTTTTTAACCTTTTGGTTGGAACCATATCAAGTATTCGAGCAGCAGACTTCAGTGCATGCCCCTCAAAAGGATAGTGTAAGAGTAGTAGGACTCATCATAGATCGCACCATGTCATACAGGGTCCGATGTCTCCTTCCAGACGCACCATTATCTTGTGGAGTGTATGAAAGAGTGAATTGTGAGATAATCTCACGATGTGAGGGATGATCTGGAAACTCTTGACTCATGTACTTTCATCCTTAATCAGGACTGAAAGCCTTTGTTGTCTTGCTAAGTTGATTTTCTACTTTTACTTTAGAAAGCTTTGAACGTTTCAAAGATTTCATGTTTATGTCTAATCAAGTAAACATAACCATAGCGACTGATATCATTAAAGCTTCCATGTTGATGTTTAATCAAGTAAACATAACCACATCGAATGATATCATCAGTGAAAGTAGGTGGCACCTTCCCTAGTCTTAGTTCTAAAAGGGCCACATACATCAGTATGTATGAGTCCAAGTAGATTTGTAGCTCTTTCGCCAACTTGGGAGAAAAGCTTTCTTGTTATCTTTCCATAATATACAAGAGAGGCATTTTAAATGATTCATAATCATTTGTAAAGAAGCCCGTCGAGTTTTAGTATCAAAATGCGTTTCTTGTTTATGTGGAAAAGATGACGATGATCTAGGTAAGTAGAATCCAAACCAATTTGGATTCTTGAGTGCTACATTTGTATATAGAACTATCGTTTGAATTAGGATCATGCATATTAATTTCAAACATACTATTACAATGAATAGTTATAAAAAAATGTTATTTTTCATAAAACAAAATATCATAATCCATTATTCAACAAACGATAAAGCTAAACAATGCATAATTGATAATTGTTCAAAACAATAATTAACGCATTAGGAAGGATAAGATCACAGCTTCCATTCATTTAGCTTTCTACTTCACATTCAATCTTGCACATTTGTGTAAATGTGAGTTCCACAACTAGTGTCATACACTCAAGATTTATCACGAAAAGTATAGAGTTCTATAATGAAGATACCTAATGTGCTAACTAGAACACATTTGTCCTTCATCAACTCTGCCACGTAGGCAGGACAATTCCTCCTTCAATGGCCAGTTTCATCGCAATGATGGCAAGAAATATCCTTTGCAGGGTGCTCCTTTTTAGCAGGTGGGGGAATCGTAGGTTTGGAAAAGTAAACTAGCTTACCCTTACCTAGACTCTTGCCTTGTGCTTGCGGTTTACCTTCCCTGATTGCAAGAAAAGTATTGGGTAACCCTTGCTTAACCAGTTTTACCATAGCATGTTCAACGATTGTCTTCCCCATGCTATGTACTTTTAAATCACTTTTCAAACTGGTCATAGTCCTTGGATAGTGAGGTAAGAATCAAGCTCATTCCAAGAACTTGTGGTAAGGGTTAACCAAGACGTTCCATTGGATCAAGATAGCATTACATATTCAAGATGTAAGTGCTAACTGATTGGCCGTCCTCCTGATTGCAAGCGTGGAATGCTTTAACTGTTTTGAACAGTTCAAGTTCTGCCTTTTTGTTGAAATATCATTTTCAACTCGCTTATCATGTCATATGCTGTGAGTTCCTCGAAGTACTTTCGAATCTCGGGGTTCATGCTCACAAGCATATGAGTAGCAACTTCTTGGTGTTCGTTAAACGTTTCGGTAAAGGCTTGACGAACAGCAGCAGAATCACTGACAGGAGGTGCCTCAGGTAAGGCCTCTTATAGGTGTATCAACTTTCTCATCTCTAAGGACAATCCTTAGAATTCGATATCAGAAGATAAAGTTGATATTAGTCAGTTTCAGTTTTCAAGAACTGATTTTTGAGTGGAGATACTTAGGTTTTGATGTTGTTGTTATCTGTATAACAACCAAAGTTCAAAAAATAGTATTTTCAATAATAATTTCTTTTAATCAATTAACTACCCAATTAATTTTAATTAAAAGCTAAGATCCGATTGAGCTTCTATCACCGCATCAGTTGATCTGCTAGAGGTGATAGATCCAATAGGTAGGTGACGATCAACAATTGCATTACAAGTGCAACTCTTAGAGGTATGGGACTTCATGGCACCTAGTGAACAAGCATCTAGGGTCAAGTGGCATGTTTGTCGCATCGTCGCCTCGAGTCAAGGTCTCACCGTTAACTCGATTAAGTCATCCAATGTGAAATCATGTCAAAATAGCTCTAGGTCTCACGCGTAGAGAATAATGACCTCGGATCTAGATTCAAACCACGTCTCACGTGAATTCAAAAATAGAAGCAAGTGATTTACAACCGATTGGACGGCGTGACTTAAATTTTAGGTATGTTAAATTTTAATTAATAAAATTTTATTAAGATATGAATGAATCATGTACTTCATTCATATCACTTCATAAGTCGTTTAATAAACGGTAAAAACATTTAACGATTATTAAGGTTTAAGTTTCAAATCGTATTTAAACTTAGTTTAATCTCAAAACAATTTTAGATTAAAGGTTTAATCATCAATGATTAACTATTATTTTAAGTTTCAAATCATATTTAAACTTAGTTTAATCTCAAAACAATTTTAGATTAAAGGTTTAATCATCAATGATTAACTAGTAATTATCGATGATTAAATGTTTGGATGTTTTAATGTTTGTGTCAAAAAACATTTTTAATTGTTTTATTTACTTGTATCTAATAGGAAAAGAAAACAACCACAAACATAAATAAAACATGCAACAAATTTTGTGCAAACCTCGACCGATGAAATCCTAGGTTCGGTCACGTGAGTCATCACGACGGACCGAAGGGTCAAACTAGGGGACGGGCCAATATGAACCCAAACGGGCCTACATAAACCCAGTGGGCTCCCACTTGCTCCAAGACATTCTTGAGCAAGTAGAACCCAAAATTGTGAAAAAATGCAATCTGCCAGAAAATTCCAGCAGACTTCGAAGCCCGAAAAGTCACTGAAGGAGTCTTCGTTAGTCTTCCCGGCCTTCTGGAAAGTTGTAGCCCACGACTTTGCAAGCATTTTAGGCTTTTGAATCGCCCAAAACGGAGTCCGTATGCCTCTGGAAAACCTGTTTTCGTACAGCCCTCGCTTTTGTGACGGAAATTTGTTGTTTTCTTCATTAGTCTTCAATATTTTTTGTCAACAATTTACAATAAAAAGATAAAATAAATACAATCTATTCTATTACTTTTACATTACAAATTGCCCCAAAAATGGCACCAAAAATAAAAGAAAAAAAAATGAAACAAATTACAACAATTAAGCCAAAAAACAAGGCTTTTCCCAAAACAACCAAACAACCAAACATCAACCACATTCATTCACAAACGGTCTAGGCTTTCATCGGTTTGCACAAACAAGCAACAATTGACAAGGCTTTGGCTTGGGATATGGCAAAAATACATGTTTTGCCATATCAACAAAATGGAATTAAAAATTAAATTCCAAGCCAAATAATCAAAAAATACAATAACAAGATTAATTTTTTGATTTGATTTTGTAACAAGTGACAATAGGGTTCCAAAAATACCATATTTTAACCCATTAATTTATAAAAAAACCGAAAAAAAAATTAAAAATCGGAATTTAAAACACCAAAAAAAACTTTGGTTTTTGCCACTTTTCACAAAATCTAGCTAATTATATGATTAATATAATGACTCGTGATACCACTAATGGTGATTTTAGGTTAAAACAAGAACCAAAACGCAGCGGAAAGTATTTATCACCATAAACGGATCTTGATATTAATCATACAATTAAACTAATAAATAAATCAAAGAGATTGGATGAACATTTCATACCCTTGAAGTCTTTGATCTTGTTGAAATCGGATGGAGTTGGTGATGGATTGAAACCAAGTATTCAAAAGGAATACCTCTAAAAGTAATCCACACAACACTATTCTTGAACACCAAAGGAGGATGCTAGTCCTTGTGCTTGCAAAGAAGAAGAACTAAAAACACCTTTTGTGTGTGTTTCTTGGATGGTCAAAGGGATGACAAAAGAGGGAGTTTATGGACCATTATGGTGCCATAATTCCCATTAATGATTTCCATAAACCATTGATTATTTGCACTCAAGTCCCTTGTCTTTGTTTCTTCTATTTGCTTACAATTAAGTTTCAATATTAACAATTAATATTAAACTCTAATATATACAAGCATGTAGCTTATATTAATATATAATGTAATTACCCTAATTACACTATATATCTTATGGTATTAAGTGTTTAAGTGTGTGACCCTCTAGGCTCACAAACTACTAGCCATATAACTATATGTTATACGCGTGAAGCATTTCCCAACAGCAACACCCTTATTCTTTTGTGGTCAGTCGCAAGTCACAACAACCAAATGCAAAAGGGTTTCTTTATAATATATACTTCATTTGAGTAGTAGAAAGAACAAAAGGGATTGGTTAATCCTTTTTGTGCTCACGTGCTAAAACCATAAAAATACCACAATTTCATTTGTGTGTTTCTTATTGTCGGTTGTATCACCAAAATTCAAGCGAGAGAGAGGCACTAAACTTAGGTTATGTGAAATTAGGTTTAACAACATCTGATATTGATTAAGTTTAATGTCCTTTGGGCTTTTTCACTTAAGTCTCTTTATGGCCATTTAATTAAATCAAAGTTAACTATTAAGCCCATTTAATTATCTCATGTTACTTAGAAACATAAATAATGCAAATACAATAATTGCGTCATATATTTTAAATGGTATCTCAATGTATAGGTATGTGACCCTGTAGGCTCATGTATGTCTAGCCGTATAATTATATGTCATGACATAAGCATATTCCAACATCAATATGTAGTTTGTAGTACAATCTCAGTGCTACCCAGCATTTTGTGACTAACCTCACCCAGCAAATCGGCTTCCACTAGTACAGTTGCGGGATTTGGTCACACCAGAAAAGTGTGACGATATGCCTTTAGTCACACGAGATTTTTCAGAGCTAGTGTGACCAAATCTCGCGTGGCTAATCCTTTCTACCGTCACACTAGCGATTTAGTGGCTGTATCCATCAAAAAAGAGTGACCAAAACCATAAATGTGCGACGATATGTTTTGAAATTTCATGTAAATGTGTATTTTGTGTGACTATTGTCCGTCCTTTGGCCACATGAAAATAGAATACAAGTGACCTTTTCGATAATTTACCCACACAATATTTTTTCTTTGGTGGGATTCAGTCACATACATTTACGACAAAAGTGGCCAAAACACTAAAAAGTGTGACCATATGCTCTTTAAACTCATGTAAATGTGTATTTTATGTGACTGTTGTTCATCCAATGGTCACATGAATATTATATTTGTGTGTCGGTTTGTGATATATAGCCACACAAAAACTATTATTTGAGGGGATTTCGTCACATACAAATTCACAAAGAGTGGCCAAAAGTTTTGTTATGTGTGACCATATGCTTTTTAAACTCATGTAAATGTGTATTATGTGTGACTATTATTCATCCAAAGGCAACACAAAATTATAATAGGTGTGGCCAATACGATGATTTTTTCACACAATTATTACTCTTTTTGCGAATTTCATCACATAGCATTGAGCAAAAAGTGGCCAGATATGGTAATAAGTGTGACGGTATGCTCTTTAAACTCATCTAAATGTGTATTTTGTGTGAGTATTGTTCATATAATGGTCACATAAATTTTATGTGTGTGTGGCTGTTTGTGATATATAGCCGCACACAAAATGTTATTTGAGGGGAATTCGTCACATCCAAATTAGCACAGAGTGGTCAAAAGTGTTGATATGTGTGACCATATGCTTTTTAAACTCGTGTAAATGAGTATAATGTGTGACAATTGTTCATCAAAAGGCCACATGAAATTATAATACATGTGGCCAATATGATGATTTTGTCACACAATTATTACTCTTTTTGGGAATTTCGTAACGTACAATTGAGCAAAACGTGGCCAAATATGATAATAAGTGTGACCGTATGCTTTGTGAAGTCTAGTAAATGTGAATTTCGTGTGACTATTGTTCAGGTAATGGCCACATGATTTGTATCTTGGTGTGGCGCTTTGTGATATTTCGTCACACAAAAAATCTTATTTGCGGGGATGTTGTCACATAAAAATTAGCGAAGTGTGGCCAAAAAAAATTTTGTCACACAATTATTACTCTTATTGGGAATTTCATCTCATACAATTGAGCAATACGTGGCCAAATGTGGTAATAAGTGTGACCGTATGCTTTCTAAAGTTTAGTAAATGTGTATTACGTGTTAATATTGTTCCCGTAATGGCCACATGATTTTTATCTTTGTGTGGCGGTTTTGATATTTAGTCACACAACGATTTTTTTTTGTACATTGCGTCACATACAAGTTAGCAAAGAGTGGCCACAAGTGTGGATATGTGTGACCATATGATTTTTAAAGTCAGGCGAATGTGTATTTTGTGTGACTAATATTCATCCAATGGCTACATGAATGTGTTGTTTGTGTGGCGTTTTTTATATTTAGTCACACAAAATATCTTATATGAGGGGATTTAGTGACATAGAATTTAGCAAGAAGTGGCCAAAAATGTTGATATGTGTGACTAAATGCTTTTTAAAGTCATGTAAATCACAATTTTGTGTGACTATTGTACATTTAATGGCCACATGAATTTTATATTTGTGTGGCATTTAATTATATTCAGTCACACACGTAGGTAAGCAAATCATGGCCAAAAGTGTGACCATTTTATGTGAGTGCATTATTTAGTCACACGAGGCATTATGGCCCGTGCGATACACGGGCTTTGTTCATGATAAAGGCACACGGTGTGCGCACGGGCAAACACCCTTAAACGCCGCCAAAGGGCATTTTGCCACACCGTCTGTTTCGCGTATGACCTCTGTCCGTGAGCATCTTTTATTTTTCTTTTTTTGATTTATAAATTGTGATTTGTTGAAGGTATATTAGTTTTTATGATTAACTATGTTTTTGATAATTGAAACGGGTCAAATGAATAATATTAACTTTTTTATATAATATTTTATTATTGTAATAATCAATTCTACCATGCAAGAAAGCCTGTAATGAAACAAAAACATACTTAATTATGTAAAAAACATATTTATTTAAAAATTCACAATACATACATATAACACGATCCAACTATTTCAAACTAACCCACAGAATGGTTTTTGTCCCATTCACCGGTGTTAATAATCACAACAAATCAGTTAATTTTGGGGCTGGACTTCTTAAAAATGAGTCCGTTAGCTCTTTACGTTTGGTTGTTAGAGGCATTTCTAAAAGCCCATGTTAAGCAACCTAATATTGTTGTAGCAGATCAGGATCCGTCAATGAAGCAAGCTGTTCCAACTGTTTTTAACGAATCTCACCATAGATTTTGTATGTGGCATATAATGAACAAACTTCCTTTAAAGGTAAAATATACCATGGTTCAATATTTATTTTAGTGATCTCAATCCGTCATTTCAGTAGCGTACACATATAATCCTACATGTTATTTTCTTAAAGCCAGTGTTCAGTCATGAACACTGTTCAACTAATCAATTATGTGGTTCAATACAGATCACTGGTGATAACAAAGATACTAAAGAGATCAAGAAACGATTACATCAGCTTGTATGGAATGTTAACATTGGTACAAAAGAGTTTGAGAGGCGGTGGGATGAATTAATATCGGAATTTTCATTACATCAACACAAGTGGCTTGGTGATATGTTCAATATTTGGCAACAATGGATTCCTGCTTATTTTAAACATATACCAATGTATTGTTTGATGAGAACCACTTCACGGTCAGAGAGTTCAAATTCAATGTTTTGTAAATTCTTAAACTTTGGGCATACGTTGGTGCAGTTCATGCTTTGTTTTGAGGCTGCAATGGAAAAAAAAGATATAAACAACGCCGAGATGACTTTGAAGACACAATAAAAATACCAAAAATGGAAACCCAGCTCCCTATTGAGCGTCATGCTTCATGAATATACACAATAACTTTGTTCAGGAAAGTGCAACATGAAATAGTTAGAGAAATGTATTCATGTTCACTTAAGACTGCAGGGTATGACGCAGAACCTGGGTTTTTTATGATCAAACATTATGACAAACATGATAAATTTGTTGGTGACTTTAAGGTACTATTACTTACATCCTAGCATTAATTAGTTTCGTTTAATTTTTCATAATGTTTTAATTTTTTCATTTGATGTGCAGGTCAGGTATAATGCAGATGAAGCCACTGTAGTATGCAGTTGTAATCTGTTTGGGCAGCATGTATATCTATGTCGACATGTATTTTGTGTTTTGAATTCTGAACACATAAAAGAGATACCTGACAAATACATATTAAGACGATGGAGAGCTAACTTAATGCCGCGTGATACACTTTATAGTCGCTATCGATATGGAATGCGGAATGATAGTTCAAACCAATCTGTCACAAACGCAATGTTAGATGTTGAATCTTGTATATTTGGATTTCGTTCATCACCGAACACACTTGACGAGTTTCTTACAAGGCTTAATGAGTTAACTAGTGAGTTTAAACATAAGGCACCTGATGAACAATATAAAAATAAAGGCAAGGCTGCTAGATTTGGTGAATTAGTTGGTGATGCACAAACAGAAATTCAAGTAGATGTTCCTACAGGTATTAGAAATAAAGGATGTGGGACGGGAAAGAGATTGAAAGGTCCTGGTGAGAGGGCAATAGAAAAAGCGAACGACGAAGGCAAAAAATGTCAAGTTTGTTTAGAGGTCGGGCACAACTCGCGAACATGTGGAGGACCTTCAACTTACAAAGCAGCATCATCATCAAAACGACAAAAAAGATGAAATTATAAAGCATTTAAGTTTAAAATATGAATATTTTATTTAAATTTAAGGTGTTTTCCACATTTCCTTATAATTGTTGAACTTATATACTATGTTTTCATCTTTTTTATTCATGTTAGACGATGTATCTTTGTTTACTAGTCTTTATATGATGTCGTTTCTATAAGAACTATTTATTACGTTTTAACTACTAACATTTTTTATTACTATGAAAAATGTCAAGTTTGTTTAGAGGCCGGGCACAACTCGCGAACATGTGGAGGACATTCAAGTTACAAAGCAGCATCATCATCAAAACCACAATAAACCGATATGCATTAGTCCACGTTTCTTTAACAGAGAAGAATTGTTCAACGATGAATAGCATAACATAAAATGCCAATATTTTAGTTCAACGATGAATAGCATAACTAAGGTCTTAAACCTAACGTTTTTACGGTGTTAAATGATGAATACCATACTAAAGGTCAAAAAAATATGCTCGTAACTATATTCAACGATGAATATCAAAAATTAAATTCAATGAATACTATCCCAAACATAAATAAGTCTTTGATAAATTATACCTAAAACATTAATATCCAAACATAAAAGTAAAAATACCCATCATACAATGACAAAACTAACATCTTAACAATTTCGAAAAAAATACGAATGTCTATAAAAAAACGAATTTAATTATATTTCCCATGCAGATTCCTAGCCACAATCTTCTGCTTCTTTCAAAACTTTGTTACGTAAAATGTTATGTTCCGACATCAACATTTTTAGTGTGTACCGCGCCCTCAATTTTTTCAATAAAGTTTTCTGGCGTCGTCCATCCGCATCCAAACCACAACACCAATTGGATGCCCCGCCACCCATGTAAGTCTCCATATGACGCATAACAAACACATCCTTGTCATGTTTATTTCCTAGTGATCTCCAACTCATTGTAAGCAATACTGGTTTTGCAGACGCCAACTTATGGGCTTTTGGATGATCAATGTACTTCAGATAATGTATGAATCCATTTTTCTGAAATTAAATTGGCTTAGTCCAGTATTGATGAAAACATGGTTAAAACATGATTGTTATTTTTATCTTACCAGATTTTCCGGAAATCCATCGTACTTTATTCTAATTGGTTGATCATAAATCATGTGGTCTATTATATCAATTGTTCCATGCTTTAAATCAAAGCATATCAAATAAGTAGTAACGTACATAACCGGGAAGAATACCTGCTTGTGGGCATAAAAAAAATTAATAACTTTAATTTCGTGCATTAATGTTCATCTACGGATAACACTAGTTAATTCAGGGTATAATGAGAGTTCATTAGTGTTCAATTGCATAATTTTGAAGCTATTAAGACAAGATTGAAACGTATCATGTCCACCGATCTCAATTTCATTAATAAAGCGTCTTTATGCATCATCTCACCTAGTACATGTGTTAAAGACCGTACACGTTCATCAACGCTCATTGTACCCTGAATTTCCGGTAGAAATAATCTAGACGGTGATTCTGGTGCTCTAATACCCTCTTGTATATTTAACAACGCAGACCATGTGTTAAGTACTTCATTTAAAAACGGACCTTGCGTTGCAAAACAACTTAAAGGTCCTCTCATCATTTGCTGTTGATCCTGTGTCATAAATACTACTTGACTGCATTATAATAAAATGACAAGTCAAACGTTATTCGTTATTTAAATTTCACTAACAAAAAAAAGTAAAATGAATACACTTACTGATAATTCAACGCGGGCTTCGTAATGTAATTGAGTACTTTTTTTTCATCCGTGGTTAGTTTTTTTCAATATCAACCACCCTCTGTGCAAATGGTGAACGTAGTTGATCAGATAAGTTAATAGCCCGCGTTGACGTCCTCTTTTGAATAACAATGTGTTGGTCCTTTGGCTTTAATAAAACTTTTTGATTATCGATAACGGTTTTTTTCTGTTCATGAACAACTCGAATACCAACATCACCATCATTTTTAACGTTCTCGAACTCTTGTGTTAGGCCAAGACTAAAGCTCGGCACTTCATATTTCTCGTTCTCTGAACGAACACGTGATCTCCCCTTCATAGCAGTATCCATCGCTGCTTCCATTTCCTTATAATAACCCGGTGACACTTGTGTGACCGGTATATCAGTTCGAAAACCTGGATCTTTAGGTGTGTTGATTGATTTTTCCAAAGCCCTATAGTAGCCAGGTGACATTTCCGTCGCCGTAATGTCTTCCCGGAAACCATGGGCTTTAAGTTTATTCATGGTTTCTTCCAAATCACTACGATACCGCGGTGACATTTTTGTCGCCAAGGTAATATTCTCAAAACCATTACCATTGGGAGAACCGTACGGATCAGCATCATTATGTTTTTCAAACATATCGCCCATCACATTGACCATTTCCATGTTGTTTTCTGCCAAACCTACTTTTTCCGAGTTCCCTAATGGTTTAAAGTAAATTATCACAACCGTTATATTTTTATTAGCATTAATGAACGTTTTATAAAAATATATTCCCATTTAACATAGTTTACTTTTTAGTCGACTAAAATTCACCCAACACAAAATAACAGTTATTATACATTCACTACCCATCACTGCCTAAAATACATACCCCAAATATTACAAACATCACCCTCCCGACTTATAAACATACCCCACTACGCACCCCCCACGTTTGTTACCAAAATATTATGGGTTAGTCTTACAACATTTTCCTACCTAATTATTACAAATCACTACTTACTACATAATTCACCTTTTCATACCAAGATTACGTTCATTAAAATATCCTCAATCTTTATCATTACCTTTAATATTCTCTTTCATATCCTTTAGCACATCATCTAACATCTTCACCTTTTCAACCCAATCCCCAATTTTATCACTGTTTTGAAAACACTGTAATTGACTCTTTTGATGCTTTCACCAGCTCATTTGTTGTCGCACTTACCCTATTCAATATTGATTGCGTGTGTTCAACACAGCCCTGTCATTTCATTAAAATAATATTATTAGGCTAAAAATTACTCAAAATTTAATTTTTTTTAAATGTGTTATCTTTACCTCCTCCGTCTTTATAGCATCATCTTGCACGCTTTGATCTACTTGTACATCCTCTGTCTCCGTATCCGTCTCATCATCAACTGACGGTGGGATGTATGGTTCACTAAGGGTGGCCGAGTCAAACCCACCAAATCCCTCCCTCTCCTTCAACAAAGAAGTGTTCCAATTGCTTATAACTGGCCTTGCCCTCCCAACTGTCATTTTTTTTACATTTCGTGGAATCCACGAAAAGAAGCTGCATAAAAAGAAAGTG
This sequence comes from Calendula officinalis, assembly GCA_963853835.1. Classification (NCBI taxonomy): domain Eukaryota; kingdom Viridiplantae; phylum Streptophyta; class Magnoliopsida; order Asterales; family Asteraceae; genus Calendula; species Calendula officinalis. The sequence continues at coordinate 33,700,249 of OY970832.1, forward strand.
TTCAATAGTAGAAAACAGTGTTCATTCCTGGATATCAGATTACATACAAATACTAAATTAAACTTACTATCAAGAACGTGATCGGCCCGACAAAATAACTTGTTGCCTTATTCTTCACCCAATTTCCCTTGCAGCCTTTAACACAGTTCACTATATAGTCACACCAATCAATTCTATTCAAATTAGTGTCGTGGTTTATGTGTTTAAGTATCGAAAGATCACATTTTCCTCTAGCTTTTGTTTTGCCCATTATATTTGCAACTAAAACTATGAAATTTAGTTTGAAAACGTCATCTACTTCCTGACTTTTTACTATTCTGTTCATGACTTCCGATGGTTTAATTTCCTTTTTTTTGTATTGGTCAAACCAATTAACAATTAACTGATCTTCAACTTTTTGTTCCTCTAGGGAATCAATAGTACTTCCACCTAGACACACCCCTAACGTCTCGAACACAGATTGCTTAGTTATCTTTATTTTACCTTTTTTCACCTTGATTTCTAATTTATCACCATCTAACCTATCGGCTTGTAACGCCCCAAAATTTTTAATAATTAAATAAGATTAATTTAATCTTCATATTTAAATTTAAAATGAATACTTAGTAAATTAATTATAATGAAATAGATGGTTCATATTATTTAGATGTTTTATTTATGTGGACACTTTTAATTTTTTTAGACATTCATATATTATTAAAAATAATTGTTTAGTTCATTTCAGCTTTTGGACCGACTAGTTAACCGTATGAGTTGTATGATACTCTTTCGAGTGACAAGCTTGAGGCCTAGTCTTAATCCTTGTACAAAGAATTAAATTAAACCCCTAAAACCCTACTCTTATTGTTTAACTTCGAACAATATTCCTAGCTGTTCTCATTCGAATCTTTATTTTATTTCATTCCTTCCTCGTGAGTTTAAGCAAACAACACTTTGGTCAGAAGTATTATTTTGGTAGTCGGTGGAAGTTTGGGTTAAAATCTCGAGGCCACAAATTAAAAGAGCCCATATTTGATTGTCAAAATTTGGAGGCCCTATGTCTTAATTAAGGAGTTAAGGAGTGCTGCCCTAATCTCTACTTTAATCTTTTATGGCCATCGACAATAGCTACGCATTTCATAGTGTCGGCCGACAATTTAAGAAAATAGAGGAGAAGAATATGATTCAGAGTTTTGCTTTGGTCTTCGTGCAAATCTAATGCAACAAGCAATTTAGTTGCTTCGGACGTGGGGAAAATCAAACAAAAGTCAACAAACTGTTTTCTTTCATTTTGGTGATGTAGGTGCGGCATCAACAAAGTCTTTGAGGTGCCTGATTTCTTGGGTGTTGCGTCACTATGCAAAGAAAAACAAACAACAGCCAAGAAGCAGCTGCCCGTCTATCGTTCGTGGTTTAGTGTCGGCGGTGTTTTGGTAATTCGGGTGTTATCCTTATTCGTGAGTTGGTTCGTAGGGTATAATCTCTAACCCTCTTAATTGATGTTTCGTTTGATTATTGTTGTTCTAGTTCTTGAGTCCTAGAATACTATATGTCAAACCCTTGATTTTATTTAAACGTGCAAGCTAGTATGCGAGTCTTGGGTCGTTGAATGGCAATGGGTGTCGGTTCGGGGTTGGGTAAAAACCGTTGCTTGTGGCTAAACGTTTTAATAATCGAAAACCGGAAACCGAACCATAGGGTTCTTGGTTTCCTAAACCGAATAGTTTTTCTAAAGTAATGGAATAGACTTGTTCTAAACATGTTTCTGAGGTTAAAAATGGATTTCGGGGACTGTTGGGTGACTCGGGAATGCACGGGTTAATGTCGGGACTTAAAACGGGTATTAAATATCAAACTAAATTTTGGCAGAATCTGTTCGCTATGTTTAAGTCCGTTTTAAACACACTCAAAATAGGTTTTTAAATTTTTGGCCCGCGTTAGTCTCTAGTTTTCTGAGTCCTCTTTCCGATGCCGCTGACGGCTCGTTAATCTGATTTTCTGTTTAAAAGTTATCCCTATTCTAATCTGCTGTTAGAAATTTCATATGTGCGACGGGACTGAGTTGTGAGACTGTTTCGAGACCTTTCTGTTCGTTTTCTAGTTTCCAGGCCTTCTGATGATTTGTAGCTCTCTGAGTTTTCTAATTGCTGTAAAAATTTGGGACAAATCTAATGAACGGTTTGGGAGTTATGACCGTCTTGTGAGAGTGCTGAGTGTTGTTTATTTTCTGCTGAAACTACCCCGAGTCTATTCCTAACCCGAGCTTCATTGTGTTATGTAGGGCCTTCTAGGACCTGATAAGTGACGCTCTTCTGCACCAAGGATATTTAGGAGCATACGTCTATTCGAGGTGGGTAATCTCACTATAAACTTGTACTTACTTTCAATTCATGATTATGTGTTATATGTTATGAATTGTCTTGTTGATTGAGCTTGAGTATTGGTTGTGCGATTTATGTGAGTTACCTGTGATCTGAGTTATTTGTGATCTGAGTTATATGTTTACTGAGTTATCTGAGTTCTGAGTTCTTGAGTGAAAACATTAAACATAATATACTTGACTTGACACCGAAGAGCACTGGTGTCAAATGTTTGTCTTGGCATCGAAGAGTACTGGTGCCAGACGTTTTGACTCAACACCGAAGAATACAGGTGTTGAGCCTTGAGTGGTGTGAGGCAGGTCGAGGTTGATCTCTCAGCCCAAGTCACACCGGCGCGCTATATAAATTAAAATCTGAGAAATAAACTTGAGTAATTGAGAATTGAGTAGAGTCTTTAGGGATCACTTATGTGACTTGAGTTGTTTGTACTTACATGTTTATTTTGGTATTATTCACTCAGCGGTGGCTGACCCCAAACACTCCCCCCATTTTGCAGGTACTAGAGCAAGTGCATTGGATGAGCTATTACTCGATGAGCTTTTATGGACTTGGATTCCAAACGTTTTATTTGAGTCAAATGTTTTTTTTAAAACAATTATTTATTTATTCCGCATTTAAAACCATGAGACGGTTTATTTTATTTTAATGAGATGGGACCGTTTGGTTACTTGTACTTTTGGGAAAATGATTATTTTATTTATTTAAAATTTTTTAAATTTTCCATGATTTTTGGGATGTTACAAGTTGGTATCAGAGCTCTAGCATGAGAGAATTGGGCCCACAAGGGGTGGATTCCAAACTCAAGTCGAAGCACGAGTTTTCAAAATGAGTTTTTCAAACGTGTTTTAAAATGAGTCCAAATCCAAATCGAGAAGCAGCGCATCACGACGAGTTTATGCATCTAGTACTTATTTATGATTTATGTAGTTTATTAAAAGCGTCGCAAGTGACATTGAGTACTAAGAGAATAATAGAGAATTTACTTGAGATGAGCGTGAATTGTACGACTATATATAGATATATATATATATACTGTACTCATTGATGTGAATTACTTGTTATGTGGATGGTATGAGGATGTGAGATCGTGGAATTTTTGAAACTGGCTTGAAACCATGACGGGAGTAGGTGTGGATAATAATAGAGGGCCCCTATTATTATACGCACATGACTCGTGCCTATGTTTTGAAATGGATTCAAGGAAACCATTGGTTAAGCATCTAAGTATCATGAAAACCCTAAATTATTATATATGAGAAAACAAAGCAATCAATTGAATACGGGAATCATCAAACACGAATTGATAAAGAGTTATCAAAACATGTCAAGAGAGAGACTAATGAATCAAATTGAGTTGAATTCTTTAATTGATCTAATCGAGTTGTTAATAAATCAAGAGAGATTGAGCAATCGTTACAACTATGAGAAAACATTACTAAATCAACAAAGTATATGGAAATAAGAAAAATATTGAGTTCAAATTTAATGAGTATATGGGATGAAAACATTACTAAATCAAGAACTATGAGAAAAAAAATAAATAAGAGATCATTAACTTAAGTTGATAAGGAGTTATCCAAGCAAATCAAGTGAAAGTTATTAAACCAAACTGAGTAAAAATCATTAATGATAAATTGTTAATCTGATTAATGAGTTAGTAAACTAACTGTACGTAAAAAGAGGATAATGATTGAGCACAAATTAATTCATGTTACTAAAAAAAAATAATAATAAAAAAATAAAAAATTATTAAATTGATGAGAAATCAATAAATCAATGATGAATGAAAAATTAATAAGAGATAAATGAATATTCATTTAAAATGAATTAAATGAAAAAGTTTAATTAACTACAAATTTGAGTCAAGTTGTTTGAGCTAATAAATAATTGTGTTGAATAAATATGCTTGATTGAGTAGGAGACAAAATTCTAATAGAGTTAATAAAAGTTGAAAACATTGAGATGAGAAACCCAAAACGAGTTAATTAATGAGTTATTTGACAAAAGAAACTTTACGAGGTTTATTCAATACGAACTAAACGAGAATTTTATCTAACGACAAAAATTGTTATATGGTAATAATAATACGACATATGTTATGAGTAAACCAAAATGAAGATTAATACTCAGATTTGAACCAGAGATAATTGTGAATGTCTAATCGTGAATGTGGTGCTAATAAATGTAACAAGATTGACTTATGAAAAGTCATAAAATGACTAATGAGATAATGATAGAGAAGTTATTATGAGACTGATAAAGAGTAATGAGTTGTAACTGAGAAACTCTAATAAGGATGTGTGAATCCATGAAAAGACTAACGAGAAAGCTGACACCTAATATGAGCGATAATTTTTTTTTAAATTGATAAGAATTTAATGAGTAGGGGTGTGAGAGGGGCGTAAAGAGTATACGTTGGGACCGACTCATACATGTGCATAAGAGTTTGATTATCGAGTAATTTAATGAAACCTTCAAATATATAATTAAAAATGAGAATCAACAAACTGAACTATCGAGTGTTCATAACAAGTTCTATGAGTACAAAATATGAGATTCTGAATACCACCTCCAAACTCGGGGACGAGTTTTCTCCAAGTGGAGATGAGTAGGAGTAAATAAGGAGAATTACCAAGAGAATTTTTTGTTATGTATAATTGTTATGAGCATATATGTTCATATAACTGGGTAGAAAGTGATAAGAGTGACTAATTAATCGAGAAATTATTCCTGTGAGAATATAATGAGATAAAAAGAGATTATCAAAATATAAGAATTTATTATGAATTGTTCGAGTTAAGTTAAATGAGAAAAACGTGATTATGAGAAATTATTAAATTCAGTCGAGAAAGTTATTGAATCAAATTATTGTGTTGAGTATTATATATTACTGAATAATTATTAAATCGAGAGTAATTACTGAAATAAGTAAAAGAGAAAAATATTAAGTGGATTGAGCAATAAAATTATAGTTCTGAGCGAGATATATATGCATATGATTGGAGAATTTATAAGGATAATTGAAAATAATTAATTTCATGTGATGATATAATGATCAAGTTGTAAAAGATTCATAAATCAAGAGTAATGATGCGAATGAGAAGTAGCAAGTACTATAATAATTATATAAATAATGAGAAATTATGAAATTAGAGTAATGGGAATTTAATTATGAGTTAAATGAGTCAATTATTATAATACATGTAAAAGATAAAGATTTAAACTAATGGAGAACTAGTAAATCAAGCTAAGCGAATAAATTATTAAAATGAATCAAATGAGCAAACGAGAAAAATATAAGTGTGTCAAATAACAAAATTTTATTAAAAATACTATGAGTTTCTAAATCGCGAAAGCACTAAAAATATAAAGTAATGAGGGAACTTTTAATTGAGAATGAGGATTAACTGAGTAATGGAATACACGAGAATTAATGAGGTAAGTAATTATCGAGTTAATTAATTAACCAAGTGAAGAGAAAATATTAAATTGAGGCGTTCGAGACATAAAAATAAATGAGATTAATGGGTGGAATTTTGGTCAAATTGATCAAGAGACAAATCAAGTGAGAACAAAGCGAGAAGTTAATTAACGAGCTAAATGATAAAACCATTAAACGGGTTGATAAGTATCATTAAAATGAGTTGAGCGAGCAATATTAAAAAGAGTCAGAGAATGATTTTTAAATACGAGTTAGCAAGATAACTAATAACACGGTTTAAAAGAGAAATTATGTGTTCGAGTAATCTGATAATTAAATTTAATCATATGAAAAATCACAAAAGCGAGTAAATGTATACATTATGTGGACTGGTGAAAAGTCATTTAACAAGATTTGAGTTTAAATCGATGTTATAAGCTTGCGTTGAGTTAAAAACAAGTTATGGAGATTTGAGGTGAGTGCATTCTGAGTATATGCAAACTGAGTAAGAGGCATGACTTGGTTACTGGCTGAGATTAATGTTTTATAATATACATTTATGTGGATTATGTACTTGTTGTGTGTTGTTTGATAGTTGTGTGAACCGCTAAATTGTTCATTTTATTTTACAACAAACTAATGTCCTATAGAGTAGAGGACCTTGAGATGCTACTTATTGGTAGAGATTGCCAATAATAAGATTTTATATGCTGATAAAATATAAAAGTGATAATTTATTTGAACTGTGCGGGGAAGTTTTTCCCATAAAAACTTATTTTAATCACCGTGAGAGGGCCGAGTATGATTGTGAGCACGGGTTGGATGACCGAGTACCACGCCGAGATCATATGTCGGCACAAACCAAATCGTAACAAATCTCAAAGTCGAGTTGAATCGGAGATTCAACGCAACGTTAACAGCTGGATGCGGTAATTGTGTCCGACTACGATAGCAAGAAGAGGCCTTCAGCAGGGTATCGTGAGATATTTTGTGCTTTTATCAACATTCCTTTTAATCGCTAAACCGAGATCCTTAGAGCGCATTTCGATTTTTATTCCTTTAGACTTATCGTCTTGTGCCTCCAGAGATGGAAGATTTATATGAGCCGTTGCAAGAGCCGGAGTTCATTTTGATCGCGTAAGTCACCCTGAAGAGTTTCTATTTTTATTCTTAACCTTTTTGTGTTTCCCCATTTGAGCATATGTGTGCCGTTAGCGACCCGGAATTTGAGATGCGAGATTGCTACCCTGAGTTTGTTCCAAGCGATGACTTCGGGGACGAAGTCTATTTCAAGTGGAGTTGAGTTGTAACGCCCCAAATTTTTTAATAATTAAATAAGATTAATTTAATCTTCATATTTAAATTTAAAATGAATACTTAGTAAATTAATTATAATGAAGTAGACGGTTCATATTATTTAGATGTTTTATTTATGTGGACACTTTTAATTTTTTTAGACATTCATATATTATTAAAAATAATTGCTTAGTTCGTTTCAGCTTTTGTGACGACTAGTTAACCGTATGAGTTGTATGATACTCTTTCGAGTGACGAGCTTGAGGCCTAGTCTTAATCCTTGTACTAAGAATTAAATTAAACCCCTAAAACCCTACTCTTATTCTTTAACTTCGAACAATATTCCTAGCTGTTCTCATTCGAATCTTTATTTTATTTCATTCCTTCCTCGTGAGGTTAAGCAAACAACACTTTGGTCAGAAGTATTATTTTGGTAGCCGGTGGAAGTTTGGGTTAAAATCTCGAGGCCACAAATTAAAAGAGCCCATATTTGATTGTCAAAATTTGGAGGCCCTATGTCTTAATTAAGGAGTTAAGGAGTGATGCCCTAATCTCTACTTTAATCTTTTATGGCCATCGACAATAGCTAAGTATTTCATAGTGTCGGCCGAAAATTTAAGAAAATAGAGGAGAAGAATATGATTCAGAGTTTTGCCTTGGTCTTCGTGCAAATCTAATGCAAGAAGCAATTTAGTTGATTCGGATGTGCGGAAAATCAACCAAAAGTCAACAAACTCTTTTCTTTCATTTTGGTGATGTAGGTGCGGCATCAACAAAGTCTTTGAGGTGCCTGATTGCTTGGGTGTTGCGTCACTATGCAAAGAAAAACAAACAACAGCCAAGAAGCAGCTGCCCGTCTATCGTTCGTGGTTTAGTGTCGGCGGTGTTTTGGTGATTCGGGTGTTATCCTTATTCGTGAGTTTTTGTTCGTAGGGTATAATCTCTAACCCTCTTAATTGATGTTTTTGATTGTTGTTTATACCGTTTCTTTATCAATATTAGTGTCAAATTCTGTTAATGATGTAGGGTTCTTGGTCGAGAATTGTTGTTTGTTTCGTTTGATTATTGTTGTTCTAGTTCTTGAGTCCTAGAATTCTATATGTCAAACCCTTGATTTTATTTAAACGTGCAAGCTAGTATGCGATTCTTGGGTCGTTGAATGGCAATGGGTGTCGGTTCGGGGTTGGGTAAAAACCGTTGCTTGTGGCTAAACGTTTTAATAATCGAAAACCAGAAACCGAACCATAGGGTTCTTGGTTTCCTAAACCGAATAGTTTTTCTAAAGTAATGGAATAGACTTGTTCTAAACATGTTTCTGAGGTTAAAAATGGATTTCGGGGGCTGTTGGGTGTCTCGGGAATAGACGGGATGATGTCGGGACTTAAAACGGGTATTAAATATCAAACTAAATTTTGGCAGAATCTGTTCGCTATGTTTAAGTCCGTTTTAAACACACTCAAAATATGTTTTTAAATTTTTGGCCCGCGTTAGTCTCTATTTTTCTGAGTCCTCTTTCCGATGCCGCTGACGGCTCATTAATCTGATTTTCCGTTTAAAAGTTATCCCTATTCTAAGCTGCTGCTGTTAGAAATTTCATATGTGCGACGGGACTGAGTTGTGAGACTGTTTCGAGACCTTTCTGTTCGTTTTCGAGTTTCCGGGCCTTCCGATGATTTGTAGCTTTCTGAGTTTTCTAATTGCTGTAAACATTTGGGACAAATTTAATGAACGGTTTGGGAGTTATGACCGTTCCTGTGAGAGTGCTGAGTGTTGTTTAGTTTGTGCTGAAACTATCCCGAGTCTATTCCTAACCCGAGCTTCATTGTGTTATGTAGGGCCTTCTAGGACCTGATAAGAGACGCTCTTCTGCACCAAGGATATTTAGGAGCATACGTCTATTCGAGGTGGGTAATCTCACTATAAACTTATACTTACTTTCGATTCATGATTATGTGTTATATGTTATAAATTGTCTTGTTGATTGAGCTTGAGTATTGGTTGTGCGATTTATGTGAGTTACCTGTGATCTGAGTTATTTGTGATCTGAGTTATCGGTTTACTGAGTTATCTGAGTTCTGAGTTCTTGAGTGAAAACATTAAACATAATATACTTGACTTGACACCGAAGAGTACTGGTGCCAGACGTTTTGACTCAACACCGAAGAATACAGGTGTTGAGCCTTGAGTGGTGTGAGGTAGGTCGAGGTTGATCTCTCAGCCCAAGTCACACCGGCGCGCTATATAAATTAAAATCTGAGAAATAAACTTGAGTAATTGAGAATTGAGTAGAGTCTTTATTTTGGTATTATTCACTCAGCGGTGGCTGACCCCAAACACTCCCCCCATTTTGCAGGTACTAGAGCGAGTGCATTGGATGAGCTGTTACTCGATAAGCTTTTATAGACTTGGATTCCAAACGTTTTATTTGAGTCAAATGTTTTTTCTTTAAAACAATTATTTATTTATTCCGCATTTAAAACCATGAGACGGTTTATTTTATTTTAATGAGATGGGACCGTTTGGTTACTTGTACTTTTGGGAAAATGATTATTTTATTTATTTAAAAATTTTTAAATTTTCCATGATTTTTTGGATGTTACACGGCTACAAAATAACCTAGATGCCATGGTAGTGCATCCAGATTCATTTTCAATAATCCGCCAAGTCCCATTTCCTGGACACAATTTTTGTGTGCCTCATTAAGCGAATGAATTGCTGCACAAAGTGTTTTTGGGGATGAACGGATCTGTAAGCGTCCATTAACATTGGATGATGATTCAGCTTTTTGTGCCACTTTACCTTTCGATTCTACATTTTTTGATTTATCTTTAACTACTTTAGCCGTTTTCTTACTCGGTTCTTCCTCGAAATCACTATCTGTCTCATCTACGAAATTGACGAACCTGGAACTCTTACGTCTTTTTTTTTTCATTCGCAGCATCATTGTTCTCCTTATCATTTACCTTATGATTACCTGAACGTAAGACATAATCAATAAAAATAATCATTAACTTATTAAAACGACCTTTTTTACAAACAAAATAAACTATACCTTTTTTAATTTCACTTCGGGTTACATGCTTTCTTACGGTTTCATTTATTTCATTAACCTTTCGCTTCCCTATACGTAACCCATCATTAATGAAGACCGTTAGGATACATAAAAAACCAATTTATCATTTTGTTTTGTTACTAAACCTGCTTGTATTCCACTAAAATTCCAGGAATCTTGCACACTAACGTTAGGATGATTTCCTGAATCTGCAAGCATTAAATATTTTGAATGATAACACATTTATAACCAAGCGAAAATTATTTTATATTAAACATCGTGCTGTGTTATTTATATCATTACATACCATCACCTATTCCATCCAGCTTTTGCTTACCTATAAGTAAAATACCAATAATGAATACCCTGCTATAATTACTAATTATTGATTATGTATAAACTATTTAATATCTAACCTTTATCCTTCTTACTAATTTTCGAATTCTTTGTGAAACTCTCAGAAGAAACATCAAAATGTACCTCAGTTGTTACTTCATTGCCAGACACATGTTCTGTACCTGTTTGGACCACCTTTGGTACTTCAGTTGTGTTCACACTTGGTAAGTCAGTTGCTATAACAGATTCTGATCTGCGCATAATGTATTTTTTCTGCGCATAATGTAAGATGTTCATCCCCTAAAAAGTCAAAAAATGTCAAGGTTTAACATGTCAAGGTTTAACATATTAACACCGCTCATGAACCTACTTCACTGATGAACCATAATGCATAAACACGTAAACGCAACCCTAAATTTTTATGTATTTTTATTCTACAAAACCGAATTATATGCTTAAATTGACAGCTTCATCACCTAAAAATCCAATAATCAATGGATAAATTGACATCTTTATCACCGAATTATATGCTTAGATTGACATTTGTAAAATTAAGTCCTTTAAAGATAAATGCTTTGATTCCTGATATGTTCATTAAATTAACACAATCGGAAGCCAATCTGAACATCAATCAAATCTTAGACTACAATCAGAAAGAAAAAAAAAAAGAATTTAGCCAAACGGAATTTTAAATCGGGAAAAAAATATCGTCCTTAACACAATCAAAACCCAATCGAAAGTTATAATCGGTAAACAACAAATTCGAAAATAAAAACCCTAATACCATAAACGTTCATGATGAACCCCAATACATCTAAACCCTTTTTATTTTCCTGATGAACACAACAAAACCAAAAACAATTTCTCGAATCAAAACCCTAACACAATATAAACCAATTTTTTTAAAGAATTTCAGTTTATAAATCGAATCAGATTTGAAGTGTAGGGTATTGAACATACCTTCGTTCATCAATTTCTCAGCACCTATATCCGATTTCTTCATTGTCAAGCTTTACTACTTCCGATCGATGCTTCGTAGGGTTCTTTCAACGAGGGTTTTTTTAACCGGATGGAGAGAGAAAACGGTAGCGAGGGGTGTTTTAGAGAGAAGGAGAGAGAAATCGGTATCTTCAAGAGAGAAGGTGGGATAATCGTTTTCTTCGAAATTCCTACTTTTCAGGGATATGTGATATGTATCCCAAATTACACGGATTTATTTGTAATGAACAAAGATATATATTGATATAGAGGTTATTGTTAACAATTGGAATCTTTTGTTCATTGGCGTGGATTTTAGGTTGTTGGCTCAAACGTTATGTTAAATGCGTATATCAACAGTTTAAATAAGAAATTGTTAAGGTTTAGTATGAATAAAATGTTGCATCTTTATTTGTTATTTTTGGATTCTCAATTTAAAAAATTGATTTACATAAAATGCAGGGTGTGTGTCGATGTGATAGATGCTTTCAATTACAGATGTTTTAAAAGCAATGGTGGGGAAGACAACTACAGAGATATTTTTATAGGATGGATGCCACATATGTTCCACTCCCCAATTGCAACGATGATGCCAATAAAGATGCTTCCACTGTTGAAGATGGTTCCAACGATCTGTTCATTTTTAATTGTTCACTTATTTCTTCATCATTGGTCCATTTTAGTTGTTCACTTGTTTGTTCATTGTAGTTGTTCACTTGAATTTACCAGAAAATTAGGCTAATCCGATCTAGTTTGCACATCATTTTAGTTGTGCACTTGTTGTTCATTTCTTCATTTGCTAGTTCAGTTTTTGGATTTCTTCATTATCTAATCTACACCATTGGATTTTAAGATTAAGGGTTATGATTGGTTTGTGTCATTTGCTAAATAAATCAAAGTAAAATTCGGTAATAAATTAATGAAAGGGCATATTAGGAGTTTTGGCCAAACAAAAAATCATTTCTTCCTTGATAACCGTATCTCACTCCGATTAAACCCATAATTTTCTCTCTCTCATCTACATGAGTTTGTTCTTCAAATTATCTCTACTCAAATTCTTCAAACACTCTCTCCTTTACAAACGTGAATAAACAGTTATGAATCTACACACAAATGTGAACCAGGCTTCGTATTTTCATTTATTCATCATCTTTTGCATCAGTTATTCTGTTTTTTACATTTACTTCATCACTAGCATCCTAATTGAGGTGGGTTTTTCAACTTTTTCATTTTTAATCTCAGATGCAAGTCTCGCGGTGGTTCTTAAGATTTAATCATTTCTTTCTTCTTTACAAGTATCAACGTGTTATACTTTCAATACTTTTACACCGGTGATGTAAAAGAAAACGAATTTATTCTGGCGGTGGTCGCATCTGATCCGGCGGCGGAGCTGGAGGTTTTTTGATCTGTTCCGGCGGTGGTGGTTTTCTAGCTATGAAACGGCGGCAGCGGTGGTGGTTGTCCAGATCTGAAACTGTGGGGAAAACGACAATGGTAGTTGTCCAGATCTGAAACGGTGGCGAAATCAATATATATTGATTCCAAAATGGTTGCAAACCTCTTTTATTTCCAGAAGCTACTTCTTTAGTGTCAAAATATATTGATTTTTTACTTATTGCAAATGCAATTGATGTAATTGTCATCTTTTTATTGTTGCATTTGCGATTGTAGAAGTTGAACATGAAGATGATCTCTTAATCTGCTTCCACTTTACATTCATGTAATGAATATTGTACATTGAGGATGACTTGTACATTCATGTACATAATTAATTCTCATAATTTATTAATCGTTCATCTAATGAATGTTGTACATTGGTGATGACTTGTACATGACTCGTACATTCATGTACAAATATAATTAAATTACTTGTACATTCATGTAATGAATGTTGTACATTGTAGTAATAACTGGTTCAATCATGTATTGAAATGCATAACAACATATATATGTATATAGCAACAAAACATATATGTTCAATAAGACAATAAAATTCTGGTAAACCCTTCAATATAACATACATGTTTATAGCGAAAAAAACATACATGTTCAACACAACAATAAAATTTTTGTAAATCCTAAAATATAACATACATGTTTAAAGCGTAAAAATATAGATGTTCAACCGGTATTAAATAGATAACAAATGGTAACAATTAATTTCCGAAAACAAAGCCTTCAATTTAGGAAAATTCAAAAAAGGAAACAATAATAAAAATGTAAATTGTCGTCAATACCCCTGTAAAATTACTATAAATTAAATAATCTGAAAATATTTTACTAAATTTTGATTGGTCCATATTAGTTCTTCCGGTTCTGTAGCTTTAAATGGTTCTGAAACTAATTCTACCATATATATATATATATATATATATATATATATATATATAGAAGTGGGATCCTGTGAGGACTCAAAAAAGGGTGAGAACTCACGAGGTCACCTCAAAAACATTCCGAAAAATTCCGAAAAAATATATATAACTCTCCATGATTATTACTACATTTGACCAAAAAAAAAAAATTTGAAAAAAAAATTATGATCCACTTTTTTTTGCGGATCATAACAATGATCCATATTTTTTTTGTGGATCATTATTATGATCCATATTTTTTTTTGGATCATTTTTTAAATTTTTTTTATTTTTTTTGGATCTTAAAGGCTGCGATTTTAATGTTTAAAAAAGAAATTTTTTGAAAAAATTTTGTTTTGGATCATTTTTAGAGTTTTTTTTGGAGTCCTCGCAGTCCTCACCGGGAAAAGAGTCCTCACCGGATCCGGACTCTAGATATATATATATATATATATATATATATATATATATATATATATATATATATATATATATATATATATATATATATATATATATATATATATATATATATATATATATATATATATATATATATATATATATATATATATATATATATATATATATAGAAGTGAGTTCCTTTGAGAATTGATATATTAGGTGTGAATGCGAGAATAGATCTCAGCCTCTGATGTCCTTCCAGCCCTCACGCGCGCTTTTTAAATGAACAAGGACAAGATGGTAATTTGTCTAGCTGGATTATACTCTGTTAGTTGCGTCTTATTCTGCGAAGATATATAAACTTAATCAAGGATTCACAATCAAGTTTTCGTTCAAAATCTCTCGGAGGAGGAATCTTAATTATATATCGCTCAGGTAATCGTAACCAAAATCTATTATGTTCTTCTCAATTAGTTGTCATTTTCATAAGTTTAGCCGATCAAATCTCGTAAATCATCGCAATGTATCAAATCGTTTGATCCGAACTTGTTTTTTTAGGTTTTTCCCGCTGTTAAAACAATTATAGGTGATCAGTTATCGCAAATCAACGCAATTGATCATTGTCTGGGTTTTTTTCCCGATGAAAGCAGTTTTCAGCTTAATTACTAATTCTTTTATTACTTAATTATTGCAGGTTGTTTTTCGATATGGCGTCTTCATAAAGTTTTGTGAATGATTCTTAATTCAGTTCGTTTCACAATTACGAGAATGCAACAGAAAATTCAAATCCTCTTCAAGGTAATATATATTTAGTATCGATGAAGGTTTTACAAGTTTTATGTATAGTTGATAATTTAGTTTCATCAACAAATGATGTTTAATCACGTATTATTAAACTAGTCTGTGTTTACGAAGTTTCTGTAAGCTCATCAGATGGTGTGTAATCATCTCTGATTAAACTATTCTGTGTTTACGATGTTTGTGTAAGATCATCAATTGATGTGTAATCATTATGATTAAAAGAACATGTGGTGGTCTGTGTTCTAAATTACAATCACAGTGTAGTTTAATCATACGTGATTAAACATACATTTGATGATTTTACATAACTTCGGAAACAGTTTAATCATACATGATTAAATAGTTTCTTTAATGATAGCTGATTTAAACCCATCGTTTGATGATATTACGCAACTTTGGAAAAAGTTTTATAACTTTAATTATACATGATTACATGTCATTCTGAAAAATTGTAAAATGAACAAATTATGTGTTTTATCATGTATGATTAAACAAATCGTTTAATCTTCGGAAACAGTTTAATCAGTTTATGCAGACATGATTAAACATGTCTTTTGTTTTTAATCATATGTTATTTAACTTTATTATTTATACTTTTTTTCCCATGTTCATTAGATGAAGTTTCGAATTCTACAATTGAATAAGATGCAAGCAATTTTATTGGAGAGTCCTCCTATAGGCCTGATGTAGATGGATATTTTATTCCGGTGATTCTTTCCACCTTCCCAAGGCTAGATCTTGCCATAAAAAAATACAGTGATTATGAAAATATTGCTGGATTTGATATTCGGTTGAGTACTCAGTCCAAGTTTCGTTTTGATAACCGTATAAAAGAAAAGTACGTTTTATGTAATAAGGCTGATATCGGTACATATAAGGATAAGGCTTGTGATACATTAGGTTCTGGTTCTGGTAGAAGAAAGAAGTATTCTAATAGGACAGTTACTTGTTGTCAAGGGAAGATCGTTTTTGAAGCAGTACCTAATTGTAGCTCTTACCGAGTTAAGAATTTTGTAGATATCCAAAACCATCCTCTAGAAAGTATAGAGGATAGATGTTATTCTAAGAAAGCACGGAAGATGTCGTTTACAGAAAAAGAGTATGTCGTGCGTATGTCAACATAAAAAATGGGTCCAACATTGGCTCATAAACTGAGAGCAAGTATGAGGGGTGGTTATAAGTATATGCGTGCAAAAGTAAATGATTATAAAATTCTTAAGAGTGGTTTAAATAGGATTCTAGGCTACAAGGATGCTCAAATAGCAATTAATAAGTTGGAAGAACGAAGAGAGAATTGCCCAAATTATTCTTTTGAATACCTTTGTGAAGAGAAAAGGCGTATTATTCCGAATTTGGAGATGTGATATCATTCGATGCAACTTTTAGAACAAATAAGTAAGTTGATTAATATATTTTATTTTTTATTTTTATTTTCGGTGTATTCTAATGTTTTCTTGTTATGATTACATAGGTATAAAATGATATTTGTTCCATTCACTGCCATTGATCATCATACAAATTCAGTTACTATTGGAGCAAGGCTGCTTAGTGATGAGAGCATTGATTCTTAATGCTGGTTGTTGAGAGATTTTCTTAAAGCTCATGGTAAAGAACTCGTTATTGTTTTAACTGACCAATATCCAACAATAAAACAAGTAGTTCGGATGGTATTTCTTAATTCAAGACACAGACTATGCATGTGGCATATAATGAAAAAATTACAGGCAAAGGTATTATTTTTTTTAATGACAGATTAATCATGTATAACTAAATTCCAAGTTTAATCATTTATGATTAAACAACATCTGTGATTTTAAACATAATAGTTTAGTCGTGATGATTAAATCACAGTTTAATCATTCATGATTTAAACAGCATCTTATGATGTCATATATAACATAAAAAATGAGTTTAATCATTCATGATTAAACAGCATCTGTGAATTTAAACATAATTAAATAGCACAGTTTAATCATTCATGATTTAAACAGCATCTTATGATGTCACTTAACATAAAAAAACGAGTTTAATCATTCATGATTAAATAGCATATGTCATTTTAAACATAATAGTTTAATCATGAATGATTAAAACACGGGTTAATCATTAATGATTAACCCATCATCTTTATGATGTCACATAACATAAAAAAACGAGTTTAATCATTCATGAATAAACAGCATCTGTGATTTTTAAACAGAATAGTTTAATCATGAATGATTAAATACCAAGTTTTATCATTCATGATGAGACAACATCTTATGATGTCAGATTACACAACAAAAAGAGTTTAATCATTCATGATTAAACAGCATCTTTGATTTTACACATAATAGTTTAATCATAAATGATTAAATTCCAAGTTTAATCATGAATGATTAACCCAGTATCTAATAATTCGTTAATCACAAACGAAATTCAGTTGCAGTATATCATACTCTGTTTTCTTTATTTTTTTATGACATGTTAGTGCAAATGTGCTACAGAACTCTGATTTTAGGAAAAGATTTAACAAGCATGTTTGGGACACGAATATTTCACCTGCTGATTTTGAAATGAAGTGGGAAATAATTATTAATGAATTTGGGCTTGAAGAAAAGAGATGGTTTAAAGATTTGTTTGAATTACGTAATTCGTGGATACCTGCGTATATCAATGACATCCATATGTGTGCATTGATGAAGACTACTTCAAGGTCTGAAAGTCAGAATTCTTTCTTTAACGCATATGCTCAATCTAGAAATTTGCTTTTAAATTTTATCATGAATTACGACAATGCCATTCAATTGCAAAGAAATACACAAGAACAGTTTGACCGTTCAACAAAGAGTGCACAGTATATTTTAAGAACACCTCGGGATATAGAAAAACATGCTGCAAAAGTTTATACGTGGACTATTTTTGGTAAAGTCCAAACTGAGATATACAAAGGAACTATTTTATGTTAGTATGCTCATGTTGGTACTGAAAATGGATGGGAAGTTTACAATGTGCACCATTTGAACAAGAACAATGACATTGTATATTCAGTAAAGCTAAGTTATTTGCTTTTTATATTTAATTCATTTATGATTAATCTAAATATTCTATGTGTATTCATATATAAATAGAATGTCTCTAATTTTATATTTAACCACAAGTTTAATCATCAGTGATTAAACAACATCTTATGATTTTAACAACATATTATGATTTTAGACATACTAGTTCTAATCTTTGATGATTAAACACCAAGTTTAATAATCATTGATGATTAAAAAACAAGTTTAATGATTTATGATTGATGTGTTTAATCATGGATGATTAAACAACATTTTATAATAAAAGCAGACTAGTTTAATCATAATTGATTAAACAGCATCTGTGATTTTAAACAGAATAGTTTAGCTAATTATGGATGATTAAACATCATCTTATGATTTTTACTCAGACGTGTTTAATCATTGATGATTTTAAACAGAATGTTTAATTTCTTTTTTGTTTTTTTGTTTGATCAGGTTCAAATTAAAGTTGTAGAAAAAGAAATAACATGCAGCTGTCAAAAGTTCAATCGTATTGGTTATTTATGCAGACATGCTTTTGCTATATTGATGAGATGCAGTTTTAAAGAAATTCCTGAACAATATATTTTAAATCGGTGGAGAAAGGATGCTATAACAAGACGTTACAACTTTAGCAGGCTAGATCATAATATGTTGGCCAATGACAAGGCCAAATTAGTAAATGAAACATATTACAATTTTGAATCATGTTTGGATTTTTTAGAGAGGACAATGAAAAATTGGCAGCTTTTATGAACATAACATCAAGCATGCCGAAGGATTATGAAAATGAACCTTCATATACATTTTCGTCAAAGAGGACTGATGCTGCGAGTGCGAGCAAACTTATGGATGTTTCTATTCCAACAGATGTTGAAGTTAAAGTTGAAGTTCCTAATATTCAACGTAACAAAGGTTGTGGTCAATACAAAAGAATTCCTAGTGCTGCTGAAATTGTTCAAAAGAAAAAAGGACCTGTTGTAAATGAAAATGTTGTAAAACAACACATATTATGTAGCGGATGCTATCTAAGGGAACCTCACAATCTACAGACATGCCCTGTTGCACTTGAGAAAGCAATTGCGAAAAAAATTAGCGAAAGCAACACTAGAAAAGAATCAAGTTTGATATTTAGTTAGAAAATATCTTTTTCTCATTTTTTTTGTATTTTTAATTGAATAAAAGTTAATAAATGAATTATTTAATACATGAATGAATGATATTGTTAATCATCGATGATTATCTAGTGTGTGTTTTTGAATTTGTGTTCCATCATTAGACACAGTTTAATCACCAATGATTAAACTAGTATGTGTAAAATCATAAGATGTCGTTTAATCATCGATGATTATCTTTGTGTGTAATTTTGAAATTGTGTGCTGTCATCTGACAGAGTTTAATCATCAATGATTAAACTAGTCTTGTAAAATTATAAGATGCCGTTTAATCATTGATGATTATATGGTATGCGTTTTTGAATTTGTGTGTCATCATCAGACATAGTTTAATCATCAATGATTAAACTAGTCCGTATAAAATTGTAAGATATAGTTTAATCATCATTGATTAAATTACTATGTGTACAATCATAAAATGCCATTTAATCATGTATGATTATCTAGTGTGTGTTTAAATTTGTGTGCCATCATCAGACACTTTTTAATCATCATTGATTAAAGAACACATACGAGTTTAATGAACGATGATTAACATTATATTGTGATGCCACACTACTTAAAAAACACACACCTGTTTAATCATCGTGATTAAAACTTATTTGAATAATGCATCAATTTAGAAAGCTCAAATACTGATTAATCATCCATGATTAAACGTGTTAATAATCTATCATTAAACTGGTATATTTCTGCATAGTTGTGTGGTATCTTCAAAATTCCCTTTAATCACCGATGATTAATCTTGTCTGTGTTTCATTTACATCTTCATTCTCAAAATTCATAGACGTTATTCATTTAAGACTAGTATGATTAATTCTAGATTATCCTGAACTACAACACAACTTCATTTATGATTTCGAATTAACTGTCTACTTCAAAAAATTGTTCTCAACATGGACCACTTCCGAAAACAACTTCATCTTTATTAGCAGCTTCATTAACTGATTGAGAATACTTTGTTTTCCACCTTTTAAATATTTCATTATATGGGTACTTTCAAACAGCATCATTCAAAATCTTATTGGATCTTTCATTAAGACTGTCCATATTTTCAATGAATTTTTTTATTTTTCTTTCAAATTCCTGCAAAATAACATATTAAAGAAAATGTATATATCTTTCTGTATTTCTAAAGTTATGAAAATATTATATGAATAATTAATATTACAATTGTTACCTTCTCAGATTCATCATTGACATAAGGTTCATTTAAGTCAACATCACCTAAGCACTTTGCAAATATCTCTGTGATCTCTACAAGTTTTATTTTCTCAGATGTCCAATGACAAATAACTGGACGTTCTTTAGAAGCTTGTAGATAATCAATTTTCACATGATCAACATACATTAACTACATATAAAATGAAATATTACATAAGTTAATTAAATCAAAAATGAAAACACGAACTTATGTTATATAATAATGTACTACATATTAAAACTATGTCACTTACAACTAGATATGATGTTGGACCGCAGAAGAAAGAAGTTGGTGAATTCGAGTTGTATTAATTTTTTGTTTTGACAAGACAGTTGAGAAGATAAGCACACCAATCTATTGTACTAGGATCTGTATATTTTCCATTTCTGTACAAAGGATAAAGATTGCATTTCCCCATTGGTGTATTCTGAAAAAGTATTTATAAACAACGTAAGGAAGTTCATTTTAAAATTAAAAGCTGCTTCAATTGTTTGTAAAATCTTTTGTTTCAATTCAGTCAATCTTAAATCCCCAACCCTTTCAAATTGTTCACTTCATTCAGACATGAAGCTTTCTTCATCATCCTCTTCAATAGGTGAAATGTTAAAAATATTAATTTCTCCCATTGGTATCCCTAACATGTCATGAACAGATTGTGATGTGACCTTAATATTTCCCTTTTTTAATTCAATAGCCATCTTATCACTATTGAACTTGCTCAAAACAAAAGAAGCAAGTTTTAAAGGCATATCAGTCATTTTAATTTTTAAAATGCTTCCAAATCCCATCTCTTTTACTGCTTTTTTTTGTTCTCTACTTAATAAGTTTACAATTATACACATCGATTCATGAGAACATCGACTTTTTAACGTGGTATATTCTACTTCCTGAATTTTTGTGTCTTTGGATGTTTTTCTTGTCTTATTACTTTCCTGATTTTCAGTTTTAGGGATCCTTGGTTTTTTAGTATCTTTTTGAATAGTTTCATTCTTGGTTTCTTCAGTTTTAATATCTGTATAAATTAACAAAAGTTATATTTATTTAATCATATATATTCATCTGAGAAACAAATGCATTTTATACAATTAATTTACTACGAACAATTCCAATGCTATTTTCAATTAAATATGAGTATTATAAGTGCAAAACCATTATAAATTGACAGTTATTACCTTTACTTGTTGACAACTCTTGAAAGTTTTGTTCATCCCAAGACATTTTCCTATTAGAGGAAGTGACATCAACAAGAATCTCCTCATCAACTACATTCCGTGCACTATCATTAACTATATTATCCATATCCAAGTTTTCGTCTAACTCCTGAATCTCAAAGGTATAAGTGAAAGGTTTGATAATGTGCTTAATTTTAGTTTCCCCAATCTCAACAAAAACTTCAATTAGTTTATAAGTTTCAACTAATTTGATTAGGTTTCTAATGTCATCTTCACAACTCAAGGGATTCAATCCGTAATCAAGATTCTTGTTAGGGATTCTATAGTTGTAATACATAATTTCCTTACCATTATAACCCAATTGCTCTACATAATTATGCATGTCGTCGACACCGAATTTATCGACATCAATGTCTTCAACGTATGAAGTTTTACCTCCAATGTACCTCCTTTTTTGGAAGCTTGTGAAATGTCCACCATGGTTTATTTTCATACAAAACATGGTCTTCAAGCCCGTTGTTAAATTAAGAAAATGACATGAAATTTTAGAGTAGAGATGAACTTAAACGGAATTTGAGATATGAAATTACCGTATACTTCGTCTGCATCAATCTGAAACTCATTGTTTCTAAAATTAATTTTCTTAGACATTTTGGTGAGTATCAAACGGAGGAAATATCGCAATTTGCAAAGAGAGAGAGAGAGAGAGATAGTTTCTTTGGTGTCTGTGATTTTTGTAAGTGAACAAGCATTGTGAAAAACCGCGCTCCCGATGCGGAATAATCATCCTTCTATTTTATTTATTTATTTTTTGATGTTATAAGACAAAAAACAATCAAAATTTATTTTTGTTAAAAACATGTTTTAATTTTGACAGATAAAAAGTGTGTCATGTTTTAATAAAAAAATACACACAATTTTAATCAATGATGATTAACAACTCGTTTAATCATCGTTCATTAAATGCTAAAAATCACACCACAATTTAACCATCGATGATTAATAAATTGTTTAATAATACATCAACTTAAAAAACAGAGACTACTTTAATCACCAATGATTATCAACTCCTTTAATCAAACATGATTAACAACCTATCGATGACTAACAAATTATTTAATCATCTATGATGTTTGTGAAATTTGCATTAAAATCAATTACTAAGTTTGCATTAAAGTTTGATAAAACAAAGTTTGTATGTTTTTAAATTTTATTTTAACATCATCCGGGGAATGTGTTAAATAGTCCATACGATTGGTTAATCAATAAAACATATTCAAAAAATATTTAACAAATAATATTAATATTAATCATGTCATTATAATTATAGTTGAGTTTTAATAACTTTTTAAATTAGTTTATAAAACACCCACCCATGGTATGTTTAATCAAACATAATTACCATTTGTTGGTCTTACAAATATTTCAAACACACATAACCCTTTAATCATACTTGATTAAAAATTAAAACATACATAATTAAAGAACATATAGTTTAATCATAAGTGATTAAACATGAGTTAACATAAACCTTCAACAACATACATCATCAAAACACAAACATCTGCTGATATTAGACTACTTCAAAATAAAAAACGTGTTCATCAAAAGCTTTTTTCTAATGATAACATAAACCTAATTCTTTGAGAAAAACCCAGCGACCGTCAACCCAATCTTGATAAACCCTTAACGAACTTAGAGCGTAAGAAATCTTATCATCTACAAAATCAAAATAAACAGTGTATTTCGAACCCTTTTTCTTGATAATTTTCCCAACCCACCATCCATCCCTGTCGTATGCATCAACCACATCTCCAACCGAAAATTGACTCACTGGAATATCATGAGGAACCGGCTGGATTTTTTGACCTGAAACTATCTCTCTCAAGAGCCCTGAACCATCTTCTGTTATAAGAGTTTTGTACTGGACAATGTAGTTATCGTCATCAAGACTTGATATTATGTTCGCTGTGTAGTATGAACCCTCGAATCCTTCTTCTGTGTTCAAAACTTCGAGACGATCGCCTCTTTTGTACGACGACATTGGGGATATTATTTTTTGCAGTTAAACGGAAAAATGTAAATCTAGAAATTAGACGAAAAAATAGGAAACTACTCAAATAACAAAATTAAACCATCACAAAATCAATATGAATAGATAGTGAATCAAAATTTTACCTTGCATCTTCTTTCTTTAGAAGAGAGATAAGAAACTTATTTTTAGAAATGAATAATGATCTGTTTTGAAGGGGAAGAGTGTTGCAGAGGTTTTTGGGCTGAGCTTTACAGACGAGAAATGATGACCTCTTTGAAAAAGTTGCATATACAAACTAATTGTAAAACGACCTCTTTGCCCTTATAAATATACTCATAATGCCTTGTTCACAAAAGGACAAAATTTAAATGATTATCAGATGTATCTAATTGTAATATGAAAATGTATTATTATTATTATTATTATTATTATTATTATTATTATTATTATTATTATTATTATTATTATTATTATTATTATTATTATTATTATAATACAATAAAATAAAATAAAAAGAAACATACCTTTAATTTTGTAGTAGTCTAAAATGTCATACGATCTTTGTTTAATCATATATGATTTAATGTATGCCTTTTTCAATCTGTGTGGCATCCTAAGCTCTTGTTAAACCATAAATGATTAAACTGTTCCGTGTTATAGGAGTTGTGTGTTATCATTACATACTGTTTAATCATCGATGACTAAACAACTTGTTATTTATCGATGTGTTGTTAGTCAAGGAGGATTAAACAAGATTGTGTTTAATCATAGATTTTTTATTAAACAAGTTCTTATCATAGATGATTAAACTGGTGAGTGCGTTTTGAAGTTGTGTGGAATCATCGAACACAGTTTAATCATTGATGATTTAAATTGGTCTTAGTTTTTTAAGTTGTGGGGCATCATGAGATACTGTTTAATCATAGATAATTAAAAGAGTTGTTAATCATGGATGGGTTGTTAATCATGTATGATCAAACAAGTTTGTTAACCGTCGATGATTAAACTAGTTTGTGTTGGTCATAGTTGATCTTATTTGGTCAAAATTGGTAAAAATTCATGCAACAGATAAATTATTCATAATTATCAGCCAATAAACAATAGATTACAAAATAAAACATCAAAACCTAAGTTTCACATTGAAGCATACATATAAATATAACATATTAATCCCAAAAGAAGATATATTCTTTACAATTTATATTAAATTCTTTGAAATGATAATCCCATCTACATATTTCACATTTCGCCACATATTTATATTCGGCTGCAAACCGATGACTCCCAGAATGACAGGGGTTTGTGCATGTGTTGAAGCAGCCATTGAATTTTTGTTATGGCACCTCTAGAAACTGCAAGATATCGAGAACTCTATTTGCGATCTCACAAAATATCCACTTTCCTCGAGATCTTGTATACTCTCCATTCAAAAGCTTCAAAGCTTCTTCTTTCTTGTCAAGCCCTTCTCCATGCAGCAGCATTCCCATTATAAATATGACTTCCCTATTCCCGTTTGAAGCTGCCTCTTCAAACATCTTCATCCCAGCATCTTTGTCAAGAAAACAATACACTCTTTAAAACACATTAAGCAACTTAATTTCCATATAATCTATACACAATTTAATAAATTGAATAAAACAGAGTACATACACAAGCATCTCTGAAAAACAGTTGTGGATGTCCATGTTCCCTGCATTATGCTAAAATATCAAATCTATTAAGAGTCATTGGTAATGCATAGATCTGATTGATATTGAGACGCTTATACACCAATTCAAAGTCAGAAGCTTCCATAAAAGATTTGCAATTGTAATCAACACAAAAAATAAGGCCTTTAATGTACACACATGCATAATCGGGTTAATTATGTCTCAAAATCAAAATAGAGACATTTAATAAACTTATTAATTATTCATAACAGACTTACACAGATTTGCATCAGAACATTGTTTTCGCCGATTTCTCCCCCACACGACTTAAGATTTCTTCGATTACACCCATCAGAAACAGAAGCCTTTCGAGCGTTCTTAAGTGAAGCGTCCATATTGTCGCATGGTAATTTTGGAGAGGGTGAAGAAGAAGGAAATGACCGTACAAATGGGGGTGACGGTAATGTCAGATACAGAGGTCTGTAATGAAATGACTTGAGAAGTTGAAACGCAATGATCATAAAAAAACGCGCGCCTACAACGTCCATTAGGAAAATGACATATTTGCCCTTAAAACTCAGGAAATCGCGCGCCTAGAGCGTTCTTAAGATTTCTTTGATACCTATTTATTTTGTTTTATTATTAATAACAATAATTAATAGTTTAATACTAGTTTTTAGGCATCGGCTAAACTTTTGAATTTTGCCCTTTCAGAGAAAGGGTTTTATTATTAACAACCGTTTAATAGTTGTAATAATTATTTTTGTTTAATCACATATGATGAATTAACCACAATTAGTAAAAGTCCACACATTTTATGATTTAAAAATTATACTTAAACATACGATTAATCCTTGATGATTAATCATGTATGGTAGAAAAAGATGATTAAATTTGAATTTAAAAGTTTTAACAATAAGAACACAAATTATAAATAACCGCCCCTAATATGTAAGAATTAACCCCAATCCTTAAAAGTATAAATGTTTCATGCATGTAACTACCTGTTAATT
The DNA here is from genome assembly GCA_963853835.1 of Calendula officinalis. Taxonomy (NCBI): domain Eukaryota; kingdom Viridiplantae; phylum Streptophyta; class Magnoliopsida; order Asterales; family Asteraceae; genus Calendula; species Calendula officinalis. The sequence continues at coordinate 33,726,538 of OY970832.1, forward strand.
ACAATTATAAGGGATGTCATTTAATAAAATCCAACAGTTATTGAGGATGAAAATTGTTTAATCATATATTCATAAAACATATATTGATAAATTATTATATGTATTGTTTACTCACAAATGATTAATCATGTCGATTAATCCGTTCAAGAATTGTACTTATTATTTACATTTAATATAAGCGTTTAATAATTCATGATTAAAAATGACCAAATGAGATTATGATACCTCAAAACAGAAGATAGTTTAATCATTAGTGATTAAATAAAAAATTATATCATTTGTTATAAAGCATGATATTCAATTTTTAAATTATACGTTGGGTTTTGATAATGACATCCCTTAGGGGAAGTTGTTCCTAAAATGTAAGAGTCGGTTACTGATGAATGTCCAAGTTTTTTATGCATGTCTTTTGACAGCCCTTATTTATCAAAACCGTTAAACATAACTATTTATCATATATGGTTAATAAACTATCCCTACATTTTAGGAATAAACCATCATCTATAAAAGTACAAACGTTATTAAGGGCGAAAATTGAAAATATGAAACTTTTTTAGACGCGGGTAAGTTGAAAAAATATTCACTCACAAAAAACAGACACACACACGAACTGCTCATTCCCCCCTTTCTCTCTGGAAAATTTCGATAATCCCTTTCCAAATCCTAACTTTCCATCCTTTAACCACTCAAATAGACTATTTAGTCACGTTTCCTTATATTTAATGTATTTTTATTTTAAATTCTAATTACGGAGTATGTGTTTGATTAATCATATATGATGCAATGAGCCGTTAAATTTGAACATACGCCAGATTGTGATATGTTGATTAATCATGGATGATTAAATGAGCTTTGATTTAGAAATGTTTAATCGACACTTAATATTACATGATTAAAACGTATCAAAATAATTTTATGAAACTTCATTAAAAACATCAATTGTTATACATGATTGATTATATGAGTTTTGATTTAACAAGGTTTATTGATTGTTTATCCATTTTTCATTAAAATGTGTATGACTTTTATGAAATTTAATATTTTTATTTTTTGCAGATTTAATTGAAATAGAAGAAATAAAAGTCATAGAAAAAAGGAAAAGAAAAACATCGAAATCTAAAAAAAAATGATACAGAAAAACGAAGAAAAATGTTAGAAGAATCAACAAAAGCAAAAAAGGAGAAAAAAAAAATACACTTCAATGAAAAACAGATGTTCTTCAGAATCTTTGCTTGACATTGTAAAAGGTTTTAACAAGCATCCGAAAGAAACAATAAGAGAAATAGGTTTCGGAATCTTGTTAAAACTAAAATCAATGATTTACCTCTTACATTAGGTTTAAATCTTCTCAACAAGTTCAATAATGTCAAGATGGCTATAGAGCTCAAAGAGGGAAATATTGAAGTTAATGTGCAATCTGTTCATGATATTCTAGGAATATCAATTGGAGGAGTTAAGATTGAGGATCTAAAATTTGCTTATTTTGATAAAAATTAATTGTAGTTTGTATAATTTGAATCAAAATATTTCCAAAAATTGAAGACATTAGATTGATAGGTATTAAGAAGCAAATTTTACCGTCAACGGAAATAGATTTTGAGTTCAAAATAAACTTTCTCTTGTTGTTCATAAATACTTTATGCGAGAATTCATCAAATGGAAAATTCAATATAACTCCTTTGTATAACATCCAAAGGAATACAGATATAAAAAATATAGATTGGTGTCACTATATATGTTGTTGAATGTCTAAAATCAACAAAGAGGAGATACAACCCAAAATCTCAAAACTCTTACTTCTTTGGTCCTGTAGCATATTTGATTGTAAGTGACGTAACATATAATACTTTTATTTTAAAATGATACTTCATATAAGATTATGTAGGAGCTAATACCAATTTTCATTATATAAAATACAATACAATGAGGGAAATTGACTAAAAACGTTTACAAAGATTGAAACAAAATTAAATAGAACAAACAAGTACACGGTTTTGGTTAAGTCTCATGAAATTCACGATCCCCTTAAAATAGCTTCATTGTCTATTTCCCAGGGTAAAACAACTGAATAGTTTTAAACTACCGAATATAATCCAAGCCAGAACACTAACAAAAATTTAGAGTGTTTTCTTTAAGAGAGAAAGCTGTGAAAGAAGAAGTATGTGATCAAGGTGTGTCTACAAATGAGACCCAAGGTCTCTATTTATAGTGTATAATGATAGCTAATTTTACTCAAAACATTAAATGCATTCAATAATATTAAACAAGAAATCAAAACAGTAATCTGCAATTACTGCTGTTTTTTCGTAACTGCCAGCGGAAACAGTAATCTGCAATTACTGCTGATAGGTATTAAGAAGCAAATTTTACCGTCAACGGAAATAGATTTTGAGTTCAAAATAAACTTTTTCTTGTTGTTCATAAATACTTTATGCGAGAATTCATCAAATGGAAAATTCAATATAACTCCTTTGTATAACATCCAAAGGAATACATATATAAAAAATATAGATTGGTGTCACTATATATGTTGTTGAATGTCTAAAATCAACAAAGAGGAGATACAACCCAAAATCTCAAAACTCTTACTTCTTTGGTCCTGCAGCATATTTGATTGTAAGTGACATAACATATAATACTTTTATTTTAAAATGATACTTCATATATGATTATGTAGGAGCTAATACCAATTTTCATTATATAAAATACAATACAATGAGGGAAATTGGCTAAAAACGTTTACAAAGATTGAAACAAAATTAAGTAGAACAAACAAGTACACGGTTTTGGTTAAGTCTCGTGAAATTCACGATCCCCTTAAAATAGATTCATTGTCTATTTCCCAGGGTAAAACAACCGAGTAGTTTTACACTACCGAATATAATCCAAGCCAGAACACTAACCAAAATTACTGCTGTTTTTTCGTAACTGCTAGCACTGGTCAGTATTGGAAGTCAGTCCGGGAACTCAGTATTGGAACTCAGCGCAGTCGGTCAGTATTGGAACTCAGTACAGGAAGTCTAATGCGCAGGGCAGTACTGCAGTTCAGCGCAGGAACTCAGTATTGGACTGCAGGTCAGTACTGCAGCTCAGTCCAGGCAGTCTGCACAACAGATCAGTGCAGCAGCTCAGTATTGGACTGTAGCTCAGCGCAGCTCACGGGTCAGTACTGTAATGGTGATTTTCGGTTGAACAAGTAACATAAACGCAGCGGAAAAATGTTTATCACCATAAACGGATCTAATATTGAATGACACAATTAAACTACTTAATAAATCAAAGAGAATGGATGATAAATTCATACCCTAGTTGCCTTTGATCAATGGGGATTCGGTGGTGAAGATGCACGAACGAAACCAAATATTCCAATGGGGAATATCTCCAAAGCTAGTCCACACAACACTTGCTTGAACACCAAAGGAGGATGCTAGTCCTTGTGCTTGAAGAGAAGAATCAAAAGAACTCTAGAGGGTGTTATGGGGGTGCGGCCGAATGGGTGAGGGAGAGAGGGATTATGGTTACCCTAATCCCTTTTAAATGACTTCCTTACCAAGTTTGTCTATTTTTGCACTCTAGCCCCTTTCCTTTAGTTCTTCTCATAAGCACACAATTAGTTTCAATATTAACATTTAATATTAAACTATAATATATATTAATGCAATTACACTAATTACATTAATGATATGATGGTGTTTAGTGTTTAAGTGTGTGACCCTTTAGGCTCACATACAACTAGCCATATAACTATATGTTATACGCGTGAAGCATGTTCCAACAGCTCCCACTTGCGCACGTGATAACATCAAGTAGTTATACAAGCAAAGTATAGAGTCTAGCAACCCGCCAATGCCCCTATGAGTACATGAGGAGTTTCATAAAATCTTTGTTCAAGGTTTTTCAAGCAGTTATCCTTTTGTTACTGATACTATGTTGAATTTTAGACAAGGATCAAAGTCAATCTAAAATTTCAACGATTCTGTTTCTCGATCTATATAATGAAGTAGATTACCAAAACCAATCAAGATTCATCTTGATTACCTTTTGGGTGTGGCCACACATACATCTATTCAAAATCATCGAGGGGCCAGTAGTATCTAATCCACATACGTGGAGGAACAAATTCTTTATTGACTGCATGTGTCTGTCATATGCTTAATGACAAACCCGATAATGGTTGTTATAGCATCCTTATTCAGGTCAGCGTTTAACCACATCAAAGTTTGTCCCTCTACATACACAAACCAACTTGCATCTCAAGTCAGAGGATAAGTGACAAAGCCTTTGTGAGATTCACTTGTGACATAAATGCAGGAAGTGAATTCTCATAGGTTGGGTCAGTCCAATCGTGCATCGTTATGAACGACATGTGAGTTTGATTTCATCATCCTTAGTCATACTAAGATAATGTCATCAATGCCCTCAGATTTGTCTTAATAATATTCCTATATTATTAATATGACAATGGACAATTTAGAATATAAAACACAGTAAATATTCATGGATATAAACATGCAAATATAGATCACAGTAGATAATCATATAAAAACGATCATATCAAGTATATCAATTTATTCCAATAAAAACTGCTCAATGTTCCATTATCCAAATACTAATACAGATTACATGAAACTACTAGCTGGTCGAAGCCCAATGTTTCTAGCATGCTCAATATGTTTGGTACATGACATTGGCTTCGTGAAGGGATCAGCTAAGTTGTCATCTGTATGAACTTTCAACAAGCGTACATCTCCCATTAGGATCGCATCTCTAATGTAGTGAATCTTCCTCCGATAATGTCTGGCGCCCTTCTGAACACCGGGTTCGTTGGCAATGATGATAGCACCTGTGTTGTCACAGTACATATCCATAGGTCTTTCATTACTGGGGAAAACTCCAAGCCCAGAAATGAATTTCCTCATCCAAACAGCTTCCATTGCAGCTTCAGTAGTTGCAATGTATTCAGATTTTGTAGAACACATAGCGATAGTGCTCTGCTTTGCACTCTTCCAATCAACAGCGCCTCCGTTCAAAACGAAAACATACCCCGTTTGAGATTTGGAATCATCTCTATCAGTCTCAAAACTAGCATCAGAATAGAAAGTGACGCTTAGTTCATCTTGACTTTCACCACCATAAACAAGAAACATATCTTTAGTATTCCTAAGATACTTCAGTATGTTCTTAACAGCAGTCCAGTGACTCTCACCTGGATTCTGTTGATATCGACTTGTAAGGTTCTGAGAGAACGCTACATCAGGTCTTGTGCACCGTACAACATACATGATTGACCCTACTGCCGAGGCATAGGGGACATCACACATACGTTTCATCTCATCAGGTGAGGACGGTCCTTGAGTCTTACTCAAGTGTACATTGTGTTGCATAGGAAGGTTTCCACGTTTGGAAGCATCCATTCTAAACCGTTTTAGAATCTTATTAATGTACGCACTTTGACTAAGTCCGATTAACCGCTTAGATCTATCTCGGTAGATCTTTATACCAAGTATGTATGCCGCTTCCCCAAGATCCTTTATAGCGAAGCGCTTCCCAAGCCAGGATTATACATCTTGTAGCATTGGAATGTTATTTCCTATGAGTAGTATGTCATCGACATATAGGATTAGGAAGACGGCAATGCTCCCACTAGCTCTTACATATACACATGGCTCGTCGGGATTCTGAGTAAAGCCAAACGTTTTGACTTCCTCGTCGAATCTTTTGTTCTAACTTCTGGATGCTTGCTTTAGTCCATAAATGGACCTTTGAAGCTTACATACTTTCTTTGGGTGTTTTGTACTTACAAAACCCTTAGTCTGAACCATATAGACATCTTCATCGAGATGTCTATTTAAGAAAGCAGTTTTAACATCCATTTGCCAAATCTCATAGTCATAGTACGCTGCTATGGCTATGACAATCCTAATAGCTCTAATGTCGGCAACAGGCGAGAAGGTTTCATCATAGTCAATCCCGTAGGTTTGAGTGTAACCTTTTTCTACCAACCGAGCTTTATAGGTGTGTACATTGCCATCCATGTCGGTCTTCTTCTTGAAGAGCCACTTGCTACCAACAGTCTTACTGTTAGGAGGAAGATCAACCAGAGTCCATACTTGGTTGTCTTTCATGGATTGCATTTCCGCGTTCATAGCATCAAGCCATTTGTCAGATTCAGAATCTGCTAATGCAGCTTAATAGTTAGGGGGCTTGTTATGATCCCCTAAACTTAGCTCCTCGGCATTGACATGGAATCCATATCATTCAGGTGCATGAGGTGTCCTTGCGGACCTTCGAACGGGGACTTCATCATTTTGAGGTGCAACAGGAACAGTTTCATGTTCAGCCTCATCTTGATGTTCTCTAGTATCTACAATAGGTTGTGCATCTTCATCGCTTAGAATCTCGTCAAAGTCGATGGTACTCCCACTTGCTTCTTGTGACATGAGATTGCTCTCAAGAAACTCAGCATAACGAGCAATAATTACTTTTTGCTCAGGTGGGTAGTAGAAATAGTAACCCATCGTTTCCTCAGGGTATCCTATGAAGATGCACTTGACAGCTCTAGGTTCAAGTTTGTTCGGTATGTCTCGTTTCACGAGAGCCTCACAACCCCAGACCTTCAAGTAAGACAAATTTGGGACTTTCCCATGCCATATCTCATATGGAGTCTTTTCAACCTTCTTGGTGGGAACCATATTCAGTATTCGAGCAGCCGATTTGAGTCCATAACCCCAAAAGGATAGAGGCAGAGTGGTAGGACTCATTATCGATCGGACCATGTCAAGCAAGGTGCGATTTCTCCTCTCTGATACACCATTATGCTGTGGTGTATAAGGGGGAGTGAATTGTGAGACAATCCCACAATTCTTTAGATGGTCTTGAAACTCATGGCTCATGTACTCTCCTCCTCGATCGGACCGGAGAGCTTTTATCTTCTTGCCGAGTTGATATTCTACTTCATTTTGGAAAGCTTTGAACGTTTCAAAGGTTTCATGTTTATGTTTAATCAAGTAAACATAACCATAACGACTAAAGTCATCAGTGAAAGTAATGAAGTAGGTAGCACCTACCCTAGTTCGAGTTCTAAATGGGCCACATACATCGGTATGTATGAGTCCAAGTAGATCATTGGCCCTTTCGCCTACATGGGAGAAAGGCTTGCATGCCGTTTTGCCAGCTATACATGAAACACATTTATCAAATGATTCAGAATCATCTGATTTTATAAATCCATCGTTTTGTAATTTTAAAACGCGTTTCTTGTTAACGTGGCAAAGGCGACAATGCCATAGGTAAGTAGAATCCAAATTCTTCTTGGATTTCTTGTTGCTACAAGTATAAATAGAACTACTGTTTGTTACACGATCATGCATGTCAATCTCAAAAATACCATCACAAGGAATAGCATTAAAATAAAAAATATTATCCTTTGAAACTGAAATACCATAATCTGTAAAAGTGTGAATAAAACCATTATTCCACAAATATGAAAGCGATACTATACCCCTAGTAATACTAGGTGCATAGTGACAATTGTCCAATATAATAATTAAACCATTAGGAAGGATTAAATCATAGCTTCCTATAGCTTCGACCGGTGCACGCATTCCATTGCCCATGTACAAGTCCAAAGCTCCATGGTTTAGCTTTCTACTTCCCCTTAGACCCTGCATGGTATTACAAATGTGATTTCCACAACCAGTGACATATACCCATGATTTCTTAGGGAAAGCATATAGTTCTATTGTGAAGATACCTGATGTGCTAGCCTTGCTAGCTTTGTTCTTCATCAACTCCGCCAGGTAGGCAGGACAATTCCTCCTCCAGTGGCCTGTTTCACCGCAGTGATGGCAAGTAAGATCCTTAGCAGGATGCTCCTTATTAGTAGGTGGGGGAACCTTTGGCTTGGGCTTGTAAACTTGCTTTCCCTTGCGTTAGCCCTTAGCAACTACTTGCGGTTTTGGTTTTTGGATCTTTCCTTGCCTTATGGCAAGGACAGTAGGGGTAGGAGTTTTCTTGGGTAGCCCAGCTTCCGTTTGTTTCAGCATAGCATGTAATTCGGCGAAAGTCTTCCCCATACTATGCATATGATAAGTCATGACAAACGATGCATGGTCCTTGTGAAGTGAGGTTAGAATTAACCCAATCCCAAGGATATGAGGCATAGGGTAGCCAAGTTTCTCCATTCGGTCTAGGTAACTCTTCATCTTCAAAAGATAAGAGCTAACAGACTGTCCCTCCTCCTGCTTGCAAGCATGGAAGGCTTTGACCGTGTCAAATAGTTCCTGATCAGCTTGCTTTTGATATGATGTCTTAAGTTCAGCCATCATATCGAATGCTGTGAGGTCCTCAAGATTCTTCTGAATCTCAGGGATCAGGCTCACCAGCATGAGCGCGGCGACCTCTTGCTGTTCGTTAAACTTCTTGGTATAGGCCGCACGAACAGCAGCGGTGGCGGTAGTAGCAGGGGCAGGGGGCATCGCCTCCTCCAAATGGTGGTACTTGTGCTCGGCCCTAAGGACAATCCTTAGGTTACGAGCCCAGTCCACAAAGTTCGTTCCATCAAGTTTCTCTTTTTCGAGAACGGAACGAATGGTGGTGTGAGTTAGGGTTTGATTAGTAGAAGTCATCTACAAAATTAGAAAATTCATTAATTAGTATGTTCAATAATCATTTCTTTTAATCAATTAACTACCCAATTAATGTTAATTAAAAGCTAAGATCCCATTGAGCTTCTATCACCGCATCAGTTGATCTGCTAGAGGTGATAGATCCAATAGGTAGGTGACGTTCAACAATTGCATTACAAGTGCAACTCTTAGAGGTATGGGACTTCATGGCACCTAGTGAACAAGCATCTAGGGTCAAGTGGCATGTTTGTCGCATCGTCGCCTCGAGTCAAGGTCTCACCGTTAACTCGATTAAGTTATCCAATGTGAAATCATGTCAAAATAGCTCTAGGTCTCACGCGTAGAGAATAGTGACCTCAGATCTAGATTCAAACCACGTCTCATGTGAATTCAAAAATAGAAGCAAGTGATTTACAACCGATTGGACGGCGTGACTTAAATTTTAGGTATGTTAAATTTTAATTAATAAAATTTTATTAAGATATGAATGAATCATGTACTTCATTCATACCACTTCATAAGTCCTTTAATAAACGGTAAAAACTTTTAGCGATTATTAAGTGATAAGTTTCAAATCATATTTAAACTTAGTTTAATCTCAAAACAATTTTAGATTAAAGGTTAATCATCAATGATTAACTAGTAATCATCGATGATGAAGAGTTTGGATGTTTTAATGTTTGTGTCTAAAAACCATTTTTAATTGTTTTACTACTTGTATCTAATAGAAAAGAAAACAAACCACAAACAAAAAATAAAACATGCAACAATTTTTGTGCAAACCTCGACCGATGAAATCCTAGGTTCGGTCACGTGAGTCATCACGACGGACCGAAAGGTCAAACTAGGGGACGGGTCAACTTGAACCCAAACGGGCCTACATAAACCCAATGGGCTCCCACTTGCTCCAAGACATTCTTGAGCAAGTAGAAACCAATACTTGTGAAAAATTGCAATCTGCCAGAAAATTCCAGCAGACTTTGAAGCCCGAAAAGTCACTGAAGGATTCTTCGTTAGAATTCCCGGCCTTCTGGAAAGTTGTAGCCCACGACTTTGCAAGCATTTTAGGCTTTTGAATCGCCCAAAACGGATTCCGTATGCCTCTGGAAAACCGGTTTTCGTGCAGCCCTCGCGTTGGTGACGGAAATTTGTTGTTTTCTTCATTTGTCTTCAATTTTGGTCAACAATTTACAATAAAAGGAAATAAAGTAAAACAATCTAATCTATTTACTTTTCCATTACAAATTGCCCCAAAAAATGGCACCAAAATAAAAGAAAAAATTAATAAGATTACAACAATATTTAGCCAAAAATACACGGCTTTCCCAAATGAAACAAACATTCAACCACAATCAATCACAAGGTCTAGGCTTTCATCGGTTTGCACAAACAATCAACAATTGACAAGTTTTTGGCTTGAGATATGGCAAAAATACATGTTTTGCCATAGCAACAAAATGGAATAAAAATTAAATTCTAAGCCAAATAATCAAAAAAACAATAACAAGATTAATTTTTTGATTAGTGTTTTTGTAACAAGTAGCATTTAGGGTTACTAAAAATCATATTTTTAACCCTTGTTTTTCAAAATATTCGACAAAATTAAAGAACCCTAGGGGGGTTCAAAAAATTTCCGATCGGGTATTAAAACAACATCAAAAAATCGAATTTTTTGCTACTTTTACAAAAACTAGTTAATTATATCATCAATATAATGACTCGTGATACCACTAATGGTGATTTTCGGTTAAACAAGTAACATAAACGCAGCAGAAAAATGTTTATCACCATAAATGGATCTAATATTGAATGACACAATTAAACTACTTAATAAATCAAAGATAATGGATGATAAATTCATACCCTATTTGTTCTTTAATCAATGGGGATTTGGTGGTGAAGATGCACGAATGAAACCAAATATTCCAATGGGGAATATCTCCAAAGCTAGTCCACACAACACTTGCTTGAACACCAAAGGAGGATGCTAGTCCTTGTGCTTGAAGAGAAGAATCAAAAGAACCCTAGAGGGTGTTATGGCGGTGCGGCCGAATGGGTGAGGGAGAGAGGGATTATGGTTGCCTTAATCCCTTTTAAATGACTTCCTTACCAAGTTTGTCTATTTTGCACTCTAGCCCCTTTCCTTTAGTTCTTCTCATAAGCACACAATTAGTTTCAATATTAACATTTAATATTAAACTATAATATATATTAATGCAATTACACTAATTACATTAATGATATGATGGTGTTTAGTGTTTAAGTGTGTGACCCTTTAGGCTCACATACAACTAGCCATATAACTATATGTTATACGCGTGAAGCATATTCCAACATACTGCAGCGCAGTACAGTCTAACACTCGGTACCGAGGAGGTCGGTATTGATCAGTTCAGTACTAAGGTGGTCAGTATGAAAAAATCAGTACTGAGGAGGTCAGTACGAGACACCTGCAGTGTCGATGAGATGCAAAAATTGATCCGCACGAGCCCGAGATTTCGGAGCTGCATTCGTGTCCGCAGGTTTCCCGGGCGCACATGAATTCAAGCCATTTCGGGCCACTCCGTCCAAATTATTTGCACCCCCCCCCCCCCCCCGCGCGTAGGCGTGCGGGTAAAACCCATGTATAAGGATTTAATCTTCCATCATACTTCCAACCTTATAAACCAACACATGGTTTGATCTTTTTCCAATGTGGGATACTCTCCCAACATCCCAACATCCCCACTTCCAAGATTTCTTGTTACAAACACCCTACTTTGAGAGTCGATATCTCATTCACCACAACTCGACTTAGGACACGCTATATACCGTTGCGTAGCTCTCACATAGGAGAACACAACGCTATATACCGTTGCGTAACTATATATAACAAATATATATACAATTATATAGGTCCAAAGTTGGTGAAAAATCATTTTATCACATTTTTTTCCAACAATTCCCCACATGAATAGAGATCGATTGAAAACACCACAAATTATTGATAAATGTTCAACAGTTAAGTCTTGCAAAGGATAGGTAGGTGTTAACCTTTGAACCCTCCCTTGAGAAGCACACTTAGTCTCCTAGCAGTCAGTATACGTGATGTCCTTGAACTGAATCCGCCTTTTATGATAGTATACATTCTCACAAGACTCTCCCTAACTTGTTCATATCCTCTTATCGTGCCCGTCTTGGTCATGGACACTGCCTGGTTCTGCGAGAGATACTAAGAATTGTGCCCAACAATTCCATTCGAAGCGACCCCACTTCTCCCTCACATAGGTGATTCTTTACTACGAATCATTAAAAGCCATAGTGCTTATCCTCATTGTCACTGAACTAGGAATGGACTAGGAAGTAGTACAATTTACTCCCTTTAAGAATGTTTGGAGGAATTCCGTTACCCCCACAGTGACATCCCTTCGTTTATACAATTAGGTTGTCCTATTGAACCTAGATCTTGAGATCTCCAGTCAACTAGGTTAGGTTTCCTTCGCATAAACTTTATTCCAAGGGCTTTAGTCCCATTCCATTCGACGACTTACTAACTAAATCTTTGCTTATGCCTTTCGTAAGTGGATCCGCAATGTTATCTTGACATAGTCAATCATGATAACTCCAGTTAAGAGTAGTTGTCGTATCGAGTTATGTCTACGTCGAATATGCCTTGACTTACCATTATACATTGTGCTTTTGGCTCTACCAATAGCCGATTGGCTATCACAATGTATACAAATGGAAGACAAAGGCATAGACCAATTTGGAATACATTCCACAAATTGGCGTAGCCATTCCGCCTCTTCACCACTTTTATCCAAGGCGATAAACTCGGATTCCATTGTGGATCTAGCTATAACGTTTGCTTGGACGACTTCCAAGATATAGCCGCACCTCCAAGGGTAAACACATAACCACTTGTAGATTTGGAATCCTTTATATCCGATATCCAATTCGCATCATTGTATCCTTCGATCACAGCTGGATATCGAGTATAATGCAATCCATAATTTATAGTGTACCTCAAGTACCAAAGTACTCTAGTAATACTTTTCCAATGTTCAACACTTGGATCACTAGTGTACCTACTTAGCCTACTCACATCATAAGCTAAATCCGGTCTTTTACAACTCATTAGGTACAATAGACTACCAATAATCCTTGAGTATTCTAATTGATTCACACTTTCACCTCTATTTTTATGTAGATGGTGAGAGGTGTCAATTGGAGTACTAACTTTATTAGTGTCTCCCACACTAAAATTCTCAAGAATTTTATCAACATAGTGTTTTTGCGTTAACACAAGTCCATCATGGGTGCGTACAATCTTGATTCCAAGAATGAGATCCACCAAGCCCATGGCTTTCATGTAAAACCTTGATTTCAACATATCGTTTGTATATTGATTCATCTTATCATTGCTTCCAATGATAAGCATATCATCTACATAAAGACATAAGATGACATATCCATGACTTGTGTTTTTCACATAAACACATTTGTCACACTCGTTAATTTTAAAACCACTTTCTAGCATGACATTGTCAAACTTTTGGTGCCATTGTTTAGGAGCTTGTTTCAATCCATACAATGATTTAACGAGTTTACATATTTTTGCCTCTTGACCAGGAGCAATAAAGCCTTCCGGTTGTTCCATATAAATATCCTCTTCTAAATCACCGTTTAGAAAGGCGGTTTTCACATCCATTTGATGAACCTCTAGATTTCTTATGGAAGCGATCGCAAGTACCATCCGAATTTATGTTATTCGCGTTACCGGTGAGTAGGTATCAAAGTAATCTAGACCTTCTCGTTGTCTATATCCTTTGATCACCAACCTCTCTTTATATTTATCAATGGAACCATCCGCTTTCATCTTTTTCTTAAAAATCCATCGGTAGCCTAAACTTTTGCAACCCGGAGGAAGATCAACTAGCTCCCACGTATGGTTTTGTAAGATAGAATATATCTCGCTTTTGATGGCTTCTTTCCATTGAGGTCCTTCTGAAGAAGTTACCGCTTCACGGTAGGTCTGTGCTTCACTTTCTACCATATAGGTGACAAAGTCCGAACCAAAGGATTTTTCAATTCTTGCCCTTTTACTTCTTCTAGGCTCAACCTCTTCTAATTGAGGTTGTTGTTGTCTCTCATCATGGACAACTTCGTCAACATGTGTAGACGAACTTCCTTGTTCTTTGTCTAAACAAGGAAACACATTTTCAAAGAATGACACATTCCTTGATTCCATAATCGTATTTTTGTTTGTATCGGGAATCTTAGATTCATGCACAAGAAAACGATAGGCACTACTATGATGTGCATAACCAATAAATATGCAATAACCCGTTTTAGACCCAATCTTTTGAGTCTTAGGACGAGGAATGGCTACCTTAGCAAGGCACCCCCACACTTGTAAGTACTTATACGAAGGTTTTCTTCCAAACCAAAGTTCATACGGTGTTTCATCCTTTTCCTTACGTGGTATCTTATTTAAAAGATAATTAGCCGACAAAACGGCTTCCCCCCACATTTCATGGTTTAACCCCGAACTTATAAGCATGGCATTAACCATCTCTTTCAAGGTACGATTCTTTCGCTCGGCAATACCATTTTGCTGTGGCGAATAAGGAGCAGTGAATTCATGTCTTATTCCATTTTGAGAACATATTTGCGCAAAAGGAGAAACATATTCACCTCCTCGATCACTTCGTACAACCTTGATTTTCTTATTAAGTTGGTTTTCAACCTCATTTTTGTACAAAATGAATTTCGCAATTGCTTCATCCTTACTCTTAAGTAAGTACACATAGCAATATTTAGTACAATCATCAATAAACGTAATGAAGTACTTGTTACCACCAATGGTAAGAATTGATTTCAAATCACACACATCCATATGAATCATATCAAGTGGTTCGGTTTTCCTTTCAACCGATCGAAATGATGTTCTCGTAAGTTTGGCTTCAACACACGTGTTGCATTTGTGATTCGAATCAATGTGGAATGTTGGTATGCTATTTAATTTAATCAACCGACGAATTGAATTATAATTTACATGGCCTAAACGACCATGCCAATCATTTGACGTTTCAAGTAAATGAACGACATTAGTAACATTTTTATTAAAATTTCGTTTAAGCTTTATTAAATTTTATTTGAACATACCATTAAGGGCATAACCCTTACCAACATCCATTCCACTTTTTGATAATACAATCTTATCGGATTCAATCACAACTGGAAATCCAAACTTAGTAAGCAACCATCCGGACACAAGATTCTTACGAATCGCCGGAACATACAAAACGTTGCTTAACGTGACATCATTTCCGGAAATCATCCTTAAGATGATATTTCCTTCACCTTTAATATCCACGGTAGCCGAGTTTCCTATCAAAAGTTTTTGTCCATTTTCAACATCTTTGAAAGTGGTAAACAAACTTTTATTGAAACACACGTGACGAGTTGTACCCGTATCGACATACCATCCACTTGAATCGTTTCCCACCAAATTAACTTCCGACATTTCGGAAATCACAGCCACAATATGCATATCTTCCTTCATATGCATTTCCATGTTAGGCATTGTCACAACATTTGTCATTTTTATCAAATAAAAAATGCAAATATTTGACCAAAAAAGCCTCAACAATTATACTTATTTCAATTAGAAGTAAGATATATTTCAAGTATCAACTCAAGAAGTCTATGACTATCTTGTATCTTACAACCAATGTCCACAAATATAAATTTTAAGTCCAAAATTGTTCTAAACAATATATCAAGTTTATTTAAAATCAAACTTTAAAAACTTGATATAATAAACTTTAAATCCAAAAATTTGATTTAACAATTTAAACAAAACAAAATTAGAAATTTTCAAAAACTCAATTGAACCTTTTGTTCTATAAAAACGTTTCAATCACCACTTTTTCCGAATCTAAGCTATTAAGAAGCAAAAAACCGAAAAAAGACTTTGTGTTTTCCAACTGGTATTACCAAAGAGAGGAAAAATCTATTTTAAGTTTGTAGGAGCTAATACCAATTTTCATTAAATAAAATACAATACAATAAGGGAAATTGACTAGAAACGTTTACAAAGATTGAAACAAAATTAAATAGAACAAACAAGTACACGGTTTTGGTTTACTCTTGTGAAATTCACGATCCCCTTAAAATAGATTCGTTGTCTATTTCCCAGGGTTAAACAATCGAGTAGTTTTACACTACCGAATATAATCCAAGCCAGAACACTAACCAAAATTTAGAGTGTTTTCTTTAAGAGAGAAAGCTATGAAAGAAGAAGTAGGTGATCTAGGTGTGTCTACAAATGAGACCCAAGGTCTCTATTTATAGTGTAGAATGATAGCTAATATTCACTCAAAACATTAAATGCATTCAATAATATTAAACAAGAAATCAAAACAGTAATCTGCAATTACTGCTGTTTTTTCGTAACTGCCAGCGCTGGTCAGTATTGGAAGTCAGTCCGGGAACTCAGTATTGGAACTCAGCGCAGCCGGTCAGTAATGGAACTCAGTACAGGAAGTATGTTGCGCAGGTCAGTACTGCAGTTCAGCGCAGCAGCTCAGTATTGGACTGCAGGTCAGTACTGCAACTCAGTCCAGGATTTATTGTTTTAAACACCCTACTTTGAGAGTCGATATCTCATTCACCACAACTCGACTTTGGACACGCTATATACGGTTGCGTAGCTCTCACATAGGAGAACACAAAGCTACCAACCAATAACTATATATAACAAATATATATATATACAATTATATAGGTCCAAAGTTGGTGACAAATCATTTTATCACAACTTTTTCCAACAGATTATACTTATGTTAACGTTTAAAATACGTATTATTTTATATGCATTTATTATATGTTGATAGAGCGAAAATTGATTACATTCAAGTGCCAAGAACACGTCCAGTTATTTGTGAATGGACATCTGAAAAACTTAAACTCGTAGAGGACATGGAAGTTAAATCAGAGTGTTTAGGTGAATCAGACCTACATCAAGATAATATCCAAAATGTACCAAAGGAGGCAAAATTATAAAAGTGATTTTTGATATATAATATATCTGTTTTTTTATATATGTTAACTTTGCAGGATTTTGAAATTACATTGGAAACCTTGTGTGAAAAGTTTACTAGTAATAAGAACAAGGCAAGAATGATTTTGAATGAATCGATTTCAAAATTCCCTGATCTTAAAAGTTTGAAAACGTGGGAAGCAGTGTTTTTTCAATCATCAAAGGAAAATAAAAAAAATGATAAAGAAAATAAAAAAACAACCTGTTGAAGGTGAAGATAGAGTAGATGAAAAAAAAATCTGATGAAGTTAAAGAAAAAGAAAAAGAAAAAGAAGCTGATGTACTAAATGAAGAAAATGTTGAAAAAGAAGGTGGTAAGAAAACATGTAATTACAGATTTATTTTTATTGTTTAATCATCAATGATTAAACTTTGAGTTTAATCAATGTTTAATTATCGATGATTGAACTAGTCTGTCTTCTTTTATGTTGTTTAATCATCGATGATTAAACTATCTATTTATTTATCAATTATTAAACAACATGGTGTTTTATCAATGTTTAATCATCGATGACTGAACTAGTCTGTGTAAAATCATTAGTCTGTGTAATATCTAATATATGACATTTGTTGTAGGTACTGAGGAAGTATTGAAGGTTACTGATGATGATGTTGGTGAGAAAGAAGGTAATTTGTTTAATCTTGTATGATTAAACGTTTTTTTTCTAATGTTTAATCATATATGATTTCTAATATTCATGTTATTTTTTCATGTACAAATGATGTTGGGATTGGTGGTAGTGGTCAGCTAGGGGTTGCTAGTACACTTGATGTTGGTTATACAGTTAATGATGAAGGTGTCAATGAAGAAGAAAGTCTGCAACTGAACAAAATTGTTAAAGAAATTGTTTCAGATTCAGATTACTGTATTCCAAAAGGTAAATAATAAATTATTAAAAAATCTATTATAAAGGTGTCATTCTTTCGAATGTAAGTTTGAAGGAAACATGTAATTGTTTTAAATAAGATATAGTGTTTATAAGTTGATAAATTTTTTATATTCCTATATATTTACTGCGTTGTATGTACTGAGAAAGTAGGGAACGTTGAAACAGATGCAGGTAATAAAGAAGGTAATTGTTTAATCATCTATCATTAAACATTTGTTTAATCACTTATGATTAATCGAGTCTGTTTTTTTGAAATTAGGTAACTGCAATACATGAAGTTGAAATCGTCTATGATTAAATAGATGTTAATCATATAGTGTTTATATTTTTTTTGTTTAATAATAATATTTAATATATGACACTTGTTGTAGGTTCTGAGGCATTTGGAAATGCTGAAAGAGATGCTGGTGATAAAGAAGGTTATTATTTAATCTTGTATTTATTAAACATGTATTTAATCACTCATGATTAAACAAGTCTTTGTTTTTGAAACTGGTTAACTTCATTACATAATCAATTATAATTAAACAAATGGTAATCATGTAACTTTGTATTTTCATGTTTTATAATATTTTAGGTATTGATGAAGTTGGAAAGGACGAAAGAGATGATGGTGAGAAAGAAGGTAATTTTGTTTAATCATTTATTATTAAACATGTCTTTAATCACACACGATTAAACAAGTCTGTGTTTTTTAATTTTAGTAAATTCTTTAAATAATGTTTAGTCATGTATGATTAAAAGGTTTTTTCATCATGTAATATAATTAACTAAATTACTTATAAACTCGATAAAACATTTAAACGTAAAATATTTACTAGCTATTTACCCAGTTTTGAAAGTTCACATGTACTCACCGTAGCCAAGCTTATCCAAATGATGTGTTTCTTGAACATAATATCACTTTCCAAGATTTGAATGGCTCAAATCGTTCAACCAACAGCCTATTATAAAAACCAATACAATGGTTTACATCAAACATCAACACTAACTAGGTATTCCATGGCTAGTTAACTACTAGCATCATATTTCTCCAATTTACCAAACCCTAATTCCATAAACCTTCATATTTTCATAGATCTATAGTATGAACAAGTTTTCCTTGTTAAAATACCATATATCTAAGTTAAACAACTTCCATTTAACCATTAAATTACAAGCCCAAAAATAGGGTTTGTGATTCAAGCTTTCCCTACTTGAATCTATAGCTTAAAACCCAAGAGAGATGAAGATTTACCTTTGATCGTCAACTAGGAGTAAGAATCTTCAAGATCTAGTGAAGATTAAGCTCCAATCGCTTCTTTTTACTCAGAAATCGCCCTCACAAGTTGAGAGAAGAAAACTAGGGTTTTGGATGGCATTTAATGAGCCAAACCCGACTTTAATGCTGCTGGTCGGGGGAGTTCGCGCCGCCAACCCATCCTCGCGCCGCGAGCTTCGCGTGTCGCGAACTCCTCACGATCGCGAGCTGCCCGCGACCTCAAATCTTCAAAACCCCAACATCTCTGCCCGAAGTTCGTGATCGGGAACTCCATCCTCGTGCCGCGAACTCCCCTGGCCCAGGCTGCACTTTTTCTTCCATTTCTTGACCCGGTTTCGCCCATAACTTTATCATACGGTGTCCAAACGACACGAAACCAATTCCTACGTGTTTTAAAACGAATTATCCATATTTATCGTATTTTTGTACAATTTATTTGTTTACAAATTTCGGGTCATTACAACTATCTTCCCCTTAAGAAGATTCCGTCCTCGGAACCTCATCATAGTTTATGAAGTTTGGGTATCTTTTCCGAATCTCATCCTTGACTTCCCAAGTCAAGTTCAGTCCAAGGGAATGCTTCCACTTGACCAATACCAACTCAATCTCTTTATCCCTAAGTTTCTTGGTTTTTGTCTCTAATATGGCATTGGGTTCTTCTATCAACCGATTCGGGGCATCAAGCCTCAATTCTTGTATTGGGATAATATTTCAACCTCACCCACGAACTTCTTCAAATAACTTACATGGAATGTATCGTGAACACCTTGAAGTTCGGGTGGAAGTTCTAACTTAAATGCTTGGAGACCAATCTGTTTCAAAATCTTAAACGGGCCAACATATCTTGGGCTCAATTTGCCCTTCTTTCCAAACCGCATCATGCCCTTCCAAGCCGACATCTAAATCATACGGTCTCTTTTTCAAACCCGAATAGCTTCTTTGTCTATCTTGTGCGGCTTTCATATTAGCTTTAATTATTCCAATCTTTTCATTTGTCACCTTCACATCTTCGGGACCCGTGAGTTTTGACTCTCCCGCTTCAAGCCAACATGATGGAGTTCTACATTTCCTCCCATACAAAGCCTCAAAAGGCGGCATTTTAATAGTCGAATGATAACTATTATTGTAAGAGAACTCGACTAATGGCAAATGTTCATCCCATTTATCTCCAAAATCCAATACACACAATCTTAACATATCCTCAACCGTTTGGATAGTTCTTACACTTTGACCATCGGTTTTGCGGGTGGTAAGCCGTACTTAACCGCAATTTTGTTCCTAGCTCTTCTTGGAACGATCTCCAAAATCTCGAGGTAAACCTCGCATCTCTATCGGACCCAATCGATAACGGGACCCCATGAAGTCTTACCACTTCATCCACATACAACTTTGCCATTTTTTCGAGTGGCATGGTTTTCCGAATCGCTAAGAATAATGCACTTTTGGTCAACCGGTCAACTATGACCCAAATGGCGTCGTGGTTCTTACTCGTTCTTGGCAACCCAACAATGAAATCCATGGTTATATCTTCCCATTTTCCGGCCGGTACTTGTAACGATTGAGCTGCCCCATAAGGTATTTGATGCTCGGCTTTTAATTGTGCACACGTGGCACACATAAAAATATACTTGGCCACTCTTGCTTTCATCACGGGCCACCAATACATCTTCTTCATATCTTGTTACGTCTTTGTACTTCCCGGGTGGATCGAATACTTAGATCTATAAGCATCATTCAACAATTCCTTTCCACCGAACTTGGGGACCCAAATTCGACCACCAACGTTTCTCAATCCTTGTTTATTTTCTACAAAATGTCGATTTTTACCCAAACGTTCTTGTCTTAACTCTTCTTTCTCCATCACTTCTCGTTGGGCATTTTAAATTCGTTCCACAATACTCGAGACTACTTCAATCCGAGTCAACTTCCCTTTAATTGGCTTTTCATTAACTTTTCGGCTTAAGGCGTCGGCTACCACATTGGCCTTCCCCGCATGGTATACAATCTCACAATCATAATCGTTTATCAATTCGATCTATCTTTTTTACCTCATATTTAAATCTTTTTGAGTGAAAACATATTGAAGACTTTTGTGATCCGTATATAACGTACACCTCGTACCATACAAATAATGTCGCCATAACCTCAAAGCAAATACTATCGCCGCCAATTCTAAATCGTGTGTAGTGTATCTCGTTTCCGGATCCCTCAACTGTCTCGAGGCATAAGCTATTACTTTTCCTCGTTGCATCAAACACACAACCTAAGCCTTTATTCGAAGCATCACTATAAACAACGAAGTCTTCCATGCCTTCGGGTAACGCGAGAATCAGGGCGTTACATAATCTTTCGTTTAACAAGGCGAATGCCTTTTCTTGCTTTTCTTCCCAAACGAACTTGCTACTTTTCCGGGTCAATAATGTGAGTGGCGTTGCCACTCGGGAAAAGTCTTGAATAAATCGGCGGTAATAACCAGCAAGCCCGAGAAAACTTCTTACTCTGGTTGGAGTTCGAGGAGGTTCCCATTTCATCACTGCTTCAATCTTTGACGAGTCAACTTTGATTCCTTCCCATGACACAACATGTCCAAGGAATTGTACTTCCCGAATCCAAAATTCACACTTGGAAAACTTTGCATATAATTTCTCTCATTGTAGTACTTCCAACGTTTGCCTTAGGTGACTTTCGTGTTCTTCTTTGGTTTTTGAGTAGATGAGAATGTCATCAATGAATACGATGAGAAACTTGTCAAGAAATGGTTTACAAACTCGATTCATAAGATCCATAAAAATAGCCGGTGCATTAGTCAACCCAAACGGCATCACCAAGAACTCGTAATGCCCATAACGTGTACGAAACGCCGTCTACTCGGTGTCTCCTTCCTTCACTCGAAATTGATGGTAACCCGATCTCAAATCGATCTTTGAGAAATAATCGGCCCCTTGGAGTTGATCAAATAAGTTGTCGATTCTAGGCAATGGGTAACGGTTCTTAATAGTCATCTTATTCAACTCTCGGTAATCGATGCACATCCTCATCGAACCGTATTTCTTTTTGACGAACAATACGGGCGCACCCCATGGAGACGAGCTAGGACGAATAAATCCCTTGTCGAGTAATTCTTGTAATTGTGACATCAATTCCCGCATTTCGGTGGGAGCCAAATGATATGGAGCACGAGCTACCTGCGTCGCTCCCAGGACTAAAATGATACGGAATTCTAGTTGCCTCTTTGGTGGCAATTCCGGTAAATCATCGGGAAATACCTCTGGAAAATCCCGAATCACCTTCGCATTTTCCACCGTCTTCTTTTCCTTCCTTCCATCTAACACATACGCTAAAAAGGACGAACACCCTTTGGCTAAACATTTTCTTTCTTTAACCGCGGTTATGAGGCTCGGTAGGTGGTGTCGTCTCTCGCCATACACATAAACTTTTTCATTATCGGAAGTCTTGATCGAAACTATCTTTTTCCCACATAAAATCTTTGCTTGATGATTACCCAACCAATCCATACCAATAATTATATCAAACCCCGCAATTCCCATAGGCAATAAGTTTACTTTAAACTTTCTCCCGTCTATTTCTAGTTCACAATTTCGACACATGTGTTGAACTATGGAGGTTTTACCATCCGCAATTTCAATATCATAAACCTCATGAAGAAGTTCTAAGGGCACATTCAATTTCACAACAAAATCATGGGACACAAACGAATAAGTAGCACCCGAGTAAAATAAGATCCGGCCGGGAATAGAATTGATGAGTAGGGTACCTGAAACGACATCGTGGGTTTCCTTGGCTTCATCTCGGGTAAGTTGGAAGGCTCGTCCTTTGACCTTTGTTGGCTCCGCTTTCTTTTGTGCGGTCGACACCATCGTCTCGTTTCCCTTCTTCGGGCAAGAATTACAATAGTGCCCTTTTTCGTGGCACGAGTAACACTCGATTCCATCCAACGGTTTGGCCCGACAATCCCTTGCCATATGCCCCGGCCTCCCACACTTTAAACAATCTTTCGAGTCCGCCAAACACTCACCCTTTTGGTCCTTACCACACTTCTTACACGTGCCCACACTTGATTGAGAAGAGGAGGTCGGGGTGAACTTTCCCTTCTTCACCGAACCCGAGCTCCCCTCAAACTTCCTCTTTTCAAACATTGGCCTCTCATTGTTCCTCCCATGGCCCACCTCTTCCACATTCCTCGCCGCACTAATAGCCTCATCTAGTGTGGCGGCCCTCTTCACTTTCAACTCATACTTCCACGGGAGTCCATTAGCATAACGAACAATCCGGGACCTCTCATCCGGATATAACTTGATCACAAACAGGATCAATCCCATGAACTTCTTAGTGTACTCATCGACACTCAAACTATCCTTCTTCAAATGAACAAATTCTCTTGAAGTTTTTCTAAGTTTCTTTCGGGGCAAAACTTCGCCTTCAACCGCTTCACAAACTCTTCCCAAGTCATCTTGTACACCGCCCTCTTTCCCAATGTTTCATGCATGGTGTCCCACCATACGAGGGCTTCATCTTTCAATAATCGAGAAGTGTAGATCACCATATCACCTTCCTTGCATTTACTAGCTTCGAGGACTTGTTCGGTTTCACGGATCTAACGGATCGTGACTTTCGGTTCGGAGCTAGCATAGTAGTTATCGGGCTTAAAAGCCACAAAGTTCTTATAAGTACAACCCTTTCTTCCCCTCGGCTCGGGGTCACTTTCTTCCTCAGTTTAAGACTTTTCAGTTTGAGCAACACTACTTGACTTACTTTTGGTGCGGGGTGGAGATTCCTCCCGCCTCTCACGATCCTTATGTTCCCGGAGAATTCGGTTCACATCTTCATTCACGACATCCCTCATTTGATTAAACAAAGCTTGGAGATGTTCCACAGTTATCGGGGTGTGATTCCTTTCAACCCCGGAGTTTTCCTCTTCCATTCATGGCTCGGGGCCAAACACCGGAGGAGGAACACGGTTTGAATCTTGTTCTTGATCAAGTGGACCCCTTCCACTTCTAGTTTGCACCATCTTACTATAATAAGACATCAATAATTTAGAAGTAAACTTATCAAATAACGGTAACATAGACCATTCCAAAACCAAACATGACCTATTCCTTCACGGTCAACCCTATTAAACCTACACATAAGGTCTCAATAGTCAATTCATAAATATCTTATGGAACTTATGGTCCTACTAGCTCAATTTAAGTCTAGGATGGTCAACTCAACCTAGTTCACTTAAATTATAGCTTTGATACCAAGTTGTAACACCTCAATTTTAAAAAACAATATTTAAAGACATTTCATCCCAAAAGTAAGTAATAATGTATCGGTGTCAAATACCGGCTTTACAAAAACGAAAAGGTTTCTTGTTCGAGATTATCAGAGTTTACAAAAACGGTGTTACGAATTATATCTTAGCCATAGGATAAGGACTCTAATCATCAACACCGAGCTAATCTCAACAAGGCCTCTTCTAATTGAGCTAATCTCAAAAACGGTGTTACGAATTATATCTTAGCCATATATCTTTGATCCCGAACCTGAGTACATAGCAAAAACACAAACATAGTACGTGAGACAAAATTGCCTCGTGAGATACATGGGTTTTACACCCGTTAAACAACTGGTCACATAATATCTTTTATATTGAAATAATACTAATAATTTCGTTCGGGTCACTTCATTTCATTCATCTTTGGCCAATGTCAAGATAAACGGAATGCCTCCAATCTATCAAGACCGTCATATCCATGGTAACCGGAATGCCTCCACTCTACCGGGACTCACAGGTATCGGGTAATCGGAATACCTCCAATCTACCACTAACCTTAAGGAACCGTAATAACCGGAATGCCTCCAATCTATCACGGCCCTAGGGACATCATCATCATCATTACTTGTCTTTTTATTACTTTGAGCTTATAGCTCCATCATTCCTCAATCAATTATCATCTCATTATCACATAAGCAATTCATTAAAAATCACATAATTAACTAAATTACTAATAGACTCGATAAAACATTTAAACATAAAACATTTACTAGCTATGTACCCAGTTTTGAAAGTTCACATGTACTCACCTTAGCCAAGCTTATCCAAATGATGTGTTTCTTGAACACAATATCACTTTCCAAGATTTGAATGCCTCAAATCATTCAACCAACAAACTATTATCAAAACCAATACAATGGTTTACATCAAACATCAACACTAACTAGGTATTCCATGGCTAGTTAACTACTAGCATCAAATTTCCCCAATTTACCAAACCCTAATTCCATAAAACTTCATATTTTCATAGATCTATAGTATGAACACGTTTTCCTTGTTAAAATACCATAGATCTAAGTTAAAAAAAACTTCCATTTAACCATTAAAGTACAAGCCCAAAACTAGGGTCTGTGATTCAAGCATTCCCTACTTGAATCTATAGCTTAAAACCCAAGAGAGATGAAGATTTACCTTTGATCTTCAACTAGGAGTAAGAATCTTCAAGATCTAGTGAAGATTAAGCTCCAATCGCCTCTTTTTACTCAGAAATCGCCCTCACAAGTTGAGAGAAGAAAACTAGGGTTTTGGATGGCATTTAATGACTCAAACCCGACTTTAATGCTGCTGGTGGGGGCAGTTCGCGCCGCGAACCCGTCCTCGCGCCGCGAACTTTGCGTGTCGCAAAATCCTCGCGATCGTGAGCTGCCCGCGAACTCAAATCTTCAAAACCCCAACATCTCTGCCCGAAGTTCGCGGTCAGGAACTCCATCCTCGCGCCGCGAACTCCCCAGGCAGTCCAGGATGCACTTTTTCTTCCTTGTCTTTATCCGGTTTCGCCCATAACTTTATCATACGGTGTCCAAACGACACGAAACCAATTCCTACGTGTTTTAAACGAATTATCCATATTTAACGTATTTTCGTACAATTTATTTATCTACAATTTTCGGGTCGTTACTGATATTGGCAGATTTATACATACTTTTATCTGCCAATATACCTATTTTTATATGTGTTTATCGATTAGAATATGATGTTATCACTCAAATTGTAGTTTCCATTGTGTTTTTCAGGCTATAGAAGAAAAAGTAACAAAAACGGGTTAAAATGATACAGGAAATGAAGAAATGCAGAAATTCAAGAGATAGAGGCGCTATCTATAGATAGAGGCGCTATCTATGTCGCTATCTCCGTCGCTATTTCAGTCCAAAACGCTAAAATGAGTCGCTGTTTGGTGTCACAAAGAGGAGATAGCGCCGCTATCTTCTAGATAGCGGCGCGAAAAATGGCGGGTGCCAAAGATAGCGACGCTATCTTGACACTTAGCGACGCGATATTGTGCGATCTGACACCTATTTAAGCGAATTCGCAGATCTGATTCACAACGTTTGACCTAATTTCCGAAAAGCAGCCGAAAAATACCAAAGGAGCACTCAAGATCAAGATTTCAAGGCTTAAACATTGGTTTTCTATCACTTTTGATTATCATTATGTTTATGTTTACATTTCTTTACATTTGTTTGATGATTCTTAGCATGTCTATGTGCTAATCATCTTATATTCGCTATGATTAGATGAAGTTAGGGTTTTAGGTTTGGATATTCTTAGGATTTGATGATGAATGTTTGAATACTTATATTTTTAACAAAGAACCTTTTTGTTAAACCTCTAATTTTGCATTGTTGAATCTGTTTATTACTTGATTGGCTAAATATTGACAACATTGAATTGATCTAGTAATTCCCCTGACTTTTCATACTCTTGACCTAGTCAGCGACTCACTAGAAATAGGGGTCCGAGATTTGATACCAATAACCTAGGTGAAACTAAAAGTCTGATCTTTAGAGAAGAAATTCCTAGGATTAGAAGGTCTCGGAAAGCCGGGCCTAGTTAGAAGTAATAAGCAGGAGTGTGGATTTAAATAGATTTCTTGAGAAGAAATTCCTAGAGATCATATTAGATTCATTGTAAGGTTTTAAGAGAAATCTAGTTCCTTAAACTTCTAGAACATGAATTAAATCGGTACTTTAAAACCAAACCTATACCTAGACGGATTCGAGTCATAGTGAATATACTCCTTAATATTGAAACACTTCTTCGTCATTTTCGATCAATTGTTTATTTTAAACAACAAATTTTAGTTTTATTATTCAGTTTGCAAATAAAGATATCCCAAATGAAAACCTTTTTTTTATTATCTGTTCAGTTTAATTAATTAGTTTTATATTACATAATCAGCTTAATTGTTCCCTGTGGAGACGAATAAACCCGAATTTACTTACCTAAACTATATTGCTCACGATTAGGTCATACTTGCCTAAGAGTGTGGTAATCTAGGAAAGGTGTATTTTAGGTGATTATTTTATAACTAGATTTTACACATCAAGTTTTTGGCGCCGCTGCCGGGGAACAGTTGCGAGATTATTAATTCAGAATTAATTAGTTAATCGATCCTTGTCTAGAGATCTATTTCTAAACAAGTTATTTTCATCGTTTTTTTTATTATTTGTCTGGTTTAATTGAAGTTGTTAAACTGTTGCGTTTTCACGATTTGCTTTAAGTTTTGCAGGTGTATGACCCGTAGCTCTGATTCAGATCCGTTATCACCGTTTTCTGAACCAGAGAGACTTCTTTGCCAGCGACGTAGAGCAGTTTTAGCAGCGCAATATCTCGAGTCAATCAACTTTCAATCTATCGAAAACCCAATTTTCGACATGGGCGATCAAGTACCACCAGATCCGCCACCAGAGCAACCCATGTGGAACACCGGGCAAACAGCACCAACTGGCCCTAATCCATCTATCTTAGTACCTGAATTGAATAATATCAATTTTGAGATTAAAGGGCAATTCATCAGTATGGTGCGGGATCTAAACTTTGACGGAAGATTATGCAGTGATCCCAATAGACATCTAGAAAACTTTCTAGAGATTTGTGAATTGTTCAAACAACGAGATGTAACAATTGATGCCATGAGGTTGAGATTGTTCCCCTTCAGCTTAGCTGGGGATGCAAAAGAATGGGTTAAATCATTAGAGCCAGGCTCTATTACGACTTGGGATGAACTCCGAAGCCGTTTTATTACTCGTTATTTTTCACCAGCCAAGGCTGATAAACTTAAAACTGATATTTTAGCTTTTATGCAGGAGTCAGGTGAAAAGGTAACGGAGGCCTGGGAAAGACTGAAAAGCTTACTACGGAAATGTCCCAACCACGGTTTGGAGAAGAACAACATAGTACATATTTTCTACAGGGGATTAGATCACACATCTCGTTCCCTCCTAGATTCTTCAAGTGGGGGACTATTCATGTACAAAACCCCAACTCAAGCGTATCAACTTCTCGAAGACATCTCGATGCACAGCTTGGAATGGACATCCGACAGGCGAGTCGGACAGAATCATGCATCCCTTAAGGCAGTTGATGATCGACAACATGATGAAGTGGCTGCACTTAAGAATAGCCAACAGGTTGTTTACATGCTATACAGGTTGGATGTGATATATGCAAAGGGCCACATCTCACGAAAGAGTGCCAGCAGCGTCAACCGATGATGTCTGCAGAAGAAGAACTGAATTACATCAACAATGGGTACCGAGGTAATTATCAGGGAGGAAATCAGGGGTACAACAACAACAATCAGGGGTACAATAACAACAGAGGTTATAACAACAATAACCAAAACAATAACTACCCCCCGAGAAACTCGAACCCCCTGGTTTCCAACGCGATAACCAAACGAACCAACCACCTCGAGAGAATGCTGCAGGTCAAGGATCCAAGTCCTCAATGGAATTAATGCTTGAAATATTTATGGAAAAGCACGACAAGAAAACTGAGGAACAAGACCAGATCATCAGAAATCAGCAAGCAGCAATTCAAAGCTTAGAGAGAAACTTGGGCAAGATGGCCGAAATTGTAGAAGAACGTCCTCAAGGAAGTTTACCACCCCGTACACAAGATAATCCTAAACGAGGATTCGAGAATATTAAAGCTATCACCACTAGGAGTGGTAAAACGGTAAGTTCACCTGTATTAAACACTAACGAAGATTCTTTTGATACACAGGTTAATGAGGAAACTCCAGTTGATGAAGAGGAGAAGGCTATGCGGAAGGTGGAAATTCCAACTGAGCAAGAAAAAGCAAAACCAAAGGAGACGCACAACTCCACCAAAACAGATGCAACAAACTCTTACACACCGAAAGTCCCCTTTCCTCAACGTTTGAGGAAAGAAAAACTTAAGGAAAAATATGGTAAGTTTGTTGAGATGATTAAGCAGGTGCGTATTAACGTTCCTTTGGTTGACATGTTAGCAGGTATGCCGAATTACGGGAAATTCATCAAGGACTTGGTCTCAAGCAAGGAGCATACAGAGGAGGTGTCGTCAGCAATACTAAGCGAGGAATGCTCAGCTATCCTCCAACCAAACATACCTCCAAAGAAGGGTGACCCAGGGAGTTTTATTATCCCTTGTCTTATAGATAATTTACCGCCCTGTAAAGCGCTAGCTGATTTAGGAGCTAGCATTAGCTTGATGCCCTTGTCCCTGTTTCTTAAATTGGGAATAACAGACCTTAGGCCGACTAGGATGCGTGTCAGATTAGCAGACCTGTCTCTTAAATACCCAGTAGGAATAGCAGAAAATGTTCTGGTTAAGGTAGATAGGTTCATCTTTCCCGCTGATTTTGTTATCTTAGATATCCCTGAAGAACCAAATGTCCCTCTCATCTTAGGGAGACCCTTTCTAAACACCGCCAGTGCCATCATCTTGGTTGCTGAGCAACAGCTTAGTCTAGGTGTCGGGAATGACCGAATCACTTTCTCCATTGAGAAAGCGATGAAGCATACCTCTGCCTCCGATGACACGTGCAATTTCATCGACATCATCGATGTGTGCATGGAGGAGGAAATTACTTCATTTCTTAACCTAGATTGCGATGACATCACCACCTATGGGGATGTCACTCTAGACTCTCCCGAATCCATCCAAGATCTCTCAGATCTCGAGGCACTTCTTCACCTTGAGGAAGAGGATTCGGAAGAAAATGAAGTAATTTTTTAGAATTTCGACCCGAATCAAAAACTTCGAATTAAAACGTCTTTTGAGGACCCTCCATCTCTCGAGCTTAAGCCATTGCCCGACCATCTAGAGTACGCGTTCCTTCAAGGGGAATCTGATTTGCCTGTCATAATCTCTTCTACTCTAGCTTTTGCTGAAAAACAACAATTAATAAAAATCTTAAAAAAAATCATAAAAAAGCTCTAGCTTGGAAAACCGCAGATATTCCGGGTTTAAACCCTTCTTTTTGTACTCATAAAATTTTAATGGAAGAAAACTTTAAACCTAGTGTGCAGAGACAAAGACGTTTAAACCCCAATATGAAAGAAGTCGTGAAGAAGGAAGTTCTTAAACTACTTGATGCAGGGCTCATCTATCCCATTTCTGATAGTCCTTGGGTGAGTCCGGTCCAAGTAGTCCCAAAAAAAGGGGGGATGACAGTTGTGCGTAATGATAAGAACGAACTCGTTCCTACTCGTACTGTCACGGGATGGCGAGTCTGCATCGATTACCGCAGACTCAACGAAGCCACCCGAAAGGATCACTTTCCTTTACCCTTCATCGATCAGATGTTGGAGAGATTGGCCGGAAACAACTTCTATTGTTTCTTGGACGGTTTCTCCGGCTACTTTCAAATCCCGATCGACCCCCAAGATCAGGAAAAGACCACCTTCACGTGCCCCTTCGGTACATTCGCGTATCGAAGGATGCCTTTCGGCTTGTGCAACGCTCCGGCAACATTTCAGCGGTGCATGACCGCGATTTTCCAAGACATGATCGAGGACTGTATGGAAGTCTTCATGGACGATTTCTCAGTATTCGGAGACTCCTTCGAGTCATGTCTTTCGAGCTTAGAGCGAGTTCTCATTAGGTGCGAGGAATCAAATCTCGTGTTTAATTGGGAAAAGTGTCATTTCATGGTGCGCGAAGGCATCGTGTTAGGTCACAAAATTTCTGCGAAGGGGATCGAGGTCGATAAATCAAAAATCGATGTCATTTCTAAATTACCTCCCCCTTCAAATGTTAAATCTGTGAGAAGTTTCTTAGGTCATGCGGGGTTCTATCATCGGTTCATCAAGGATTTTTCCAAGATAACCCGACCCATGACTCACCTTCTCGAGAAGGACACACCTTTTTTGTTCACGCCCGAATGTGTGGAAGCCTTCGATCTTCTCAAGAATCGGCTCACATAAGCTCCTATCATGGTATCTCCCAATTGGGAGTTACCATTCGAACTCATGTGCGATGCTAGTGATTTCGCACTCGGTGCAGTTTTGGGTCAGCGTATAAACAATCATTTCCAACCGATTTATTACGCGAGCCGAACACTCACCGGTGCTCAGGCGAATTACACCATAACTGAAAAAGAACTCCTTGCAGTGGTTTTCGCCTTTGACAAATTCCGTCCGTACCTTGTTTTATCCAAAACGATTGTCTACACGGATCACTCAGCATTGAAATATCTTTTCGCCAAGCAAGATGCAAAACCGCGTCTCATTCGTTGGATTCTTCTCTTACAAGAATTCGACATCGAGATGAAAGATAAAAAAGGTGCGGAAAATCTTGCGGCAGATCATCTATCCCGATTAGAGAACCCTCACCTCGAGGAGTGCAATGAAGACGGGGTTCATGATACATTTCCCGATGAATTTATCGAAGCGGTCAATGCTTTACAAGACACCAACGACCCGTGGTTCGCTGATTTCGCAAATTATTTAGCGGCGGGTGTCCTCGTTAAAGGAATGACCCATCAACAAAAAGGGAAATTCTTTTCGGATCTAAAACATTACCATTGGGATGCTCCACATCTTTTCCGGGTCGGTCCCGATTTGATGCATAGACGGTGTGTTTCCGGTGATGAAGCCCATGACATTCTCAACAAATGTCATAAAGGTCCCACCGGTGGACATTTCGGTCCAAACTACACCGCCCGGAAAGTTCTTGATGCGGGTTTCTATTGGCCAACGATCTTTAAAGATGCACAAGATTTGGTCAAGACTTGTGATGCATGCCAACGAACCGGAAGCATCTCCAAACGAGATGAAATGCCACAGCATGGTATCCAAGTTTGTGAAGTTTTCGATATTTGGGGCATTGACTTCATGGGTCCGTTTCCAAGCTCCCAAGGTAATAAATATATCCTTGTTGCTGTTGATTACGTCTCCAAATGGGCTGAGGCAAAAACCCTTCCAACTAACGATGCTCGAGTCGTAATCAATTTTCTGAAATCTCTTTTCTGCCGGTTCGGTTGCCCGAGGGCGCTGATTAGTGATCGTGGCACACATTTTGCCAACCATCTTATGGAGAAAACTCTCCAACGATACGGTGTCCACCATCGTTTCTCGACCGCATATCATCCACAAACTAGTGGTCAAGTCGAGAACACTAATCGGGACTTAAAACGAATTCTCGAGAAAACCATTGAGAAAAATCCCAAGTTGTGGTCCCCACGACTTGAAGATGCTCTTTGGGCATTCCGTACCGCCTACAAAACTCCTATCGGCCATACTCCTTATCGGATGATTTACGGGAAAGCATGTCACCTTCCATTTGAGATCGAACACAAAGCCTATTGGGCTATCAAAGAGTGTGACATGAGCATCGTTCCCGCCGGGACCAAACGTAATCATCAACTCAATCTTCTCGATGAGCACCGCTTTGAAGCATACGAAAACTCCCGAATCTATAAAGAGAGAAGCAGGTATTTGCACGATAAAAAGTTAAAAACTCGAAAATGCTTCCAACCGGGCCACAAGGTCTTAATCTATCAATCCCGGTATAAGTTTTCACCGGGAAAACTTAAATCCAAATGGGTGGGTCCCTATACCGTTCTAAAACAACACCCATCGGGATACGTAGACCTTGTCACCGAAAACGGTCATTTTAGCGTTAACGGGCATCGCTTGAAGCTTTATCATGAAGACGAGAATGAAGGCGTTACCGAGACGGAGGAAGTGCATTTCGCCATGATGGGCGAAAAGAAGTAAAAAGAGCAACATCGAGTCAAGCTCTAGACTCGTAAATCCATGAAGCGCTTCTCGGGAGGCAACCCGTGTTTAGTTGTTTTCCCTTTTCATTCCGCGTATTTTAAAAAATAAAAAATAAAAAATAAAAATAAAATAAAAAAAAATATAAAAAAAAAAACAACGAAAAAAATATAAAAATCTCGAGATAGCAGCTATCTTTGATAGCTGCGCTATCTACCTAATCCGGAGCCAAACAGCAGGTCGAAATAGCGTTCGGTCAACAAATAGCGTTCCGCTATCTCGGAACCGAGTCAACCCAGCCGATCCCGCCTAAAATCGCGCCGCGATCCTGGAGATAGCGGCGCTATCTCCAGCGGGTATAAAACCGTGTGCTATCTTCTTTCTCTGCAGATCGTGACCCCTTCTCCCTCCTTCTACGCAGATTTTCGCCGTTTTCACCAAGAACAACCCCAAATCCGACCCAAATCTCCCGTTTTCTTCCATCAATCTTCAATTCCATGGCTACTAAGGTTTGTCTTTGCATTCTTTTCACTTAATCCGTGTTTTAGGATGTAAATCATAGATTTCTAGGTATTTTTTTTTTCCTGCTAAATCCGAAAATTCAGACTTTTGATCCATAATGTCGAAATTGATGTTGATTCTTGCTAGTTCTAAGCCATAGGTTGCTAGTTAGTTGATTTGGTGCAAAACCCTAGTACAAATTTCGAATTTTTAGGGCTTGATTTCACTTTTTAGGGAGAAAATCGATGAACTAGGGCTTGTTCTTGCTCAAAAACAGAAAATTACCTATGTTTGGCTTGTTTGATTATCTACATTGTGTTAATGAGTTCAATTTCGATATATAATAGAATTACTTGTTAAATTTTCGCATTGTGGTTACAATTTGGCAATTGAGTTCAAGTTTTTCTTACTAAAAAAAAACATCACTAACATACAAGAACTTCTGATTTGTATTTATTGAAACAATTATTATTAGTGTTGCATAATTTCACACTTAGTTTAACAACTAAGTGTGGGTAAGGAAAATTGGTATAAATTTTTATTTTATACATAGTTTCACACTTAGTTTAACAACTAAGTGTGGGTATGGGAAAATGGGAATTAAAGGTGTAAACTATATCAATTCCTTACTTATCTTCAATTTTTTTTCTATTAAATAACACTTATAATGATAAATCTTTTCTATTTGTGATCTACAGAGAAAGACTAGGGCTTCGACTAAGGCTTCGACATCCCAAGCACCACAACAACCACCGCCACGACCATCATCCTCGTCCTCATCCTCTGAGGACGACGAAGAAGTCTTACATAGGGATGGTTTTCCATTGGTCCACAACATCATGCATTTGAGGAATTCCACAACATCAAAGTCGAAAGGGTCCGAATACGCCTCGAGGAGACGGGAGATGATATCATGCACAAAGATACTCATGTGGGCCGAACCCCCGATTGGGACTTACTCCGATCTTTAGGCAAGGAAGAAGCCATCCGCTCTTACTTGATTCGCGAAGTTCGCGGGAACAACAATGATGTGGTGTTTACATGCAATGCATGGGAAGTTGCGTTAACGATGCGAGAACCGATATACCCCCAAATAGTCCTCGAATTATTCTCGACCTATCACCTGGATTTCACGAAAGCTCATAATGAACCCGAAGCCATCTCAATCAATTATCGGGTAGCCAACCATTGGGTTAAGTGTTCTTTGGTACAATTTGCTATCAATTTAGGCCTCTACACCGTGGAACAAACACAGAACCCACATTTTATCCCTTATCTAAACCGGGGAGCATATCAAGAGGCCCGGAATGTTGACCGAATTTGGGAAGAACTCGGGGTAGGCATGTTTGACCCGAGAACATCAAAGAGCAAGCACATCCGAAACAGTGAACATAGATATTTATATCGGATGATCTCAAATACCATTCGGCAAAGAAACGAAGGGACAGAAAAGATTAATATGTATAGCGTTTGGCTATTGCACCAGTTGGTGAACCGGGATCGATTTACTAACATTCCACTCATTATTGCTTCCTTTTTGAATGGTCCAGCACAGGGACACAAGAAGAAAAGTGGCTTCACGGGAGGCCAATACATTACACGTCTGGTAAAAGCAGCAGTCACTCTCACACCGCGGGTGACAAAGACATTGACAAGGAAAGAGATGGAATTTTTAGATATTCACCAACTAGGGGGAATGGGGGTACTTAGAGAGGCAATACCCGGGTTGGAAGCAGGCCGATTTGCATGGGAAGATAACCCAGCCACTCAAACTGGGGGGAGAGTTGTGCAACCGCAACAACCGCAACAACCAAGGCAAGAAAGAAGGCGACGGCAACAACCACAAGTACCGGAAGACGTAGAGATGGCCGATTTTGAGCCACCAATCCTCGATCATGGTCACGGGCACCCCGGAGCATCTGGCTCCGGCTCGGGTCCTTCATCATCTGACCCGTATCAGACTTTATATGCTGATGTTCATGCCTTGCAGGTTGATATGGCAGGTTTGAGGACTGATTTTGGTGGGATGCGGACATACATGGAGGGTATGAACTTGCAACTTCAAAGAAATTACTATCAGGCCGAACGGGCCCAGTCATACCATCCTTGGTACGCTACCGCAGCACCATCCGAGGCTCAAGTCCCACTGCCCTACTGGGGCCCGACTTCACCAGCTCCGCCGCCCTACTCGACATATGATACCTGGTTTCAGCAATATGACCCGACGTCGCCCCGCGATGGACGTGATCATTGAGCTTCCTGTTTGACTTTTAGACTATATTCGATTTGGTTGTACTTTTGGATTATTTCCTTTTAGCACCACTTTCGTACCTTTGTCTTTTGGATTATGTTTGTTTGAACTATTTTATCTTTTTATGCTAGTGTTGGTTTTAGTTATGTTTGATAGAATGTGATGAGCTGAGGAACTGGATGGAAATGCTCGGAAAATGGATCATGCTTTTGGGATGATAACAATACTTGACACACACAAAAATCAAAATACCCTCAGGGAGTACCGTTCCCTTTTGCTTTTAGTTTTTGGTTTTAATTTTATTTTATTTTTTTGTTGCATTGAGGGCAATGCAACGTTTTAAGTGTGGGCATGGGGAGTGGTATCCACCACTTGTTGTATCTTTTAGTAAATCATCTAAAACACGAAATAACCAGAATTTTTTTTTAGACACATCTCAACCTTAGAAAACAATTTTTGGACAATAGAGTTCACTTTAAAGGGCAAAATTTTTCCTAGCTTTTATGTGTCAATTTTTGTGGCTTTTCGCCGATCTAATGATCTTTTTAACTCGTTAAGTAAACCACTTCCTAATTTGGAAAATTTGAAATACCTTGTAAGCCGATAAAAATTGCCTTTTAGAAAATTAAGATTAGCAAAGCTAGCTCCCGATGACATTAGGTTGGATTAAGAACTTTTAGTTTACGTGAATAAATTGCTAAATAATAAATATAATAGAAAAATTTGAGAATCGGTGAGAATATTCATCCGGCCTTGTGCTCCCGACAAGTACGCCCGAGGGGTCCTTCAAACCTAGCATTCTAAGGTCAACTGATCTGGACATGTTGGTCGAAAGTCTTTTACGCGGGTTCACAATGTAAGCTGAGGTTCGAATCGATTCTTGAATAAATACCTAATTAAATACTTAGGGAGAACAATTAGCCGACCTTGGGTTCCCGATAAGTAAGCTCGCGGGGTCCTTTAAACCTAGCATACTAAGGTCAACTGATCTGGATATGTTGGCTGAAAGTCTTTTACGCGGGTGCTCAATGAAAGTTGTGGTTCTCTCTTCCAAACAAAATAAATAAATTAATTAATAAACGTGCAAAGCATGTAATAAAAGAAATGAAAAACCAAATAATATAAATAAACATGCAAAGCATGAAGAAATAAAGCAAATAAGCTGTGAAATGAATAAATAAACTAATTTTTCTTCTTTTAACCTAACTAATTGGGTAATTTTCATAAAGATGGTGTTTATAGGCTATGCAAGAATGAATGAGGATCTAAGTTAAAAGTAGTATACTTAGCATAGTTAAAAATTTGATTAGATATGTGAAAAGTTAGCTAAATTCCTTACACAAACTTGGGCATAAAATATAGCGGAAAATTTTAACTGCTAAATGGACTAGGTTCTGAAAAATTGTTATGCTCTTTGAGTAATTTGAGATTAAGTGTCACAGTATAATTTATTTATCTGATTGAATATTTTTAATGATGATTTGCTTGAGGACAATCAAAGCTCAAGTGTGGGCATGTTGATATTGGCAGATTTATACATACTTTTATCTGCCAATATACCTATTTTTATATGTGTTTATCGATTAGAATATGATGTTATCACTCAAATTGTAGTTTCCATTGTGTTTTTCAGGCTATAGAAGAAAAAGTAACAAAAACGGGTTAAAATGATACAGGAAATGAAGAAATGCAGAAATTCAAGAGATAGAGGCGCTATCTATAGATAGAGGCGCTATCTATGTCGCTATCTCCGTCGCTATTTCAGTCCAAAACGCTAAAATGAGTCGCTGTTTGGTGTCACAAAGAGGAGATAGCGCCGCTATCTTCTAGATAGCGGCGCGAAAAATGGCGGGTGCCAAAGATAGCGATGCTATCTTGACACTTAGCGACGCGATATTGTGCGATCTGACACCTATTTAAGCGAATTTGCAGATCTGAGTCACAACTTTTGACCTAATTTCCGAAAAGCAGCCGAAAAATACCAAAGGAGCACTCAAGATCAAGATTTCAAGGCTTAAACATTGGTTTTCTATCACTTTTGATTATCATTATGTTTATGTTTACATTTCTTTACGTTTGTTTAATGATTCTTAGCATGTCTATGTGCTAATCATCTTATATTCGCTATGATTAGATGAAGTTAGGGTTTTAGGTTTGGATATTCTTAGGATTTGATGATGAATGTTTGAATACTTATATTTTTAACAAAGAACCTTTTTGTTAAACCTCTAATTTTGCATTGTTGAATCTGTTTATTACTTGATTGGCTAAATATTGACAACATTGAATTGATCTAGTAATTCCCCTGACTTTTCATACTCTTGACCTAGTCAGCGACTCACTAGAAATAGGGGTCCGAGATTTGATACCAATAACCTAGGTGAAACTAAAAGTCTGATCTTTAGAGAAGAAATTCCTAGGATTAGAAGGTCTCGGAAAGCCGGGCCTAGTTAGAAGTAATAAGCAGGAGTGTGGATTTAAATAGATTTCTTGAGAAGAAATTCCTAGAGATCATATTAGATTCATTGTAAGGTTTTAAGAGAAATCTAGTTCCTTAAACTTCTAGAACATGAATTAAATCGGTACTTTAAAACCAAACCTATACCTAGACGGATTCGAGTCATAGTGAATATACTCCTTAATATTGAAACACTTCTTCGTCATGTTCGATCAATTGTTTATTTTAAACAACAAATTTTAGTTTTATTATTCAGTTTGCAAATAAAGATATCCCAATTGAAAACCTATTTTTTATTATCTGTTCAGTTTAATTAATTAGTTTTATATTACATAATCAGCTTAATTGTTCCCTGTGGAGACGAATAAACCCGAATTTACTTACCTAAACTATATTGCTCACGATTAGGTCATACTTGCCTAAGAGTGTGGTAATCTAGGAAAGGTGTATTTTAGGTGATTATTTTATAACTAGATTTTACACATCAGTTACACATGGGTACTCAAACACATAAAGCATGGGATGAAGTAGCATGGTTCGAAAAAGGACCTATTCAATAGAGAGTACTAAATAAATTGAGGCAAAAGTATGCTGCTCTATTGCTTACATCCGAATTAAACAAAAAGAAGAGAGATATTTTGGAAAACGCATATGAATATAATAGAAAACCTAAGGAAGAAAGAGAGGCTGATGAGATGAAGGCAAAATATCTTATGTATGATCGTCAAATATGATTTTTGTTTATGATTTGATAATTAAAAATGGTTGAAATATTGTAACGTCAACAGATCATGTTTAATCATATATGATTAAGCATTAAACGTATTGTTTAATCACTAATGATTATACAAGACAAATAATGTTTAATCATGAAACAGGTCTTTGAAATATTGTAACATCAATACATCATGTTTAATCAAGAAAAGTATACTCAGTTTAGTCATCGGTCATTAACAACTCGTTTAATCATCAATTAATAAACCTTATATCATAATTCTCAGAAACTTAAAAAACTAAGACTAGTTTAATCAACAATGATTAAACCTTATATTACAACTCGTTTTATCATAAATAAATAACATCATGATAGCTTCTTTTATAAAAGTGTGGTGCTAATTCAATTATGATTACTCATACACAAAATAACATATGGAAAGAAAAAAAATATGATGACAAATAGTTAAATTTATTGAAAAATATATTCCTCAGGGCCTCATTCCTGAAAAGCGTTCATTCACAAAAATCACATCGTAAATGAAAAACACATAGTTCTCTCTCTAGAAAAGTATCAACGAACAGTACGAGTCGAAGTTCTAGAAATCGATGGCTAGAATGAATGAAATGCGTTCTGATGGAGAAATAAATCAACAACCATCAAGATTAGAGAAATTGAAAGGTAAATAGTTAAACCTTTTGCACGTTAATGTACATATACGAATTAGATCTGTAGA
The DNA here is from genome assembly GCA_963853835.1 of Calendula officinalis. Classification (NCBI taxonomy): domain Eukaryota; kingdom Viridiplantae; phylum Streptophyta; class Magnoliopsida; order Asterales; family Asteraceae; genus Calendula; species Calendula officinalis. The sequence goes on from OY970832.1 coordinate 33,766,112, forward strand.
ATTTTACATGTTCAATTTTGTTCATATAAATTTTTGTTAATTTCAATTTTGAGTTTGACTGAATTTTGATACTTAATTTTGTGTAGATTCAATTGAAGAAGATAAAATAAAAAATAAAAAACGAAAAACAGCAAAGGATCCGGATTAAGAAGAACCTGTGGGACCATCAAAGAGGAGGAATACGAACAAAAAAGCAAAACTAACCAAAGGTAAATTACATACGATTAGGTTTATATCTGCAGTTTCATTATACATGATTAATCGAGTCTCTGTTTTTGAAGTTGTATAACATAATCAGTTGTTTTCTTAAATCATGTTTTGATTGAATGATATGTTTAATAATGTATGATTAATAGATTCATTGTTTTAAAAAAAATATTGTAACATAATCAGATTGTTGTTTAATCATGAATGATTGAATCTGTTTAATCATGAATGATTAAACGAGACTTTTTTTTTAATTTGTGTAATGTCATCAATTGTTGTTTTAGTCATGTATGATTGAATCTGTTTTTTTTTTTTAATTTTGCATTCATTTATGCAGGTACAATCAAAGTAAAACATGACAAATTAAGATCTAAAAAATCGCGAAATACTACAAAAAGCAGGAAATCCAATTTTGCAATGAAAAACAGATGCTCTCCAGGATCATTATTTTCTATTGTACAAGGATTAAGTGATGAATAAAAAATAAATGTTAGGGATATGGGGTTAGGGAGTTTGTTAAAAATGAAAATGACAGATGTGCCTCTAAGACTTGGTCACAAAGTTCTCGAGAAATTTAATAATGTATGATTAACCGTAGAGTTTTAATAATGTATGATTAAAAGGTAATAATATAAATAATTATCACAACTCATGAAGGATTAAACTACATAATTTAATCATTTTTGTCAAAATGACATGAAAATCATATTTCGACAATTTACTTATAAACATGAAAATGACATTCAAAAGAATTTATATTTTTGGAAAAAATGCATAAAACAGAGGAGTACCATGCCATTTATGAACGTCGGGTTTGGGTTTCTAGCATCTTTGCATCTTTGGATAACTTTGTAATATTCAGGATTTAATCTTTGTCTTCCAATAAGATCAAGTTCTAGATTTTTAAACACACATCTTAAGTATACTGCTTCATTCATGGTTTTACACCTATGATGCAATCACTCATGGTTATACTAAATAGATTGATTGTGCAACAAACTTACACTGATGTGCATTTAAAGACTTGTTTGGCAGATTCTGCCCCAACAAACGATAAAATGTGTTCCACCAACGAAGTAGTTAAGTCAACCATACATGTAGAGGAGGATGAAGAACTGCCTGCTTCCATCTTGTTTCTTTTGAGTGATTTTGAAGAACTTTCGACTTCCCTCTTCTTTTCGCTTACGAGGATGATAAGAATCTGTTTTTGAGGGGTTAAAGTTGATTTTTTAGAATCGAATGATGATCATTTTTTGAGCTGTTAGAGTTGATTTTTAGAGACGAATGTTGATCAGTTTTTGGGCGGTTAGAGTGTTAGTGGCACTGAATAGACGTGCAATGATGACCTCTTTTTAAAATTGCGCATATTTACTACGAGTAAATATTAATCCGTATTATTATTGTTATAATTATTTTTATTAATATTAGAGTTTAATCACAAATTTTTAACCATGCGTACTTATTTGTATATGCAACATTTTCACGTCATAATTTTTTATTCACCGATGATTGAACTTTACTTTTATGTTTAAACTCATTCATTATTAAACTATATTTTTTTTAAATCATAGATTTTGTTTAATTACTAATGATAAAACTGAACTTGGTGTTTTAATCACTAATGATTAAACTAGTCTGAATTTTTTATAAGATGCACTTTAATCATATATGATTAAACATGGTGTTGTGTTTAATCATTAATGATTAAACTTGACATTGTTTTTAATCATCTATTATTAAACTATGTGTTGTGTTTAATCATCAATGATTAATAAAACAATTCTGTTTTTAAAATCACAAATGCTGTTTAATCATAGATGATTAAACTTGTCTCTGTTTTTTAGATTCTTAATTATTTATAAAATGCACTTTAGTCATCAATGATTAGGGTGTCCCCTTCTTTATTATTTGATTGAATCAAACTTGGTGTTGTGTTTTAAAATTGGAGATGCTGTTTAATCACTAATGATTAAAATAGTCTCAGTTTTTAATATTATGTTGGTTAATCATGGATGATTAAACTTTGATGGTGTGTTTAATCATTAACGATTAAACTTGGGGTTGGGTTTAATCATCGATAATTAAACTGCGCTTTGTAAACTCCAAACACTTTTAATCATCAATGATTAAACTAGTCTGAATTTTTTATAAGATGCTCTTTAATCATACATGATTAAACTTGGTGTTGTGTTTAATCATTAATGATTAAACACAATATCAAGTTTAATCAACGATGATTAAACACAACATCAAGTTTAATCATTCATGATTAAACAACATCTTATGATTACTACACAGATAAGGTTAATCAACGATGATTAAACATTGTTTCATAATCGATGATTAAACTTGGTGTTGTGTTTAATCATTAATGATATAACTTTTGGATTGTATATAATCATTGATGATTAAACTTTTTGATGTGTTTTCTTGGTGTTTAATCATCAATGATTATACTTGGTGTTTAGTCATCAATGATTATACTTGGTATTTTAATCAATGTTTAATCATCATGTATTAAACTAGTTTGTGGAAAAATAATAAGATGCTGTTTAATCATCAACGATTAAACTTTGGTGTTTAATCATCAATGATTATACTAGGTATTTAATCAATGTTTAATCATCATTGGTTAAACTAGTCTGTGTTCTTTTATAATGTTTAATCATCGGTAATTAAAATTGGTGTATAATCAACAATGATTAAACTTTGTGTTTAAACAATGTTTAATCATTGGTGATTAACCTTATAATCATAAGATACTGTTTAATCATCGGTGATTAAACTTGATGTTGTGTTTAATCATTAACAGTTAAACTTGATTTTGGGTTTAATCATCGTTGATTAAACTTCGTGTTGTGTAAAATCCAATGATGTTTAATCATCAATGATTAAACTGAGTGTTGTGTTTAATCATCAATGATTAATAAAACAATTCTGTTTAAAAAACACAGATGGTGTTTAATCACTTATGAACTTGTCTCCGTTTTTTATAATCTTAATATTTTGTAAGATGGTGTTTAATCATCGTTGATTAAACTTCTGTAAATAATTACTTCCTCCGTTTCAAAATAAGTGATACATTTTGGCTTTCACATTTTTTGAGGCAAAATATGATAATGAAGGTTAATTAGATTAAATTGGAAAGTTAGTGAGGGATGTGTCCCACATATATAGAATATGGTGATCATAATGATGTTTAAAAGTAAAAATAAGGGTAAATGAGTAATTTAATTATATTAAATGAAATAGTTCATGGGTGTGGGCCCCATTACTTTTGTCAAATAAGGTAAGTTTGCAAAGTGTATCACTTATTTTGAAACACCCCAAAATAGAAAGTGTATCACTTATTTAGAAACGGAGGAAGTATTACAATTCATGAAAGTATTTAAATGTACTTCCAATACAAAACAAAACAATTATTTTTAAAACAATGGTTATTTGATTTAACATTAAATGAAGAACTCTCTGGAGTGGGTGTGGTTTACTAGGCGACGAAATGTGATAGTGATGATGATCTGTTTTTTGGGGGAAGATTATTTGCATAGATTTTCAAGTGGCGCTGAACAGAAGTGCAATGATGACTTCTTTGAAAATGGCGCATATTTACTACAATAATTATTAATGTGTATTATTATTGTTATTATTATTAATATTATTAATCGTAGTGTTTAATCGGAAATTTTTAAATCACAGATGTTGTTTAATCACTTATGATTAAACTTGCCTCCGTTTTTTTATTGTCTTAATTTTTTATAAGATGTTGTTTAGTAATCGATGATTAAACTTGGTGCTGTGTTTAATCATTAATGATATAACTTTCGGGTTGTATTTAATTATCGATGATTAAACTTTTTGATGTGTTTTCTTGGTGTTTAATCATCAATGATTATACTTGGTTTTTTAATGAATGTTTAATCATATGATTAAACTAGTTTGTGTAAAAATCATAAGATGATGTTTAATCATCAATGATTATCGATAATTAAAATTGGTGTATAATCATCAATGATTAAACTTTGTGTTTAAACAATGTTTAATCATCGTTGATTAACCTTATTATCATAAGATGTTGTTTAATCAATGATGATTAAACTTGATGTTGTGTTTAATCATTAACGATTAAACTTGGAGTTGAGTTTAATCATATATGATTAAACTTCATGTTTGTTTTATCATTAATGTTATAACTTTTGGGTTGTATTTAATCATCGATGATTAAACGTTTTTTATAGTCTTAATTTTTTATAAGATGATGTTTAATCAACGTTGATTAAACTTGATGTCGTGTTTATTCATTAATGATATAAGTTGGTGTTGTGATTATACTTGGTGTTTAATGTCCATTATTAATTCAAGTATATGGACACAATAATTAGCATACATTCTACAGATTTATAACATTCCAAATACATTAATTAATAAACATCAAAATTTACTAATATATAAAAGTTAATATTACAAAAGCATAAAACTGTTCAAAAACCTAGAAATTATTTATACGTATTCAAAGCTGAATACATCACACATCCCACATAATTGTACGCAAATATATCAGCAAATCTAACGAACAACATATCCCACATACAAACATCACACTTAACTTCCAACGCCCAATCTAACATCTGATCCAAACTCATCGGGGTGAGAAAGCCATGAATCATACATACATGTTCAAAGTCATAAAAGTTAATCATTAACAAGTCGTACCATCTAAACATCAAAATATCGTCCACCTTCTCCCAGCTGTCTCTCACATTCCATGATCCCTTTGATCGTTTGAACGCTTCATTCAGAAATGGCATCCTTTTGCCCCAATGAAACAACCTCTTCCAATAGCAGCATTCCTTCTTCTCGGTCCTCAAAAAAGTATTTGTTCTAACTAAACACTTAATACAAATTTTAATCAACATAATGAAATATTTACAACTCATGAAGGATTAACCAGTATGATTATCCATTTGTGATTAAACTAAAGGTTTAATGATTAATCACTAATGGTTAAACTTATCTTTGTTTTTGAGTTAGTCTAATCTCATCAGTTCTTGTTTAATCATGTATGATTAATCGTAGAGTTTAATAATGTATGATTAAAAGGTTCGGTTTTTAAAAGGTAATTTAAATAATTATCACAACTCATGAAGGATTAAACTACATCATTTTGTGAAAATGACATGAAAATGATATTTCAAAAAATTAGTTATACACATGAAAATGACATGCAAAAAGAATATATAAAAATGCATTAAACAGAGGAGTACCATGCCATCTCTGAACATCAGATTTGGGTTTCCAGCATCTTTGCATCTTTGGATAATTGTGTAAAATTCAGGATTTAATCTTTGTCTTCCAATATGATCAAGTTCTAGATTTTCAAACACAACTGTTGAGTATACTGCTTCATTCATGGTTTTACACCTATGATGCAATCATTCAAAAATTAAAAACTAATAACGTCGAAAATACGAAATAAGTATATGAAATAGACTGATTGTACAACAAACTTACACTGATGTGCATTTGAAGACTTGTTTGGCAGATTCTGCCCCAACAAACGATAAAATGTGTTCTACCAGTGGAGTATAAGAATCAGATTTTAGAGACGAATGATGATCTGTTTTTGAGGGGGTTAGAGTTGATTTTAGAGACGAATATGATCTGTTTTGAAGGGGAAGAGTATTGAATAGTTTTTAGGGGCACTGTACAGGCACGTAATGATGACCTCTTTAATAATGACCCATATTTACTACGAGTAATTATTACTCCGTATTATTGTTGTTATTATTATTATTTTTATTAATCATAGAGTTTAATTACAAATTTTTAACCATGCTTACTTATTTGTATATGCGCCATTTTCATGTCATAATTTTATTAATCGATGATTGAACTTTACTATTCTGTTTAAAATCATTGATAATTAAACTATTCTGTTTTCAAATCATAGATGTTGTTTAATCACTAATGATAAAACTAAACTTGGGGTTTTAATCACTAATGATTAATATAGTCTTAATGTTTTATAAGATGCTGTTTAATCATCGATGATTAAACTTGATGTTGTGTTTAATCATCAATTATAAAATTTGTTTAATCATCAATGATAAATAAATCAATTCTGTTTTAAAATCGGAGATGTTGTTTAATCACTAATGATTAAACTAGTCTCCGTTTTTAATATTATGTTGGTTAATCATCGATGATTAAAATTGATGTTGCGTTTAATCATCAATGATTAATAAATCTATACTATTTTTAAAATGACAGATTTTGTTTAATCACCTATGATTAAACTAGTTTCCGTTTTTAATAAGATGCTGGTTGATCATCGATAATTAAACTTGGTATTGTGTTTAATCATCAATGATTAAACTTGATGTTTTAGTTTAATCATAGATACTTAGTTGTGTAAAATCAAAAGATGGTTAATCATCAATGATAACACAAGGTCTTTTGTTCTATGATTAAACTGGTGTGCATTAATTTCAAGTATATCAACATACAGAACCAAGAAATCATATAAAAATAATGCAAAACGTCTAATTATAAACACTACGTTATTTACTAATAACATTTGAATAATACTGTACCATTAGAAACTAAACAGATATCTTTCTAATGAGTTATGGATTCATATTCATACGAGATCTCTCTGTTGACATCTTTGAACTTATCTTTTCTTTTTACCTCACCCCTTCTTTTCCAAATATTCTTAATAATCTGTTTTCTGAACAACAAATCTTCTTTCTTAGTTATCAGCCATTTTATATGTAACACCCAAAAAATTTCAAAATTTTAAAACTTTTTAAGTACAGGATTTAAATAAAAAGGTCCCGATATAAAACCAAATATAAATGTTTAACATTTAAAAAATGCAATTAAAGCAGAAAAAAGTTTTAAATAAAAATTAAGTTTAATAAATAATAACGTTCCACATCAGCACTCAGAAACGATACAGCTGTCAACCGTCAACATGCTCTTTTCCTTTGCCAGAACCTGAAATAATTGGGGAAGTTTTTGGGTCAGCGGGAAAGCTGAGTGAATATTCTCAAAATGTAAACAATCATAACATACAACACATGAGGGTACATCGGTGTACTCCTACTCAATTATTTACTCAGATTTATATTTCAGAATTTTAAATTTATATAGCGCGCTTGTGTGATTCAGGACGAGAGATCAACCTCGCCCTCCTCACACCCCAGATTGCCACTCAGGCTATAACTCAGATTTGCCACTCACGCTATAACTCAGACGGGAGGTGATCCCAAAACTCAGACGGGAGGTGATCCCAAAATAAGCATATAGCCGAAACTCAGATGTGTGTTATTATGTTTTTATCTCTTTAACATAATTATCTCAGATGCCCTAGCAGGTAGTAGCACAGATACTCATATCAATATAATAAAAAAGATGCCCAGATACTCAGATAACAGATGAAAACTCACATAGCAAATATAGTGCAAGTAATGAAACATATAAGTCATGTATGTATAACGTTAAAATTGAATACACGGTAAGAACACACACCTCGGTAAACGTAAGCTCCGATGGTCTCTCAGCACTTTACAAAACTTCTCAGCTAACGTCTAGATAATCCTAAGGCACGAAAGGATAACCAAGATTACACTCCACTCAAAACCTGTTTTAAAAATGTAAAGTTTCCCGATTAGGAAACCCCTAATTTTGAACTAATATCTCATGCTAGATAAATGATTTTAAAAATGTAACCATCTTTCTTTTCTTAAACCATCATAACTCCAAATTTATCAAAAAGTCATTTTTCCAAGTTACCGACTAATCTCAAACGTTTTTCTTTAATATCCACGAAATCGTATACTTAACTTTAAGAATATTTTCTCATGTTTAGTACTACTCAAAATCTTTCTGTTAAACCCTTTTCAAAAATCATCTTAATCAAAAACCCAAATAATTATAACAACACGAAATGGCCGGAGCTCTAATTCTAAGCTTATATAAATAAGTAAAACGGAGAATAATAAAAGTAACAAAACAAAAGAAAGAAGACGAAAAAAAAGAAAAACAAAAACAAAAAGGTTTTGACAAAAGTTTAATACGCACAATGGGATGCACAATTTCTCATATATGATTTAAATAAACAAGGGAATGGCGAAAAAGGTTCTACCGATTCAACACCGGCTGTGCACCCACCACATTCAGATTGCCGGCTACTCTGGACTACAACGTACAGAGACAAGAGATAAACCATGGTTAGAACCATATTGAGCTTTAAAAGACGGAAAAGAAAAACGGAACAAAACTCACCGGAAAAGAAGGAAGACATGGTTCGCCGGAAAAACATTACGGAATCACCACTCTGGGTTAACTACTCGAAACTGCTTAGTAACTCAACAGCTTGGTGCCAACTTTCTGCTCAATATCAGCTTTGAACCACAACACCACCGGAACCGAGAAACGGTGGAAGGTTGAGACGGGAGTGCTCGTCTGCGGAACAAAAACAAAAGTAGACGGTGGAGCTCGATAAAGGAATAAAGGAAAGTTAAGGGATAGAAAAAACGTGGATTGCGGCTAGGGTAGAAAGTTGCTTGTAATCTATCGCCATGAGACACGTCTAAGACCCTAGGGCCTAGGCCATCTATACGCAACATGGGCTTGCAATTTACGCAGGTGGCATTGAGCCCAGGCTAACATGCGGATCCCACCTCACAAAATTTACACTAGATAGTAATAAAACAAAAAATAAAAGAAAACAAATGTATATGAAATGCAATTTAATCTTAATTGGTTCCACATTGAAGACTAATTTAACCCATGATCTCATTCAAATTAAAATTTTTAAATAATATAATTACTTACCCGAAATTTCGGGGTGTTACAACTCAACCACACTTGAATCAGACTTCGTCCCCGAAGTCATCACTCGGAAATAGCTAAGGGTAATGGTCACGCATCTCAGACTCAGGCTCCGTAGGCACTACCACGGACTCGTCAACGATACACTTCCTTAATCAGAAAAACATGAAAAAGGAGGGTATGAATAAGAAATGCTCTTTACGGCGAACTACTCGGTCGACTGAACTCCTTCTCTTACAATTAATCGTGCAACTTTTTCTCCTCTGGCGGCACAAGACGATAAGGGCTTTGGTAACCGGCGTCGCACTCAGTACCATGCTGAAGATGTTTTCTTGCTCTCGCAGATGAACACAATGCCAGTACCCAACGATTAACGTTGATGATGTTTTCTTGCTCCACTTCGAGGTTTGCTACGGATTTGTTGATGATGTCAGATGATCTCGGTGTAGTACTAGGTCATCCAATCCATGTCCATAATCACACACGACCCTCTTATGACGATAACAATAAATTTATGGGAAATTACATCCCGCACAACTTCATCAAATTATCACTTATACATATTTACAACAGGTAAAATCTTATTATTGTCAATTCTATGTCAGAAATGGCTCAGAAAGGTCCTCTACTCTATGGGACACCAGTTTGCATAAGGCATAAGAAGCAATATAGTGGTTTACACCATTATCACTTAATACAAAATCAGGAAATTATTCACAAGAAATGCACATATCACACAGAATTCTCATATACTTATAATGCACAGGAAGTGTATTCACATAGTAAGCAACTCATGTATTATACTCAGAAATATAACTCAGAAGTATAACCCAGAAATCTAACTCATAACCAAACTCAAAAATCTAACCCTGAAACAAACTCAGAAATCTAACCCAGAAGCAAACTCAGAAATCTACCCCAGAAGCAAACTCTGAAATCTAACCCATAAGCAAACTCAGAAATATAACTCAGCTTTTAACTCAGCGCAGTCTATACTAACAACTTATTTCAAACCTCCTTTAATGACTTCCCACAAGTCAACTTTTAACTTTCTCTTGACTATTTCGACCCCAAATTTACTCATTAACTCGTATTACCCACGTTTTACTAAAAGAAATTCAATTAAATTTTATACACGTATTTTACTGATTTCTCATTACTCGATTTACGAATCAATCCATTAATTCTCATTTACTCAATACGCAATTACCCTTTATTCCCAATTTAAAGATTTTCTCATTGTTCATAAATTTAATATTGTCTCATCTTTTAGAATTTTTCATTAATTCAACAAAATTTAATTGTTAAATTCACTTAATGCATTCTTTATTTACTCAATTCACTAACTACTCTCCATTCAGTAATTTAATAATAAAATATATTGTTTCATAAAATATATTACTCACCAATAAAATGTTCTCATAAAAATTTTATAACCCTGGAAAATTTTATTTTTATTTTTTTAAATATTCAATAAATAATAAAATATATTATTTAATAACTCTAAATAAAATATGTTACTTACAAATAAAAATTTCTCATAAAAATTTTATAACACCTCAAAGTTTTTGAATAAAATTTCCCGTTAATTTAAAACTTTTCTCATTTAACTCATTTTAGTAACTTTTTCACTTGACTCGATTTACAAACTTCTTATAAACTTAAAATTTCACAGTAATCATTCTACATGAAATTTTTCTCGTATGAGCTCGTTTTAATAATTCATTGCCAACTCCAATTAACATCCTCCTTTTAACTCATTTCCTCACATCCTAGACATTAAATAATTTTCATTACTTTATAATTTCTCATTATCTCATTATCTCGTTAATTATATAATTATAATATTTGTTAATTCTCATTTTCACAATTCGCTCAGCTCAATTTATTAATTTCTCAATTTATTAATTTCTCAATTATACCCGAGTTATGGACTCAAAAATTACAAGTTACTCGATTTGATAATTTTTCTTATAAATCCTCTAATCATGTGTATTTGTATATATTTCACACTTTAAAATCCTCACTCGGAAAATCTCTATGCATAAGCATCATGCTCATAATATTTATAAATAATATATAATAATAATTATTTCTTGGCAATTTCCCTTTTTACCCCATACTCAACCCCACTTGGAGAAAAAACTCGTCCTTGAGTTTGGAACTGGCATTCTCTACCAAAATAGAACTAATAAACATATAATCACTCAAACAATTAGGATACACATACCAAATTCACAATAACAAACATTGGTCCAACGTTCCTCTCAAAATCTCCCCATAACCAACCAAAAGTCCTATGTGGACAATAATAGGGGCCCTCTATTACTTTCGACACATACTTTTGTTTGGTCATGAGTCAATCCCAAAGTTCACAACTTCCCACAAAAAAATTCCACCAGCAAATCACACTCAGAAGAAACAAACATTTATTTTACATATCTAATAAATATAGTTTCGCACTCAGTTGTGTGTACTCAAAATCCTATAAACATTACTCAGAAATGCACTCAGCAAAAGGCACTGAACCAAAATATTTTATTATGTTTTTTACTTTTAACTCAGAACATAATATTACTCATAAGCTCTTTTAATTTATTTTTAAATAGATCATCACTGAATTCATGATGATAGGCTCCCTTTAGTTCACTTTTAATAAATTCCCCTTTCAGATAAACTTGAATAATTTTTGCTTAATTCGACTCATAAATTTTAGATTAGTTAGTATAACAAACTTATATAGTTTATTCAATATCTCTGAGTTAATTTAATAATTCTTCACTGAATTCATTAATCGCGTTAAATTTTTTTTAAGGATTTTCATGCTCAGCTTTTTAAATCACATACTTTAAATGTTTTCTTATTTGATCTCAATTTATAAATCTCAGTTTATTATTTTCCCAGCATAAATTTTTTTCTCAATACATTGTGTCTCATCTCTTTATAAAAGCATTTTCCGTTTTAATTGCCCAAAGGTTTAATAACACCCGAGATTCTCAAAGTTTAAAATTTTGAAATTTGATAAATAAGTGAAAAGGATCTACTAAATAAAATCTCAAATGAGAATTCAACATTTAAAAACATGTTTAATCCAACTGAAGTTTTAAAATTAAAAACTAAAATGACTCTGAAATAACAGATAGCAATAAAATTCAACTCTAGTTAAGATTTCTTGTCTATCTCAAATGTAAATTATTTTAAATAATTATCAATTTTAAATAAATTTTTTTTTAATAAAAATATGTTTTCGCTATTTCGCTTTACTTGACTTGATAAACCATCATAAAAATATTCTTTAAATCAGTTGATAATAAAAATATCTTTCATTTACTCGTTTTACAGTTTACTCGTTTCAAAAACTCTTTCTATTAAGTGTTTTTCCAAAACGAAAGATTTTAATATTTTGTCAATATGAAAAATTTATTGCTCCTCATTTCTTATTTACCCAAAACATGTTCTCATTAAATACTTTATGGAATTTATATCATAATTTCATATCCATTTATTACCCCTTTTGGTTAAAATTTCTCAGAATTAAAAAATCTCACAGATTATATAAAATTTAATGTAATTATAATTTTTAGCGTGTATATTGCAGATGCACTCAGAACTACACTCGAAAACTATACTCAGAAAAGCGATCCTCGTCGAGAAATACACTCAGGGTTAAATCAGAATTATACTCAAAATAAAAGCAGCAAATCTCATATTTTGTCATTCCTCAAAACTCAGAATATCCAAATAAATAAAAGCTCTTAAATATTACAAGCAAAAGGAGAAGCGAGGGGTCGACGTGACATGCTGTATACTTGATGTGGAATCTTTACACTTAAAATATTTTAGTCATTTCTCATTTTTTTTTAAAATTTGCAACTCAAACTTGAGTTTGAATTCACCCATTGTGAATCCAAATCCCTCAAATCAGAGCTCTGAAACTAACTTGTAACACCCAAAAATTTTAAAATTTTAAAACTTTTTAAGTACAAGATTTAAATAAAAAGGTCCCAATATAAAACCAAATATAAATGTTTAACATTTAAAAAATGCAATTAAAGCGGGAAAAGGTTTTATATATAAATTAAGTTTAATAAATAATAACGTTCCACATCAGCACTCAGAAACGATACAACTGTCAACAGTCAACCTGCTCTTTTCCTTTGCAAGAACTTGAAATAATGGGGGAAGTTTTTGTGTCAGAGGGAAAGCTGAGTGACTATTCTCAAAATGTAAACAATCATAACATACAACACATGAGGGCACATCAGTGTACTCTTACTCAGATTCCACTCAATTATTTTCTCAGATTTATTTCTCAGAATTTTGAATTTATATAGCGCGCTTGTGTGATTCAGGACGAGAGATCAACCTCGCCCCTCCTCACACCCCAGATTGCCACTCAGGCTATAACTCAGATTTGCCACTCAAGCTATAACTCAGACGGGAGCTGATCCCAAAACTCAGACGGGAGGTGATCCCAAAATAGGCATATAGCCAAAACTCAGATGTGTGTTATTATGTTTTTATCTCTTTAACATAATTATTTCAGATGCTCTGCAGGTAGTAGCATAAATACTCATATCAATATAATAAAAACAGATGCACAGATACTCAGATAACAGATCAAAACTCAGATAGCAAATATAGTGCAAGTAATGAAACATATAAGTCATGTATGTATAACGTTATAACTGAATACCCACTCACCTCGATAAACGTATGCTCCGATGGTCTCTCAGCACTCTACACAACTTCTCAACTAACGTCTAGACGGTCCTAAGGCACGAAAGGATAACCAAGATTACACTCCACTCAAAACCTGTTTTAAAAATGTAAAGTTTCCCGATTAGGAAACCCCTAATTTTGAACTAATATCTCATGCTAGATAAATGATTTTAAAAATGTAACCATCTTTTTTTCTTAAACCATCATAACTCCAAATTTATCGAAAAGTCATTTTTCCATGTTACCGATTAATCTCAAACGTTTTTCTTTAATATCCACGAAATCGTATAGTCAACTTTAAAAATGTTTTCTCATGTTTAGTACTACTCAAAATCTTTCTGTTAAACCCTTTTCAAAAATCATCTTAATCAAAAACCCAAATAATTATAACAACACAAAATGGCCGGAGCTCTAATTCTAAGCTTATATAAATAAGTAAAAAGAAGAATAATAAAAGTAACAAAACAAAAGAAAAAAGAAAAAGAAAAATAAAAAGGTTTTGAGAAAAGTTTAATACGCACATTAGGATGCACAATTTCTCATATATGATTAAAATAAAGGAGGGAATGGCGAACAAGGTTCTAACGATACAACACCGCCTGCGCACCCACCACATTCAAATTTCCGGCTACTCTAGACTACAACGTACGGAGACAAGAGATAAACCATGGTTAGAACCGTATTGAGCTTTAAAAGACAGAAAAGAAAAACGGAACAAAACTCACCGGAAAAGAAGGAAGACATGGTTCGCCGGAAAAACATCACGGAATCACCACCCTCGGTGAACTACTCGAAACTGCTTACTAACTCAACAGCTCGGTGCCAACTTTCTGCTCAATCTCAGCTTTGAACCACAACACCACCGGAACCGAGGGGACGGTGGAAGGTTGAGACGAGAGTGCTCGTTGGCGGAACAGAAACAAAAGTAGATGGTGGAGCTCAATAAAGGAATAAAGGAAAGATAAGGGATAAAAAAACGTGGATTGCGGCTAGGGTGGAAAGTTGCTTGTAATCTATCACCATTTGACGCGTCTAAGACCTAGGGCCTAGTCCATCTATACGCAACATGGGCTTTCAATTTACGCAGGCACTACAAGAAAAACTGCTTTTTGCGATGGGAGACTTTTTGCGGCGACAAAATACGCAGCAAAAGGCCATAAAATGACAAAACAAGCGAGCGCCCGTGCCTGAAAAATAAGGCGGGATGATTTCCCCCCATTTTTTAGGGGATCGCCGCAAAAGAGGTAGTCTCGCCGCAAATAGGTCGCCGCAAACGACCTAATGCGATTTAGGGTTATAACAAATGGGCAGATTTCAGTGTTGCTCATTTGCATCGACCAGATTGACGAGAGATACAGATCGGGCGACGAGGAGAGATTGAGAGTTACAAATCGAGCAGCGCACAGTTTTTACAACCTCCGGCGAACCACCACCACTTCTGACGAACCACATCGCTACATCCAACTGATCGAGCAGAGAAACGATCGAACAGAGACATGGATCGAGCAGAGAAACAGATCGAGCAGAGACACAGAACGAGAACCTCCGACCAAGCAGGCTTCATTCTTCACTCCTCACCAACTCCGACGAACCAGTCATCTCCGATCGATCGATCGATCAGCTACTCAGATTCAGGTAAGTACTCCAAATTTTAACAATTTTCAGTTACTTCAATGTTTATTTTATATTTTTATTTCAACTGATATTGATTTTGCTGATTGTGTGGAATTGCAGCCCGAGGTATTCTAATGTCATGTTTGTAGCTTATTTTATATTTTTATTTCGCAATTATGAATTTTGTAATGAGCTGAAACTTTATCAAGCATTCTTATTTTGTTATTCCAGCAATGATGAAGTTCTTACTGAATTTGCATCACAGAAGCGTGTGTATGAAGTTGTTGCAAAGCCTGTTGTCGAGGTTTGGAGCAGCATTAAATAAAGTTTATATTTTAATTATTTTATTAAAGATTAAAAAGTGGTGTGCAGAGTGTGCTTGATGGATATAATGGAACAGTTATGGCATATGGACAAACTGGTACTGGAAAAACATACACACTTGGAAGACTTTGGGATGAAGATACTTCTGCTCGCGGAATTATGGTCCGTGCAATGGAAGATATATTTGAAGAAACCGATTCTATATTCGTTTACTATTTACAGGTGGTTCTAGTTAACTATATATTTGTTGTTTATCATGTAGTATGGATTCTAACTAACAATACTGTTACTTGCAGCTATACATGGAAACAATACAAGATCCTCTTAATCCAACCAACGATAATTTATCAATAACGGAAGACCCTAAAAGTGGAGATATAACACTCCCAGGTGCTAGCTTAATTGAAGTTCGGGATCAACCGAGTTTTGTACAACTGTTGCGGTTAGGTGAAGCTCATCGGTTTGCTGCTAACACAAAATTAAATACAGAATCTTCTCGTAGTCATGCTATTTTAATGGTGAGATTTTTTCAAAATATAAATATTCATTGTTTCAAATCCTAATAACATGAACTCTACTCTTTCTTCAGGTGCATGTTAAGAAATCTGTCAAGGAAAAACAGTGGAATGGAAATGGTAGTAGCAAATCCCACATAATGAAGCCACCTGTTGTATGTAAGGGGAAATTAATTGTTGTGGATCTTGCGGGTTTCAAATACGTTAGAGGAAGCATTGTCGGAAAACAGTTCTCATGTTCCTGTTCGTGATTCCAAGCTTACAAGATGGCTTGGGGATTAATTTGGAGGTGACTTTGACTTTTTAGTTTGACTTTATTAGTTTGGAATTGGATAATTTTATTGTTTAATGTTTGCAGGCAAAGAGTAAGCTTAAACTTATTATATAAATTAAATTATCATCTAATTATTTTGTGAAAATTTGGGTAGGCGATGAAAGTAGAAAATATGTTGAAGATAAAAAGGAATTTGATTACGAGAGCTTGGCTAGAAAGCTTGATGTACAAGTTGAATCACTCATTGCAGAACACGAAAGGAAGCAAGAGCTTGGCTAGAAAGCTTGATGACAACAATTGATGCAGTGATGCGAACATTGACAACAAATTCAGCAATTGATGCAGCAATCAGATGGTTTATGAAGATCCACATAGTTGGCTATTGATTCGATTAGCATATTATCTGATGATTTAACAATCATTTAAATTTCAAACATGTTCGTTTGTTAACTTTGCTAGATGTTTTGTATGAAATAATTAACTTGAAATATATGATTTCGTTGATCTTTGTTGGGGTTTTATAGATACACCATGATTTTAAAAATTATTGCCAAATAAAGCAGAATTATTATAAAAAAAAAAAAAAAAAACAGCGAAATCTCGCCGCAAAAGGGTCGCCGCAAAAGGTTCAATTCTGGTCGCGAAATGGTCGCCGCAAAAGAGCTCGCCGCAAAAGAGCTCGCCGCAAATACTTAAAATCCTCGCCGCAAAAAGTCTTAAACTGCGAAACTGTTGCGACGATCCTTTTGCCGCGATTTCTCGCCGCAAAAAGTCTTTTGGGGCGATTTTGTCGACTTTTTGCGACGTTTTTGCTCGCCGCAAAAAGTGTTTTTTCTTGTAGTGAGGTGGCATTGAGCCCAGGCTAACATGCGGATCCCACCTCACCAAATTTACACTAGATAGTAATAAAACTATAAATAAAAGAAAACAAATGTATATGAAATGCAATTTAATCTTAATTGTTTCCACAGTGAAGACTAATTTAACCCATGATCTCATTAAAATTAAAATTTTAAAATAATATAATTACTTACCCGAAATTTCGGGGTGTTACATTATACCAACCAAGTGACTAATAGGAGCTTTCATAAGTTGTTGTTCTGGTAGGAAGCACTCTTTTCCTTGCGAGTCAGTGTACATATATCCAGGTGGATATAGTGCATAGCTTTGATCTATGAATTTTAAATTAATAGGTACTTTTTCAATATATGTATTGTACTCTGAGCAGACATGAATGCACTCTGTAAGATTATTTTTGTAAGCCTTTGACATCACACATAAGTCGCTATACTCAGATTGTTCCAAAGTTCCGTTTTGATAACAAATATACATTGAAGCATGAATTTCATCAAAAACAATGTTTGACTCAGAAGTTCTAGATGGCATATCAAGAATCAACCTGATTAACCTTTTCCAGTCTTGTAACCCAAGTTCTGTTATACTATTTTATGGAATTCTCAATGGATCTTGTCGGTACACACCAGTACAAGTAGTCATTATGGTGCAAATATCTCGTTTTTTTGTACCTCAAAGCTTATAGAGCAAATATCTCTAAATCCTCTTTGGTGCAAATATCTCGTTTTTTTGGACTTCTAAATCCTGTTTTGCTTTTTGTGAGTTTTTTCAGCACTAATTTTTGAGTTGATCCCCATAGAAAACAGGGATGAAGAGGGAATCTCTGTTGGAGCAGGCACATCTTCTGTTTTAATGTCCGCGAACACCATGGTTTGTTCTAATTCAATTTCTGCTCGAGTTCTTTTTGGGATTCGTTGCCCATCATCAGTGATTGTTATTATTTGAGGACTTGGATCATGTTTTGATTTTGATGAGATATCTACATTTACCCGTGGCCTTTTGAGTTCAGATAATGGAATATTATCTTCTGGGTCTTCTTCATTTTGAGAAGGTAAATGTTTTGGAATAGGTGTTTTTGGTTTTTTGATGATGGGTTGATTATCATTGGTTGAATCAGATGACATATCTGCCTTTTGTCTTCTTCTTGCTCTTTCCAATGCAGTAGTATATATACTTTGAACGAGAGGTTGAGGAACTTTAACTGCAATTGGTCTTGGTTGAGGTTCATCATCATCGGAGATGGAGATTTGTGGTTTTGTTAGTGATGCAGAGTTTTTTGGAGGTATGTTGGGGGTAGTAGGTCGGCATTGTTGTTGTCTTCTATACCGTTTTCATTGATAAGTTTTTTGAATAGAACTTGAACTCTTCTCCTCATTGGCAGCTTGATCTCCTACAACATTAGACGACATGAATAATCATTTATGATTAAAAACTTTTTTGTTTATGTTAAGGCAAAAAGCCTTGCCCCTTTGGATCTTAAGATAACAAAACAACCTAGACTAGCTTTCATTAATATGTAGAATAATATAGCTAAGTTTAGGTCTGATACTGAGTGATCAGTATTGGAACTCAGTATCAGTACTCAGTATCAGATAGTGATACTGAGTACAAGGACTGAGTAGAAGGACTGAGTGATACTCAGTATAGTAACGGACTAAGATCAAATCCCTTGATCTTAGTCATTTTCCTTACTTAGTCCTTCGGTTACTCCTTTGCTCATCATGTAAGATCTCTATAACATTATAAATAAAGATCATCTTGCAAAGGAGTACTCACCAATTTTCTTTACACATTCACATCTTTTGTAATTGATCAGTGGTCTTGTTATTCCGCAACAAGCTAGACTTAGTGGATTTATACATTGACTATATTCTTGTGTTATCACTCTAATATTTCTCTAAGTATAATAATCTATCAATTAACATTATAAACCAGGGTTGTTGTGACCTAACAACTGGTATCAGAGCAGGCTAAATAAATTCTTATTTAGTTGATCTATAACCCTGGCAGCCATTTCCTACATCTATCCCTCCAACACTAAAAAATCCAAAATGTCTACAATTATTGCACCAATTATGTCTGGAAAGGGAGTACCCATCTTTGATGGAAAAGACTTCCATCAATGGAAGCTTAAAGCTCAGTGGTATCTTGAATCTATTCACCATGAGATGCTCACTGTACTATATGATGGTCCCATCATTCCACAAACTGTGGAACCTGTTGCTGCTACTGATGATGCTCCTGAGGGCATAAGAACTGTACCTAAACTAAAGCACAACTGGACTGATACTGACCGTCAGTTGTATGCTTTAGACTCTAGAGCTAAAGGGGTGATTGGTAATGCTGTTACCAAAGAGATACTTAATGCAATTATGAAATTGCCAACAGCAAAGGCTATGTGGGATAGTCTATCAGTCACCTATGAAGGCACAGCAAATGTGAAGTTGCAAAGAAAAAGCAACATGCAAAGGAAATATGAAAATTTCTTCTCAACTCCTAATGAAGACATCACCACTCTCTATAACAGGTTCAATACTGTTATCCATGATTTAATCAGTGTAGGCATTGTGAAAGAAGAAGGAGAGCTTGTTCGAAAGTTCCTGGATAGTCTTCCTCAACAATTTCTTGATATGACAAACTCTGTCAATGCTGCTAACAACATTGAGTCATACACTCTTCAAACTTTGTATGGTCTAATGTTGAATCATGAGGAGAATAATGCTGCAAGACTGATCAACTGGAAGAAAACTGACAAGTCTTCCACTGGCATGGCTCTAGTTGTGCAACAGGCCTATACTGTGACTGAGCCAGAGGAACCAGAAGTTGATCTTGCTGATGCTGAGGCATAAGAGCTTGAAACCCAAATGGCTCTTATGTCCATGAAGCCGGATCAGTTGAAGAAGAAGAGGCTTGGTGTTAGCTCTTCTAATACTGACCCAAGATCAGGTCTGTGCTATAGGTGTGGAAAGCCTGGACATATTGCTGCAAATTGTCATACCAAGTCTTCTGAGACTGACCAAAATGACAAGATTGCATACCGAGCAAAAAGGTATAGAGACAAATATGTCAAGCTGAAGAATTGGAGCAAGGGCAAGAGGGCAGAAGGGAATGGAGCACCTCATCAAGAACTTTACTCAGAAGCCTGGATGGATGAAGAGTTAAGTGATGATGAAGAAGAGATTGAGAATAAAGCATTTATGGCTTTCACTGAAGATGATCTGAAGAGCTCCTTTGAAAAGGACATCAAAGAGGCTGAGAGGATGAGTGTTCATACTGATTGGGATTCCACTCAGTTGTACAAGGTAAGTTCCTTTCAAACTTATTCAGTGAATGAAAAAACCAAGATTTTTGAGTATATGCTTGTTGATCTTAAAACTTCTGTACAAAAAGAAAAAGCTTTAAAATTAACAATTAAGGAACTTGAAAGGGTAAATAATGAAAACTTGGATAAATTAGCAAAATATAAAGATTTAGAACTAAACTTTTCAGATTTAAAAGACATTAACCAAAGATTAGCTGATAAAGCTCATTTACACAAACTTGAAAAAGAGAAATTTGAAAAACAGTGTAAATCTTGGGGAAATGCTTCAATAAAATTAAATATATGTTTAAATGAACAATTTCCAGAAAATGTGAGGGCTGCACTTGGTGTTGATCCTCAATTTAAAAACAGGAACAATTTTGCTGATTTATTTGAAGAGTTTTCTACTATGAACCCTATTAATTTTGTAAAAGCTAAAACTTTATGTGAAGTTGGATGTCAAACTGAGTCAGATGATGAGGAAAATGAAATTTTAGAAAAACCTATTGGTCCTTCCATCTGCGCAAAGTGCTATACTGAGCTACAAGAACTCAGTATTGAATTTCAAATAACAGAAATTTCTGATACCGAGCTACCAATAGTTCAGTATGACACTTCCGCTGTTCCACCTTTTGAATTATTATTTAATACAACAACTTTTGAATTATATAATGATAATAAGACAACTTCTATCTCACATGTTTCATCAAATACAGAAGTTGCAGGAACAGAAACATCATATACTGAGAAATCTAAAGAAACTGTTAAAGTTGTTTCTACAAAACATGATAAACAAAAACCAACTTTAACTAGATCCTTTGTTGGCAGAGACAAGAAGTCTACCACAAATAATATTAGAAAGACTTCTCTGGCAAATAAAAAGAAGCAACCAGATCCTCCATCTCCTAAACCAGTTAAAAACAATGTTAATATACCTATCAAAAATAACAAAATTAACATTTTAAAAACACTTGGTGATCAGGTCAAATCTTTAAGTAAACAATTTGCAAAACTTGTTCATACTGATCTACCAAAAGTGCAACATTTTTCTAAAATACCTTATGAAAATATGTTTCGAAATAGACCTAGAAAATGTTATAGATGTCATCATACTGGTCATAAGGGAGATGAATGCTGGACTGATCTCTCAAGTCCTAGGTACTCAGTACCAAAGAAAAGTAGAGAAACTAAGTCAGTATCACCAAAGAAAACTTCTAAAGTTACCCCCGAAGTGATACTGACCTCTCCACATAAAGAGATCAAGTCAAATTATGTTTATCCCACCAAAGGTCCCATTCAAAAATGGGTTCCTAAAAAGAACTAACTCTTATTTTGTGTCTTGTGCAGGGTGACAGAAAATGGTATTTAGATAGTGGCTGCTCAAGACACATGACAGGCAGTATGGAGTATCTTCTCAATTATACTCCAGAGAAGGATCCTTCTGTTAAGTTTGGAGATGACTCGGTGGGAAAGACAAGAGGTTATGGTGTGATCAAGGCAGGCAACATAACTTTTAAAAGAGTTGCCTATGTAGAGGGTCTTAAACACAATCTGCTCAGTATCAGTCAGATGTGTGATGATGACAATGAAGCTCGATTCAGGAAGGTTGCAGGCATCATCTACAATGATAAAGGGCAGCCTGTACTCATTGCTAGAGGAGAAAAGGATGTATATGTGGTCAACCTATCTGAAATAGACCCAACTATTCGAGTATGCCTGCTTTCTAAAGTCAAGCCAGAATTGCATTGGCTATGGCACAAGAAACTCTCTCACATCAACTTTAGAAATATCAACGAGCTCAGTATGAAGAAACTGGTGAGAGGGCTGCCCACTATTACTTATTCAAAAGATAAGTTATGCTCAGCATGTGAAATGGGCAAGCAGAAGAAGAGTTCATTCAAGTCCAAAGTCAATCATTCCATAAATGAACATCTTACTATGATACATATGGATCTTTTTGGTCCCATTAGCACACCATCTTTGGCCAAAAAGATCTATACTCTAGTCTTAGTTGATGAATTCTCAAGATACACTTGGGTCATCTTCCTAAAGACTAAATCAGATGCAACAACAGAAATCATTGCCTTTATAAAAAGAGAGGAACTTCAAAAAGGCAACAAGGTCAAGCAACTCAGAAGTGACCATGGTACTGAGTTTAAGAACTCAGTATTAGCAGATTTCTGTGAAGAAAAAGGAATCATTCAAAACTTCTCTGCAGCCTACACACCACAACAAAAATGGTGTTGTAGAAAGAAAGAACAGAACACTGATTGAAGCTGCAAGAACCTTATTATGCCATGCTGGACTGGCACTGAGTTTCTGGGCTGAAGCTGTAAACTGTGCAAACTTCACTCAGAATAGAGCCACTATAGTCCAAAGACATCTGAAGACTTCATATGAGTTATACAATGGCAAGATTCCTAATGTGGAATATTTCCACATCTTTGGGAGTAAATGCTTTGTACTCAGTACAAAACAAAATCTCAATAAATTTGCTCCCAAAGCAAATGAAGGCGTGTTCATGGGCTATTCTCCACACTCTAAAGCTTTCAGAGTGTATATCATCTCAACCAAGATGATTGTAGAATCCATTCATGTCACATTCGATGAAGATCAGAATGAGCATTCTACCTTAGCAAGTGAAGACAAAAGTGGCATAGATATTCTATGCAATCCAGAACACTCCATTGCTGAACAGCCTAAGTTTCATCCACACTTTATTCCTAATAAGTTTAATGAAACTGATCAAGTTCAAACTCAGTATCACTCAAATGAGACTAATACTGAGGTTCCCATAACAGAGGACCTCCATACTTAGTTTCCAACTAATGATCTGCACCATTCTATCTATGAAGAAGGTGAAACATCCAACACTTCACAAGAATCCACATCAACTCTGCAAAATGAAGATGAACAGCAACCTGCACTGTCTAATACTGATCAGAATTCCACTCAGTATCAGACAGACAACACACCAAATCAACAAGATATTGTTGATCCTATTTCAAATGCTCCCTTAGGAAACAATTTAAGGGAACACAGAGACCATCCACACTCTAACATTATTGGTCCTATCGAAGAAGGTGTCCAAACAAGAAGAAAATTAGAATTTCCAACCCAAGCAACTGCAAACTTTTGTTTCTTCTCAAGTTTTCTATCTACCATTGAACCAAAGAAAGCTGATGAAGCTTTATTAGATGAAGATTGGGTAGAGGCTATGCAAGAAGAGCTCACATAGTTTGAAAGAAACAAAGTTTGGAACTTAGTACCACCTCCTTCTGGCAAAACTGTTATTGGTACTAAGTGGGTGTTCAGAAACAAGATGGACAAGGATGGTGTTGTCATCAGAAACAAAGCAAGGTTAGTTGCTCAAGGTTACAGGCAAGAAGAAGGCATTGACTATGATGAAACTTTTGCACCAGTTGCAAGAATTGAAGCTATTAGGTTGTATCTTGCATATGCAGCCTTTAAGAATTTGAAAGTTTATCAGATGGATGTCAAAAGTGCTTTTCTAAATGGAAAATTACAAGAAGAAGTTTATGTTAAACAACCTCCAGGTTTTGTTGATCCCAAATTTCCTAATTATGTTTTCAAGCTTGATAAAGCTCTATATGGGCTCAAACAAGCTCCAAGAGCCTGGTATGACACCCTGTCTGAGTATCTTATTGAAAATAAATTTACAAGAGGTAAAATTGATAAAACATTATTTTCAAAAAGGAAAGGTTCTGACATCTTACTCATTCAGATATATGTAGATGATATTATCTTTGGTTCCACTGACAAGTCAATGTGTGACTGGTTTGCTAAGATAATGTCAACTCAGTATCAGATGAGTATGATGGGAGAACTTACTTACTTTCTTGGTTTACAAGTTGAACAAAAGCCTGATGGCACTTTTATAAATCAAAGTAAGTATGTGCATGACATGTTAAAGAAATACAAATTTGAAAATTTATCTTCCATGCACACTCCTATGGGTACTCAGGATAAGATATGTAAGGATGAAACTGGTAAACCAGTATGTCAATCCACATACCGAGGTATGATTGGTTCCTTACTTTACTTAACTGCTAGTAGGCCTGATATCATGTTTGCCACATGTTTGTGTGCTCGGTATCAGGCTGATCCTAAAGAATCACACATGAAAGCAGTTAAGCGCATCCTTAGATATCTTACAGGTACTCCTAACCTGGGTCTTTGGTATCCCAAAGACTCAAACTTTGACCTTGAAGGGTACACATATGCAGATTTTGCAGGTTGTAGATTGGACAGAAAGAGCACAAGTGGAGGATGTCAATTCCTAGGTGGAATACTAGTTGGCTGGTCATCCAAGAAACAAAATTCGGTAGCAACTTCCACAGCAGAAGCAGAATATGTTGCTGCAGGAAGTTGTTGTGCTCAATTATTATGGATGCAGTATCAACTCTTAGACTATGGGTTCAATTTTCATAAGACTCCCATTCATTGTGATAACAAGAGTGCTATTGCTATCACAGAGAACCCTGTCTATCACTCCAAAACCAAGCACATTGATATCAGACACCACTTTATTCGAGATAATGTGGAAAAAGGTAAGGTTGAAGTAGATTATGTACCAACAGATGCACAATTGGCCGATGTGTTTACTAAACCTCTTCCTGAGGAAAGGTTTATGTATTTACTAGGGCAATTAGGTATGTTGAATCCTTAATCTTTCTTAAATTTTCTTTAAAACTGAGCGCTCAGTATTACTCCTGTTGATACTGAGCACTCAGTATCACTTGTCTATTATCATCAAAATTTAATTTTTTTATTTTTTTTATTAATTTCAAGAGTAAATTAATTGTTTTTATATTTTTAAAATTTTTTTTTAAATTAATTTTTTTTTAACTCAGTATTGGGGTATTACGGCGCTCAAACCGAGCTTAATCCTTATACTGCTCAACCGGTAACCTTTCTTAATAAGAAAGTTACCGTTGGCAGAGGATAAGGCAGTCAAATCAGCCGTTTTTACTTCCCAATACCTTAATTATCTTTCAAATCTCCTATAAATAACCGTTTATTTTTACTTCAAATTTTTTAACTGTTATTTCTTTCTTTCACTTTCAATTCTCTCTGCGATTAACGATTTCACTTTCTCTTAGCAAGCAACCTTTTTCAAATCAAAATCACAGATGGCGAATTACACTTTTGTTGCTCCAGAAGTTGAATCGGAAATCCAATTCCGAAATAATGAAGTACCCAGGTTTGCGAGGAACAACATCACAGCAAATTTCACTATTCCTCAAGCCTGGGTATGCCAAGAATTCACGAACATCGTGACTTTTATGAAGCATTGCCCAATTGCTCGTGCTCTGACATTATCTCCTCGAGCAATTTACCCAGAAATGTTATGCGAGTTTTGGTACTCTGCCACACTCGATTCTCCAGATATGATTGCTGGATGGGTAATTAGGGATCAAAGAAGAGCTTTTGTCTCTACTGCAATTATTCGTGAAACACTGAGGCTTCCAGCACAAGCTCAGTATGACCCATTTGTTGATAGATCAGAGGCACGCTCAGTACTGCCATTTTTGGGTCGAAGAGGAACAACAGGAATCATCAAAAGAAACGAATTTGGTCCTATGTGGGGTATTCTTATTACAACAATAATTTGATGCATGACTCACAAGACGGGTGCTTTGGACCAAATAAACGAATTTGGGATGCAAATAGTACATGCTCTGTACTATGGAAGAAATATTGATTATGCTCGGCTAATTTTCAATGAATTAGCTACTCTAGTTCGGGCAAACACAAGGGAATGCAATGTCCCTTTCTGCAGATTTCTATCACTCATCTTTCAACACTCAATGCCCACACACATTTATGATGAATTTCACAGTCCAAGAGTTGATCTTCCTCCTCTTAGTGAGAAGATTTTCTTTTACAGGCCAAGAGAAGGAGAGCCTCTTCTAAGTCCTCCTATGTGGGCCATTGTTCAAGAACACATTGATGATGCAGCAGACATGTCTGATACTGAGTCCGACAATGATGATGATGATGATGATAATAATGATAATAGTGGTAATGGAGCACAGGCCGGTCCAGACATTGAGATGCAGGATGTTCCACATGTTCAAGAACCAACTCAACAACATATCTCTCCACCGGCACAAGATCCTGATGCTCCTCATATTGAAACAACTTTTGATACTGAGCCCTCAGAAGACACACCACTGGTCCTCCAAAGAAGAAGAAGACATCTTTCCCCTGTTATTATGGGAAACTTATCATCTGAGGAGGTGCAGCCTGCAAATGTTCCATCATTAACTGCATCTCTTCAAGCCCAACGCCTAGCTGCAGCCACCGCTGACCTTCCAAGTCCAGAACTAGCTCCAACTGCTCAACCAATTGAGGAACCTCATGTTCCTCTTGATGTGGAGATTCAATATGAGCAAACTACACTGGAAGGTGCTCAGCAAGTCGGTATTGAAGATGTTGGTGCTGCACATCAACAAACACATGATCCTGCACCGACCTCTGCAGATGCTAGAAGGGAATCTGACAGAGTCTCAGGTATGAATTTCTAAAAAGCCCTTAAACTCATATATATATATATTTCATTCCCAAATAGAGACTAAGTATTGGCCAGTACCAACTCAATACTGACCAAAGTCTCAAACGATCTTTCAAATATATATCCTTTTATGGCCAACATAGCTAGCCCACTGCTGCTATGTAAAATTCATATACTGAGCACACAAAATTGATCATTGTCAGTCTACAGTTGTCTCAACATTTAAAGAGACAATGGTGGTTGATGTCATACTGACACCCACTGGTGCTGCTTGAATAATGTCCAACTTATTTTTGAGTTGGGTAGCATTATTCAAGAAATGATCACAAACCCTTAAGCCACAAAATCCAAATATTTCCCATGGGGTTTAGCCACATTTCTGTTATCACTCTCATACCGAGTGATAAATATTGAAAATATCAAGAAGCACATCCCAGGCTTCGAATTCCCAAACCCAAACCTTTTAGTAAATGTGACTTATCCTATACTGAGCTACTTAAATTTTCACACTCACTTTTACTAAAATCTTCTTACACATGCTATGCACAAGTCCACAATATTTCATCATAAACCAGATGAAATACAGACTTCACAAACTCTGTTTATATGATTGTAGAATTAAACAACGCCACAATTCTATTTGATAAACCTTTCTTTCTAACCAGTTTTATATTTTTTGTTTCTTTAGCACCATCTGTGCAGGGCATTCCGGCATCTCAGGCTGCAGCAGACCAAGTGACTCTGCAAGCAATCATGCAGCACATTCTGGCCATCCAACAAACTCAAAATATAATACTAGCCAGAATGGACAAGATGAGTGGTGATATTGACTCAATAAAACAGTCAGTCTCACTACTTCAACAACCACAGCAGCCTCCACAAACTCCACCATGCTCACATGGTGACCACAATGAAGAAGGAGAAGGAGAAGGAGGTGCTGGTGATACTGATGCTGCAACTGAGCCCATGCCCTCCTCTACTCTTGAACAACCTGAGGGGGACATGGGTGGTGATACTGATCCTCTTCCCTCCTCATCAAATGATAACAAAAGGGGGGAGAAGAGACAAAGAGATACTGAGGTTGATCAAACTGAGCCATCTGCTCAGGGGGAGAAAAGAAGAAGATTGAATGAAGATCAACCTCCACAACAACAACATCAGCAAAGCCCTCATACTGAGCCAATTCGGATTCAGTATGAGAGAAGAAGACAAAGAACTAGGTCAGCATTACAAGTTCAAGACCCACTTGAGCCATCTGCTCAGGGGGAGACTCATACTGACCAACCACAGCAAACTTATTCTGAGCCACCTGCTCTTGAAGAGAATAATTTGCAAATTGTGGTCTATAGGCCGTTCATCTGGCCTATTGCTGATGATGAAGATGAAGAACCAGATTTAGTAAACTATGCACTAAATCTGGTAGAACAAGAAAGTTCTTCATCATCATCCTCGGATGATGAAGAACCAGAAAATCTGGTAATTAGAAGAAGGAGTTCCTTATCAAGAAGACCCATCAATGCTGTTCTCACTTCTTCTGAATCAAGTGAGGAATCTGCTCCTCTGGTAACAAGACAAAGAAGACCTGTTCTTACAAGGGACAATGATACCGAGCAGGCTCCAAGACTGACTCCTCAACAACTCTGGGCAGAACAAGAAAGATTTTTATATGAGCAAGAGTTGGGAGTCAAAACTGAACCAGAATCTGACCCAGATACTGATACTCCTGGTCCTTCACATAGAATCTCAAGAAAGGGTCCAGACCATATTCAACATTATTGGAATATGGTTGCTGCTAGGACTCAGTATAAGGAACAAAGAAAGGAGTTCTTGAGGACCAAAACATTTCAAAATGTAAGGGGGATACATTGGTTAAATCTGGATGTCAATAAAGTAAAAGTGAAGCTCAAAGAAGGAAGAATTACTATCACTTGTACTGGCTTAACCAGTCCCCCCATGAAGATATTTATTCATGATATTCAAAGAATTGGTCTTCAAGACTGGGTGAAGATCACAAGACTGATCAAAGAGCTTCCAAAGAAATCAACTTATGATCAAATAGTCTTGGATGAGATCTGTGCAGTAGCTGCAGTATGTTATGAGAAGGATTTACTTCATGAAATAGAGTACAGAACACTCAGTGTTATGACTGAGGCTTACTCAAACAACAGACCAGAATGCCTTCATACATACAAGTATCTTAGAAAGTATCCTCTTCCTCCTAACCTTGTCTTTCAGGATCAAAAGAGTGTCATATATCCAACTTCTGGATATATGTATACTGACTCAGAGGATAGAGAGTGCTTCATTT
The DNA here is from genome assembly GCA_963853835.1 of Calendula officinalis. Classification (NCBI taxonomy): domain Eukaryota; kingdom Viridiplantae; phylum Streptophyta; class Magnoliopsida; order Asterales; family Asteraceae; genus Calendula; species Calendula officinalis. The sequence goes on from OY970832.1 coordinate 33,795,605, forward strand.
CTGAAGAAGATCTACCAAGAGCTCAAATCAGTCACCTTGTTGGACTGAAATGGATGATCACCAAGAAAGAAGACTCTTGGTTCAGAAAGAAGATTGTTGCAGTTCTGAATAGTAGAAGGGATGAACTCAAAAGCAGAGAAGAGTTTGTCCACTTTAAACAAGAAGTCTTCTATGAGAATGAAGCCATCAACAGCAAATGAAGAAGAAGATATTGTTACCTATGCTGTTGTATTTTTTGTTTAGTTTCTCTTTGTAATTGTTTTGTTATCATTAGATAGGGGGAGATTGTTAAGGCAAAAAGCCTTGCCCCTTTGGATCTTAAGATAACAAAACAACCTAGACTAGCTTTGATTAATATGTAGAATAATATAGCTAAGTTTAGGTCTGATACTGAGTGATCAGTATTGGAACTCAGTATCAGTACTCAGTATCAGATAGTGATACTGAGTACAAGGACTGAGTAGAAGGACTGAGTGATACTCAGTATAGTAACGGACTAAGATCAAATCCCTTGATCTTAGTCATTTTCCTTACTTAGTCCTTCGGTTACTCCTTTGCTCATCATGTAAGATCTCTATAACATTATAAATAGAGATCATCTTGCAAAGGAGTACTCACCAATTTTCTTTACACATTCACATCTTTTGTAATTGATCAGTGGTCTTGTTATTCCGCAACAAGCCACACTTAGTGGATTTATACATTGACTATATTCTTGTGTTATCACTCTAATATTTCTCTAAGTATAATAATCTATCAATTAACATTATAAACCAGGGTTGTTGTGACCTAACAGTTTAATCACTAATGATAAAACTTGGTATTGTGTTTAATCATAAATAATTAAACTTTTCGGGTTGTGTTTAATCAACGATGATTAAACTGGGCAGTGTAAGATCCTAAGATGGTTAATCATCAATGATTAATAAAAACAACTCTGTTTAAAGTAACTTATGATTAAACATGACTCTATTTTCTATAGCTTTTATTTTTTATAAGATGTTGTTCAATCATCGATGATTAAATTTGGTGTTGTGTTTAATCATGGATGATTAAACTTTTTGGGTTGTGTTTAATCATCAATGTTTAATATGGGCCGTGTAACATCCTAATATGTTTAATCATCAATGATTATAAAACAATTTTGTTTTTAAAATCCCAGATTCTGTTTAATCACTAATGATTAAACTAGTATCAGTTTTTAATATTATGTTGGTTAATCATCGATAATTAAACTTGGTATTTGTGTTTAATCATCAATGATTAAACTTGATGCTTAATCATGTATGATTAACCTCAAATTTCAAGTTTAATCATAAATGATTAAAAGTTTATGTTGTTAAAAAAAGGAAAATTATAATTATCTTTTTTCTTTCAAACCTTCCTTATCATCTTTCACTACTTATTCAACAGTATCATCCTTGTCAACAACACCATCAATTGATTGAGAAAAATTTCTTTTCCATCTTAGGAAACTTTCATCATTCTGATACATTGAAAAAGCAGCTTTCAAAGTCAGATTGGCACTTTCTTCAAAAATGACTACTTTCTCAAACAAATTTTTTAATTTTCTTTCAATTTCCTGCGAAATCAGATATATATTAAAAATGTATATATATATTTTAGTAATGTAAGTAATTAATTTATCAGTTTTTACCTGCATAGATTTATCTTCAACATAAGGTTCATGTAACTGCTCATCACTTAATACCTCTGTGTCTTCTATAAGTTTAATTTTCGCAGATGTCCATTGACAAATGACTGGATGTTCTCACGAAATAGCCATGTAATAAAATTTGAAATGATCAACATACAATAGCTGCATATAAAATGAGATATTATATAACAACATTAAATCATTTGTGTAATGTGACATCATAAGATGCTGTTTAAATCATGTATGATTAAACTTGGTATTTAATCATTAATGATTAAAAAATTCTGTTTAAAAATCACAGATGCTGTTTAATCATAAATGATTAAACTCATTTTTTTATCTTATGTGACATCATAAGATGTTGTTTAATCATGAATGATTAAACTTGATATTTAATCTTTCATGATTAAACTATTCTATCTAAAAATCACAGATGCTGTTTAATCATGCATGATTAAACTCGTGCTTAAAATATTAGACTCTCCGAAATCATTTTATATAGAATATTAGAAATATGTAACTTACAACAAGATATGCTGCTGGACCAAAGAAGTAAGAGGTTGGGTTTTTCTTGTATACATATTTTTGTCATTACAAGACAGTTGAGAAGATAACCACGCCAATCAATTCTACTAAAATCATTATTCTTTCCAATTCTGTACATAGGGTAAAGATTGCATTTCCCCATTGATGTACTCTCACAGAAAGTATTTACAAACAACAAGAGAAAGTTCATTTTAAATTTAAAATCTGCCTCAGTTGACAATAAAATCTTCTGTTTCAACTCATTCAATCTTAAATTATTAATGTTTTCAAAATTTTCACTCCATTCAGACATGAAGCTTTCTTCATCATCCTCTGCAATAGTTGCCATATTACAAATATTAATTTCTCCCATTGGTATTCCTAACATCTCATGAACAGATTGTGATGTGACCTTAATATTTCCCTTTTTTAATTCAATAGTCATCTTTTCACTATTGAACTTACTCAAAACAAAAGAATCAATTTTTAAAGGCATATCAGTCATTTTAATTTTTAAAATGCTTCCAAATCCCATCTCTTTCATTGATTTTTTTTGTTCTCTACCTAATCCTTTTGCAATAAAGTACATCGATTTAGGAGTACATCAATTTTTTAATGGAATGAGTTAGTCTCCCTCAATATGAGTGCTCTTAGATGGTTCTTCAATTTCAGATTTAGGATTACATGGTTCATCATTTTTACATTTAGGGATCGTTGGTTTTTTATTAGCTATCATTTTCTTTCATGGTCCAGGGACTTTTTGATCATTTCCTTCTCTGTTTCTTCAGTTTTAATATCTGCATAAATGAATTTTAAAATAAACAAAAATTAGATTTATTTTAATCATAGATTATTAAATTCAAAGTTTAATCAGCCATGATTAAACAACATCTTAAGATTGTTACACAGATTAGGTTAATCACGGATGATTAAATTCAAAGTTTAATCATCAATGATTAAACAACATCTTAAGATTGTTACACAAATTAGGTTAATCATGGATCATTAAATTCAAAGTTTAATCATCCATGATTAAACAGCATCTTAAGATTGTTACATGGATTAGGTTAATCATTTATGATTAAGCAACATCTAATGACAACACAACATAAAAAACTCTAGTTTAATCATAAATGATTGAACAGCATCTGTGATTTTACATAGAATAGTTTAGTCATCGATGATTAATTACCAAGTGATAAAACAACATCTTATGATCATCAAAAACGCAGATCAGAAACACTACTTCAAAAACAGAGACTCGTTCAGTTATATATGATTGAAAATCATCTAATGATGTTTCAGTAATTCAAAAACCGCAGTCGTGTTTTATCATACAACAAATGATTATGATATATAACCTAATTTGGATTAATCGTAATCAAAATACCTTTTGAATTTATACATGAAATCTAAAATTTCATTATAAAATTTAGTTTAACTGCAAATTTAAGAATTATAACTCCAAATTTATTAAAAAATATCAACTACTACCTTTTTTTGTCAATGCTTATTGCTTTTTTTGTTCATCGGTAGACTTTTTCTGATAAATGAAGAGATTTTGGCGGCAAAATTTAGGGTTTTTGAAGATTTTCTGATAAATGAAGAGATTTTGACGCGAATGTTAGGGTTATGGAAGATGGATCGTTCGATTGTGTAGGGAGAGAATGAGGATGGTGATTTTTGTCGAGAAGATTTTGACGGAAGATCTAATTCAAAACTACATCGGTATTTTTGACGATTTTCCCTTGAACCAGCGCGTGGGACAGAAAAGTTCGACTTAATTACAAAAATGCCACCGCGCGTTTTTTTGCCTGATTCTCACATATAAATAAATAAATATAAAGAAAAAACACAAATTTTAACAATTAAACGAATTAATACATAATTAAACTGTTGTTAATGATCTACAATACTAGAAAAATACATAAACCCGTAAAATTCACAGTTTTAAACACTTTTGATCCTTCACGAGGGACCTCGCTTTCTTTTGCACTTCGTTGGTAGAGATATACACGTTTTTCCGCTTTTTTGGTCCTTTAGGTGCATTTTGTTTTGCATCGTCATTTTGTGTGGAAATTGGTGGTGTAACTACCTGTAAGAAACAAAACACGCATTTACGTATTAGAAATGAAGAATTATTTATAAGTAAGTTGATAAAACACAATTAGCTAGCTACCATTTGATCATCAAACAACACTTGGTCCTTTGGCCAAGCATAAAAACCACCAACTGCATCCTTATCAGTTTTGAAACCATTATCTCTTGAGTCCGGTACGATTGCAGCATCGACCAATGATTTGTCAACTGACAGTTCGAAGCAATCCTTTGGGAGTATTTTGTTATGAAACTTTGGTTTTCCATCAGCTGAATCGTATACAGTACCAAGAGCAATTACGTTTGTTTTCCTTAGGGTCCACAATTTAGACTTATATTCCTAAAAAATTATTATAATTTTGGCATATAAGCATCATAAATTAATTAAACTAATCCAAGAATGTATGAACATGGTGAAATACATACTTTTGGTGCGGACAAAATTGGTTACGATTCAAATTCCAAATGGGAAGCCGTGTATTCTTGTGAATCAGGCGTTTTGTTAGATCCGACAGAGTTGACCAAACATTTGGGTGAGTTATTTCCAGTTGGAGAAGATGTTTAATTACTTAACGAAGGGTCCTTCTGAATGCTCTCATATCATCCACATAACAAGTAGTTCACAATAGCACAGAGAGTATATATATATATATATATATATATATATATATATATATATATATATATATATATAGGAGGGTTCATGCGAGATCATTAAAATTGCGAGAACTGCGAGAACAACTTTCTAACCAATCATTTCAATTAATTAGTTTTTTTAATTATAAAGGGCATTATAGTCTTTTGAACATTAAAATCTTTTTCATTAATTGTTATTAATTCTGATTAATCAAGACTGAATTCAGTTTCCATAATTAAAATAATTAAATAATAACCTCCATGTTATTTTCTAGGATCATATTTATGTAATTCGTATTTAATTTTTGCAATTTGTATGGATTCATTGATGAACGCATAAAAAAAACTAACAATTTCTAACCTTCTTCAATGTGTTCATCAATGTTCAATGATAAACGCATTATAATAGTGAATATAAATTACCTCGGAGACGAATTTATGATGGATTTAAATAGGTTTTAGTACAAAAAAACCCCACCATAGATGAAAAAAAAAATTCAAACCAAAGATAAAACAAAAAGTACAAACCATAAAATGAACAAAAAATACGATGCAGAGATGAAGAAAATTACAAAACAACAAATCTCTATGATAATGATCTCTGTAACTATAAATGTATGTAACTAGTGAACAAAAATAAATCTCTATAATCATTCATCCTTGTATACCAAAAAGTTGAAACCTTGATATCTATTTGTTGGTGAAAAACTAAAATCAAAGCATGTTCACCAGAAAGTTGAAGACCATAGCCATGTTCTTTATTGAACGTTATATCTATGTTCCACATTACATAAGTGTTCCATCGTGTATTGAAGACCATTCATCCTCGTTAATGAACAACTGACTATTGCAAATGAACAAACATACTTATACTAACACTAATGAACAACAAAATAGTGAGCAATAACTTCCACATGGCACAAGAATATGTCTATCCGTAGATATTATCAAACGACATGTAGCACCTTGGTGACCACAATATTAACATACTGCTTTTCTACATAAAAACAAAAAACAAAAAATGAGTCATACATAAAAGATGGAACCATTTACTAAATGATGGTACACTTTTTTTTATAAAAAGTATATTAATAAGAAATTCGGAAATTGAACAACTAGAAGGTCAAAAAATAGTACAGTATTACCTTGGGTCAATATCACACAGACGATATGCAAATATATACAATATGAAATTTCAGAAATCGAACTCCAAAAACAAGAATAAACCTTTTTGGGCAGTTAATATTTGGTTCATTTTAATCTAATTCTTGGATTTGTTTGTATGTGTATCAAACTTCAGTTCTTCCTATTGCTAATAAGGAATATTTAAGCAACAAAATAAATAACTAATTTAATAAATAAAGACTACTAATTGGAGCATACCTCATCCATAGATAAAGAAAATAAACCTTTCAAATAACTTGAATCCGCCGCCATTGATTTTGGGTTCTGTTTAAAGGTACCCTTTTTCGATTAGCCGCCGTCAATCTAGTAAATGGTAACCCTTGGGTTTGAGAGCCTGGCGCTGTCGATCTCATAAACCTCGTCTGGGGTGGTGCGATTGCTTCTTGAATGGACTCCGACGAACACCATTTTTTATCGGAATTGAGATTTGAAAAGGGAGAGATTACATGGAGAGGTGTGACTTGTGAGAGAGGAATGAAGCCAATTTAGAGGCCGACGGTTTTGGGGAACGGGATTTATACCCTAATTAATAGAAAATTATTTTACCTGTATACATTTTTAAGCTTTATTATTTAGATAAAAATTGTCACTTATTTACGAAACTGCAATCGATGATCTTAACCACTCATCTTTTAATCTAGTGGTCAGAAAGTTGTTCTCGCAGTTCTCGCAATATTAATGGTTCTCGCATGAACCCTTGTATATATATATATATATATATATATATATATATATATATATATATATATATATATATATATATGTGTGTGTGTGTGTGTGTAGTTGCACAATTCACGCTCATCTCGTGCCAAATATCCAATATCCTCTTAACAGTTAGCGTCGCTCGCGACGTTTATAATAACTAAATAACTCAAAAATTAAAGTAATGGAGGCATAAGATCGTCGTGATGCGCTGCTTCTCGATTCGGATTTGAACTCATTTTAAACATTTTTTTAAAACTCATTTTGAAACTCATGCTTCGACACGAGTCTGGAATCCACCCCTTGTGAACCCAATTCTCTCAAGCCAAAGCTCTGATACCAACTTGTAACATCCCAAAAATTAGCGGAAATTTAAAATTTTTTAAGAAACAAAATAAAACATTTTCCCCAAAAGTACAAGACGGTCCCATCTCATTAAAAATAAAAATAGTTCCACTCATGGTTTTAAATACAGAATAAATAAAAGGTTTTAAATGCGGAATAATAAATATGTTTTAAAAAGCGTTTGACTCGACAAACATAACTCTAAATCCAAAACATAAAACCGAAACACAGCTCATCAACCATTGACCCTCTCTTTGCCCTTGCTAGTACTTGCAAAATGGGGGGGGGGAGTGTTTGGGGTCAGCCACCGGTGAGTGAATAATATCAAAATAAACAAATAAATACAAACAATCCAAGCCACATAAGTGATCCCTGAAGACTCTACTCGATTCTCGATTATTAGGCCTTTATTAATTCTCATTAGGTTCACCAATGCCGTGACGATCTCCACGCCACCTCTGCCGCGCCTCGCCACAACACCCCCTTCCAACACCCTCTGGTGTCCCGCAATACCACGTTGACAGTCGTGAGTTGTACTTGGCTTAACTCTTGGAAGAGTTGGCTATTTATAAATCTCAAATATAGTTAGTTAGTTTTATTACGTGTTGACTCGACAACATGTACTCAAATAAAACTAACAGCTCAAACACATAGCATATCTCAAATGCGTGTCAACTCATAATGAAATCTCAACTAATAATCAAATATCAAGTACTCAAATAAATCACCCAATCAAAACTCAACTCAATCAACAACATTTCACGACATATAGCACATAATCATGAATCGAAAGTAAATACAAGTTTATAGTGAGATTACCCACCTCGAATAACTTTAAGCTCATAAATGTCCTCCGCACAGAAGAGCATTTCTAATCAGGTTCTAGAAGGTCCTACATAGCACAATGAAGCTCGGGTTAGGATTAGACTCAAATGTAGCTTAAGCAGAAACTTAACAGCACATAGTAGTCTCACGGGAACGGCCATAACTCTCAAACCGCTCACTAGATTTGACCTAAATGTTTGCAGCAGCTAAATGACTCAGAGGACTAAAATTCGCCAGAAGACTTCGGAACTCGAATTGTAACACCCTAAAATTTTACAAGATTTTTAAAACTTTTAAAAACAAAATTATAATCAAAAGGTCCCAATAACTTGAATAATTAAATCCCAATAATAGTGTTTTCATTTAAAAATATATTTAATGCGGAAATAGTTAAAATTAAATGTTTTAAAATATTAATTGCCGTCCACATCGGTAATGAAAGATACAGCGGTCAACCGTCCACCTTCTCCTTTCCTCTGCTGGTACCTGAAACAATGTGGGAAAATAGGGGTCAGCTGGAGAAGCTGAGTGAATATCTCAAAATGCAAGCAATCTTAACATACAACACATGAGGGCACATCGGTGTACTCCTAATCAGATTCTACTCAGTTAATTACTCAGATTTATTTCTCAGATTTTATTTCTCAGATTTTAATTTATATAGCGCGCTTGTGTGACTTGGGACGAGAGATCAACCTCGACCCTCCTCACACCTCAGATAGGCATAAGCCAAAACTCAGACGGGAGTGATCCCAAAACTCAGACGGGAATAATCCCAAAACTCAGACGGGAGGTGATCCCAGGCATATAGCCAAAAACTCAGATGTGTGTTATTATGTTTTATTATCTCTTTAACATAATTATCTCAGATTGCCCTAGCAAGTAGTAGCACAGAATGACCCTGTGCCGAGCTCGGTTACCCAGGCACAATGTCTCAGATTAAAATGAATCAACAGCTGCTCAGATACTCAGATAGCATGTCAAACTCAGATAACAAATCAAACTCAGATAGCGGATCAAACTCAGATAAAAAAAATCAAACTCAGTTAACAATCATGGTGCAATAAATGTAACACATAAGTCATGCATGTACAACGTTAAAACTGAATACACGGTGAGAATACTCACCTCGAGAAACGCAAGCTCCAAAGGTTCCCGACAATCAGATGGATAGCACTTATCTCCTAGGCGATCCTAAAACCAAGAAGTGAAACCCGCAATTAAAATCCTACCCGAGGACTTATTTCAGAAAACTGGCAGCCCCCGTCAGTCTCACGGGAACTGCCATAACTCCTAGACGGTTTATTAGATTTTCCTCATATTTTAACCACAGCTAGAAAACAACCAGAACTACAATTTACTGTGAGACGGTCACTGGCCAAAACAGACTCTAAGTGTCTCAAAACAGTGGTGTAAGACAGACCATCTGCACAGCTCAAATTCCTAACAGCAGCCTACTAATTTGACTATAACTTTTAAACCGTAATTCGGATTAACGATAGGGTTGCGGCGTTGGAAAGCTAACTCAAAAACCAAGATCTCATCACGGGCCAAAGTCCCAAAATTTTATTTTAAGTACCTTAAAAACAGACTCGAACAGTAGGGCAGATTCTGCCCAAAAATGTTGCTTTACTAAACTCATTTAATCAACCCGACTCGTCACCGAAAACCCCGAGCACTTAAAATTCATTACCCGACAGCCCCCCCGCATCTCAGTTATCTTGGCTTAAAAGAATGACTTGAATTAAAACTTAGATGCTACAAATTTCCCGGTTGGAAACCAAGAACCCTACGGGTTCGGTTTCCTTTCGGTTAAAGGGTCTCGTTCTAAACGAGTGGGACAATAACTCAACCCAACCCCATCAAAGGTTCGGCCTCAACTTCCCGTCTCCACAGATTCTAGTCCGGTTCAACAATACACAAAGACTATGACAATCTAATAAACGAACTAAAGACGATTAACCAAAACGGAACAAACGACACGACAATTGAACTTGAACTATCCACAGCAGCAGCCCTAGAATTTCTATATACGGACTGATTTGCACCTTAATTGTAGCAAGAACTGATAGGAATGAAATAAGAAAGCCAAGGAATTACCGAAAGTTTAAAAACTCCACGAACTAGCTTGCCAAAAATCTGATCGACTTCTGCTCGGTTGCTACCTGTTCTCCCGCGTTGGTCATCACAACATGAACTGCAAATCGCTACCTCAAAAATCCAGAATTTATCAAACAAGAAGGAGAGATACTTACCGAATAAAGGTTTCTAACTTAAACTCGCCGGTACTTTCGACGAACAACCACCGAACCACCACACCCGAACTTCTTCTGCTTGGATCTCCACGGGAATTGATCTTCACTGGCCTTCCGATTGCGATTTACTCGTCCGACGGATATGGGAGGAAAAAGAAAATATCGATTCTGCCGCACGAGGGCTGTGAGGATTATGATGTCGGTATGCTAGGGTGATCACGGAATATAAATATGGCAAGTAGTCCTTGGGCCGTGAGCTTTTCCCTCATTTTAGTCCAATCCGGAAGTGAGGCAACGAATTGGGCTGTGCTCCAATTAGAATTAACGAACAAGGTAGAGTAGGTAGGAGAAATGGCTTAAATATTCTAGGAGTGTCCTGTCTAAAATGTTACGAGTCCCGGCCTTGGCCTTCGGCCGGTCTGGACTCGACACTCAACACTCGGGAGTGTAGACGACACTATTAACGCGTCACAATAATAATAATTTGACTAACCGAGGCGTCACATATATATATATGAAATCTGATGAAGACGAACCGTCTAATTACAGGTCGCCCAATAATATAGAATCAATTATAAATAATAAATTGTGATTAAATAAATCTATTTAATTAATATAAATTTTTGGGGCGTTACAACTCAACTCCACTTGGAATAAACTTCGTCCCCGAAGTCATTGCTTGGAAGAAACTCAGACGTAGTAATCTCGCGTCTCAACTCATACTCGCCAACGACACACGTCCTCAAATGGGGAAAGAAAACAAAATGATAAGGTTAAGAATGAAAAGGAAATTCATCAGGGTGACCTACGACATGCATACTCAAATGGAAAGGAAGAATAAAAAAAACGATAAAGTTATGAATAGAAAGAGGCTCTTCATGGTGAATTTACTTAATAGGAAATGGACTCCAGACCACGCAAGTGCTCATACAATTATCTGCCTCTAGTGGCGCAAAACGATAAGGCTAAAAGAAATAAGGTCAGGATGCTCACTATGGATCTCAGTATGCAAAGAAAGTGTTGATAATGAGCTTAAAATACACCACGATACTCTACTGAAGGCGTCTTCTTGCTCTCGCATTCGGATACAGTTGTTGCACACAGCGAGTAACGTCGCGTTGAATCACCGATTCAACTCCACTTGGAAATTTACTATTGATTTGTTGACGATACCAGATGCTCAGCGTAGTACCAGGTCATCCAAACCATTTGCACAATCACACTCGGATCTCTCATGACGATAACAAGTTTTCATAGAAAGTTTTCTTCCCGCACAACTCCATCAAATGACCACTTACACATTTTAGCAACAGGTAAAAATTTCATTATCGATAATTTCCTACCAAAATGACTCGGAAGGTCCTCTACTCTATGGGTCAACAGTTTGTTAACAGCATAATAAAAAAATTTAGCGGTTTACCCCATTATCAATTAATATAAAAACCATGCAAATAAATCGCAAGGAATACATATCACACAGAATTCTCATATACTCAGATATATAACTCCAAAATATGATCGGGAAATATAACTCAGAAGTCCCACTCGGGAATAAACTCCAAACATATCTCAGGAGTATAACTCGAAAATGTATAACTCAGGAGCAAACTTATAAATCTTAATTCAGAAGTAAACCCAAAACTCTAACTCAGTAACAACTCATAGGGTAATAATATTCCCAAGTAATAGCATTAGGTATAAATCACATTTTTACTCATTCTTATTACTACTCACGTGTCTCAATTTACCAGCTTATAATACTTGAAATGATATACTCTCCCTCAACCGTGTTATTGGTTCACAGAATAACTCTTCTTTAACTATTTATCGTTACTTCACTCCATAAGGTTTGTATATTACTCATTTTGATAACCTTTTAACTAGCTCAAATTAAAAATCTTGTCATTTAATTCTCTTTAATAGGTTCCCATTCTATTACATTCAGTGGTTCCTCGATAATATTTTAATAGATGTTATCTCATTCACCTAGTTTATGAATCCTTTAATAAACCGTTTCACTGATTTTACACAATATAAACGTCTCTTAATTATTTTGACCATATCTACTCATTAATTTCATGTTACCCACTAAAAATTCCAATTAAATTTCATACTCTTATTTATAATGATTTCTCGTTACTCAAATTACGCATCAATCATTAATCTACTACCTTCCCATCTTTCAGAAATCTTGTTAATTCAATAAAATTTTATTGTTTAATTCACTTATTATATTCCTCGTTCACTTGATTCCACAATTATTCTTAATTCAATAATTTAATAATAATAACATATATTATTTGATAATTCTAAATATAATATATTACTCAATTAAATAATTTCGTTTGCTCATTCTCCTTATATCCGACAAATTAATAATTTCTCATTCCTTAATAAATTTTCATCATTTCATTATTCATATAATTATGGTACTTGTTACTTCTTATTTGTACAATTTCCTTCAACCCAATAAATTCTTGGTTTATTAATTCCTCCACTAATCCCGATTATCAATTAAATAAACTCGATAGTTACATATAGGATCAATTTAATTAACTTACTCCATTTTATAGTTATTCTTATAACTTTTCTAATCAAATATATGTATCTAGATTTCGCACTTTAAATTCATACCAAAAAAAATCTCTCTGCATAAGCATCATGCTCATAATATTTATAACTAATAATTAATGATGATTATTTCTTGACAATTTTTCCTTTTTACCCCTACTCAACTCCACTTGGAGAAAACTCGTCCTCGAGTTTGGAACTAGTATCGTCTACCAAAATAAACAAGCAATTATGTAGTCACACAAACAATTAGGATACACATACTAAATTCACCATAACAAGCATTGGTCCATTGTTCCCTTCAAAATCCCCCCATAACCAACCAAAAGTCCTGTGTGTACGGTAATAGGGGCCCTCTATTACTTTCGACACATGCTTTTGTTTGGTCACGAGTCAATCCCAAAGTTCACAACTTCCCACATATAAGCCCACCAACAAATCACACTCAGAAGAAAGGAATTTTAATCACACTCAGGAGAAAAAGTTTATTTTCAAAATCTGTTCAATACAGATATGCACTCAACAGTGCATACTCAAAATCTCATAACCATTACTCAGAAGTATACTCAGCAAAAGGCACTCAGCCAAAAGGCACTCAGAAAAAGGCACTCAGCAAAAGTGTTTTATTATGTTTTCAACACTTAAACTCAGAACATAATATAGCTCCTAAACTCTTTTAATTCGTTTTGAATAGATCACCACCGGATTAATGATGATAGTTTCCCTTTAGTTCACTTTTAATAAATACCATTTAAGATAAACTTGAATAGCTTATCTTTAATTTAGCTCGGAAATTCTCGATGAATTAATATAACAAAAGTATATAGTTTATTCAATATCTTTGCGTTAATTTAATAATTCTTCGTTGAACTCGTTAATCTCATAAAGAAAAAAAATTGAAGGATTTTCTTATTTGATCTCAATTTAATAAATCTCAGTTTATTATTTCCTAGCATAAAATTTTTTTTTTTTTTTTTTTTTTTTTTCTCAATACTCGTGTTCCATCTCTTTATAAAACATTTTCCCTTTCAATTGTCCCAAGATTTTATAACACCCGAAATTTTAAAAATTTCACAAATTCTAAATTTGATGAATAACTGAAAAAGTTTCACTAAATAAAATCTCAAATGGTAATTTAACATTTAAAAAAAATGATTAAGCCAACTGAAGTTTTAACACAACAAAATATGTTCTCGGTATTTTCACTTTACCCACTTGATAGACCATCATAAAAATATTCTTTAAATTAGTTGATAATAAAAATATCTTTCATTTACTCATTTCAATAGCTCTTTCTATTTAATTCTTTTTCAAAACGAATGATTTTAAATATTTTCTCATTTAGCTCCAACGTAATTATTTCTCATTTTCTTGAATTAACAATTTCTCCTTACTCACTTGATATCCTCTCATTAAAATTATTCTAAATCAATTTGATTTAATAATCTCTGATTTACTCATTTCAATGTTTACCCGCTTTAATAACTCTTTATATTAAGTGTTTTCTCTAAAATATATGTTTTTAATATTTCTCATTATGACTATTTTATCACTCCCTTAGGTAAATACTAAGGACTCCTTCAGTCTCTTTTAAAATTTATTACTTTCACATCATAAATCAATACCCATTTTATTACACTATAGTTAAAATTTCTCATAATTATAAAAATCTCACATTAACTTTCGGCATTCATATCGGAGATGCACTCAGAAACTACACTCGGAAAAATATACTCAGATAAGCGATCCACGTCGCGAAATATACTCAGAATTAAATCAGAATTATAATCGAAATACTAACATCAATTCTCATATATGTCATTCCTCAAAACTAAGAATATACAAAATTCTCAAATAATTAAAAGCTCTTAAATTTTACCGGCAGTAGGAAACGAGAGGTCGACGTGACATGCTGTATGTTTGATGTGGAAATTTTTCTCAGAAAATTATTTTACTCTTTCCTCGTTTTAAAACTCGAAACTCAAACTTGAGTTTGAATTCGCCCCTTGCGAACCCAAATCCCTCAAGTCAGAGCTCTGATACCAACTTGTAACACCCTAAAATTTTACAAGATTTTTAAAACTTTTAAAAACAAAATTATAATCAAAAGGTCCCAATAACTTGAATAATTAAATCCCAATAATAGTGTTTTCATTTAAAAATATATTTAATGCGGAAATAGTTAAAATTAAATGTTTTAAAATATTAATTGCCGTCCACATCGGTAATGAAAGATACAGCGGTCAACCGTCCACCTTCTCCTTTCCTCTGCTGGTACCTGAAACAATGTGGGAAAATAGGGGTCAGCTGGAGAAGCTGAGTGAATATCTCAAAATGCAAGCAATCTTAACATACAACACATGAGGGCACATCGGTGTACTCCTAATCAGATTCTACTCAGTTAATTACTCAGATTTATTTCTCAGATTTTATTTCTCAGATTTTAATTTATATAGCGCGCTTGTGTGACTTGGGACGAGAGATCAACCTCGACCCTCCTCACACCTCAGATAGGCATAAGCCAAAACTCAGACGGGAGTGATCCCAAAACTCAGACGGGAATAATCCCAAAACTCAGACGGGAGGTGATCCCAGGCATATAGCCAAAAACTCAGATGTGTGTTATTATGTTTTATTATCTCTTTAACATAATTATCTCAGATTGCCCTAGCAAGTAGTAGCACAGAATGACCCTGTGCCGAGCTCGGTTACCCAGGCACAATGTCTCAGATTAAAATGAATCAACAGCTGCTCAGATACTCAGATAGCATGTCAAACTCAGATAACAAATCAAACTCAGATAGCGGATCAAACTCAGATAAAAAAAATCAAACTCAGTTAACAATCATGGTGCAATAAATGTAACACATAAGTCATGCATGTACAACGTTAAAACTGAATACACGGTGAGAATACTCACCTCGAGAAACGCAAGCTCCAAAGGTTCCCGACAATCAGATGGATAGCACTTATCTCCTAGGCGATCCTAAAACCAAGAAGTGAAACCCGCAATTAAAATCCTACCCGAGGACTTATTTCAGAAAACTGGCAGCCCCCGTCAGTCTCACGGGAACTGCCATAACTCCTAGACGGTTTATTAGATTTTCCTCATATTTTAACCACAGCTAGAAAACAACCAGAACTACAATTTACTGTGAGACGGTCACTGGCCAAAACAGACTCTAAGTGTCTCAAAACAGTGGTGTAAGACAGACCATCTGCACAGCTCAAATTCCTAACAGCAGCCTACTAATTTGACTATAACTTTTAAACCGTAATTCGGATTAACGATAGGGTTGCGGCGTTGGAAAGCTAACTCAAAAACCAAGATCTCATCACGGGCCAAAGTCCCAAAATTTTATTTTAAGTACCTTAAAAACAGACTCGAACAGTAGGGCAGATTCTGCCCAAAAATGTTGCTTTACTAAACTCATTTAATCAACCCGACTCGTCACCGAAAACCCCGAGCACTTAAAATTCATTACCCGACAGCCCCCCCGCATCTCAGTTATCTTGGCTTAAAAGAATGACTTGAATTAAAACTTAGATGCTACAAATTTCCCGGTTGGAAACCAAGAACCCTACGGGTTCGGTTTCCTTTCGGTTAAAGGGTCTCGTTCTAAACGAGTGGGACAATAACTCAACCCAACCCCATCAAAGGTTCGGCCTCAACTTCCCGTCTCCACAGATTCTAGTCCGGTTCAACAATACACAAAGACTATGACAATCTAATAAACGAACTAAAGACGATTAACCAAAACGGAACAAACGACACGACAATTGAACTTGAACTATCCACAGCAGCAGCCCTAGAATTTCTATATACGGACTGATTTGCACCTTAATTGTAGCAAGAACTGATAGGAATGAAATAAGAAAGCCAAGGAATTACCGAAAGTTTAAAAACTCCACGAACTAGCTTGCCAAAAATCTGATCGACTTCTGCTCGGTTGCTACCTGTTCTCCCGCGTTGGTCATCACAACATGAACTGCAAATCGCTACCTCAAAAATCCAGAATTTATCAAACAAGAAGGAGAGATACTTACCGAATAAAGGTTTCTAACTTAAACTCGCCGGTACTTTCGACGAACAACCACCGAACCACCACACCCGAACTTCTTCTGCTTGGATCTCCACGGGAATTGATCTTCACTGGCCTTCCGATTGCGATTTACTCGTCCGACGGATATGGGAGGAAAAAGAAAATATCGATTCTGCCGCACGAGGGCTGTGAGGATTATGATGTCGGTATGCTAGGGTGATCACGGAATATAAATATGGCAAGTAGTCCTTGGGCCGTGAGCTTTTCCCTCATTTTAGTCCAATCCGGAAGTGAGGCAACGAATTGGGCTGTGCTCCAATTAGAATTAACGAACAAGGTAGAGTAGGTAGGAGAAATGGCTTAAATATTCTAGGAGTGTCCTGTCTAAAATGTTACGAGTCCCGGCCTTGGCCTTCGGCCGGTCTGGACTCGACACTCAACACTCGGGAGTGTAGACGACACTATTAACGCGTCACAATAATAATAATTTGACTAACCGAGGCGTCACATATATATATATGAAATCTGATGAAGACGAACCGTCTAATTACAGGTCGCCCAATAATATAGAATCAATTATAAATAATAAATTGTGATTAAATAAATCTATTTAATTAATATAAATTTTTGGGGCGTTACAACTCAACTCCACTTGGAATAAACTTCGTCCCCGAAGTCATTGCTTGGAAGAAACTCAGACGTAGTAATCTCGCGTCTCAACTCATACTCGCCAACGACACACGTCCTCAAATGGGGAAAGAAAACAAAATGATAAGGTTAAGAATGAAAAGGAAATTCATCAGGGTGACCTACGACATGCATACTCAAATGGAAAGGAAGAATAAAAAAAACGATAAAGTTATGAATAGAAAGAGGCTCTTCATGGTGAATTTACTTAATAGGAAATGGACTCCAGACCACGCAAGTGCTCATACAATTATCTGCCTCTAGTGGCGCAAAACGATAAGGCTAAAAGAAATAAGGTCAGGATGCTCACTATGGATCTCAGTATGCAAAGAAAGTGTTGATAATGAGCTTAAAATACACCACGATACTCTACTGAAGGCGTCTTCTTGCTCTCGCATTCGGATACAGTTGTTGCACACAGCGAGTAACGTCGCGTTGAATCACCGATTCAACTCCACTTGGAAATTTACTATTGATTTGTTGACGATACCAGATGCTCAGCGTAGTACCAGGTCATCCAAACCATTTGCACAATCACACTCGGATCTCTCATGACGATAACAAGTTTTCATAGAAAGTTTTCTTCCCGCACAACTCCATCAAATGACCACTTACACATTTTAGCAACAGGTAAAAATTTCATTATCGATAATTTCCTACCAAAATGACTCGGAAGGTCCTCTACTCTATGGGTCAACAGTTTGTTAACAGCATAATAAAAAAATTTAGCGGTTTACCCCATTATCAATTAATATAAAAACCATGCAAATAAATCGCAAGGAATACATATCACACAGAATTCTCATATACTCAGATATATAACTCCAAAATATGATCGGGAAATATAACTCAGAAGTCCCACTCGGGAATAAACTCCAAACATATCTCAGGAGTATAACTCGAAAATGTATAACTCAGGAGCAAACTTATAAATCTTAATTCAGAAGTAAACCCAAAACTCTAACTCAGTAACAACTCATAGGGTAATAATATTCCCAAGTAATAGCATTAGGTATAAATCACATTTTTACTCATTCTTATTACTACTCACGTGTCTCAATTTACCAGCTTATAATACTTGAAATGATATACTCTCCCTCAACCGTGTTATTGGTTCACAGAATAACTCTTCTTTAACTATTTATCGTTACTTCACTCCATAAGGTTTGTATATTACTCATTTTGATAACCTTTTAACTAGCTCAAATTAAAAATCTTGTCATTTAATTCTCTTTAATAGGTTCCCATTCTATTACATTCAGTGGTTCCTCGATAATATTTTAATAGATGTTATCTCATTCACCTAGTTTATGAATCCTTTAATAAACCGTTTCACTGATTTTACACAATATAAACGTCTCTTAATTATTTTGACCATATCTACTCATTAATTTCATGTTACCCACTAAAAATTCCAATTAAATTTCATACTCTTATTTATAATGATTTCTCGTTACTCAAATTACGCATCAATCATTAATCTACTACCTTCCCATCTTTCAGAAATCTTGTTAATTCAATAAAATTTTATTGTTTAATTCACTTATTATATTCCTCGTTCACTTGATTCCACAATTATTCTTAATTCAATAATTTAATAATAATAACATATATTATTTGATAATTCTAAATATAATATATTACTCAATTAAATAATTTCGTTTGCTCATTCTCCTTATATCCGACAAATTAATAATTTCTCATTCCTTAATAAATTTTCATCATTTCATTATTCATATAATTATGGTACTTGTTACTTCTTATTTGTACAATTTCCTTCAACCCAATAAATTCTTGGTTTATTAATTCCTCCACTAATCCCGATTATCAATTAAATAAACTCGATAGTTACATATAGGATCAATTTAATTAACTTACTCCATTTTATAGTTATTCTTATAACTTTTCTAATCAAATATATGTATCTAGATTTCGCACTTTAAATTCATACCAAAAAAAATCTCTCTGCATAAGCATCATGCTCATAATATTTATAACTAATAATTAATGATGATTATTTCTTGACAATTTTTCCTTTTTACCCCTACTCAACTCCACTTGGAGAAAACTCGTCCTCGAGTTTGGAACTAGTATCGTCTACCAAAATAAACAAGCAATTATGTAGTCACACAAACAATTAGGATACACATACTAAATTCACCATAACAAGCATTGGTCCATTGTTCCCTTCAAAATCCCCCCATAACCAACCAAAAGTCCTGTGTGTACGGTAATAGGGGCCCTCTATTACTTTCGACACATGCTTTTGTTTGGTCACGAGTCAATCCCAAAGTTCACAACTTCCCACATATAAGCCCACCAACAAATCACACTCAGAAGAAAGGAATTTTAATCACACTCAGGAGAAAAAGTTTATTTTCAAAATCTGTTCAATACAGATATGCACTCAACAGTGCATACTCAAAATCTCATAACCATTACTCAGAAGTATACTCAGCAAAAGGCACTCAGCCAAAAGGCACTCAGAAAAAGGCACTCAGCAAAAGTGTTTTATTATGTTTTCAACACTTAAACTCAGAACATAATATAGCTCCTAAACTCTTTTAATTCGTTTTGAATAGATCACCACCGGATTAATGATGATAGTTTCCCTTTAGTTCACTTTTAATAAATACCATTTAAGATAAACTTGAATAGCTTATCTTTAATTTAGCTCGGAAATTCTCGATGAATTAATATAACAAAAGTATATAGTTTATTCAATATCTTTGCGTTAATTTAATAATTCTTCGTTGAACTCGTTAATCTCATAAAGAAAAAAAATTGAAGGATTTTCTTATTTGATCTCAATTTAATAAATCTCAGTTTATTATTTCCTAGCATAAAATTTTTTTTTTTTTTTTTTTTTTTTTTCTCAATACTCGTGTTCCATCTCTTTATAAAACATTTTCCCTTTCAATTGTCCCAAGATTTTATAACACCCGAAATTTTAAAAATTTCACAAATTCTAAATTTGATGAATAACTGAAAAAGTTTCACTAAATAAAATCTCAAATGGTAATTTAACATTTAAAAAAAATGATTAAGCCAACTGAAGTTTTAACACAACAAAATATGTTCTCGGTATTTTCACTTTACCCACTTGATAGACCATCATAAAAATATTCTTTAAATTAGTTGATAATAAAAATATCTTTCATTTACTCATTTCAATAGCTCTTTCTATTTAATTCTTTTTCAAAACGAATGATTTTAAATATTTTCTCATTTAGCTCCAACGTAATTATTTCTCATTTTCTTGAATTAACAATTTCTCCTTACTCACTTGATATCCTCTCATTAAAATTATTCTAAATCAATTTGATTTAATAATCTCTGATTTACTCATTTCAATGTTTACCCGCTTTAATAACTCTTTATATTAAGTGTTTTCTCTAAAATATATGTTTTTAATATTTCTCATTATGACTATTTTATCACTCCCTTAGGTAAATACTAAGGACTCCTTCAGTCTCTTTTAAAATTTATTACTTTCACATCATAAATCAATACCCATTTTATTACACTATAGTTAAAATTTCTCATAATTATAAAAATCTCACATTAACTTTCGGCATTCATATCGGAGATGCACTCAGAAACTACACTCGGAAAAATATACTCAGATAAGCGATCCACGTCGCGAAATATACTCAGAATTAAATCAGAATTATAATCGAAATACTAACATCAATTCTCATATATGTCATTCCTCAAAACTAAGAATATACAAAATTCTCAAATAATTAAAAGCTCTTAAATTTTACCGGCAGTAGGAAACGAGAGGTCGACGTGACATGCTGTATGTTTGATGTGGAAATTTTTCTCAGAAAATTATTTTACTCTTTCCTCGTTTTAAAACTCGAAACTCAAACTTGAGTTTGAATTCGCCCCTTGCGAACCCAAATCCCTCAAGTCAGAGCTCTGATACCAACTTGTAACACCCTAAAATTTTACAAGATTTTTAAAACTTTTAAAAACAAAATTATAATCAAAAGGTCCCAATAACTTGAATAATTAAATCCCAATAATAGTGTTTTCATTTAAAAATATATTTAATGCGGAAATAGTTAAAATTAAATGTTTTAAAATATTAATTGCCGTCCACATCGGTAATGAAAGATACAGCGGTCAACCGTCCACCTTCTCCTTTCCTCTGCTGGTACCTGAAACAATGTGGGAAAATAGGGGTCAGCTGGAGAAGCTGAGTGAATATCTCAAAATGCAAGCAATCTTAACATACAACACATGAGGGCACATCGGTGTACTCCTAATCAGATTCTACTCAGTTAATTACTCAGATTTATTTCTCAGATTTTATTTCTCAGATTTTAATTTATATAGCGCGCTTGTGTGACTTGGGACGAGAGATCAACCTCGACCCTCCTCACACCTCAGATAGGCATAAGCCAAAACTCAGACGGGAGTGATCCCAAAACTCAGACGGGAATAATCCCAAAACTCAGACGGGAGGTGATCCCAGGCATATAGCCAAAAACTCAGATGTGTGTTATTATGTTTTATTATCTCTTTAACATAATTATCTCAGATTGCCCTAGCAAGTAGTAGCACAGAATGACCCTGTGCCGAGCTCGGTTACCCAGGCACAATGTCTCAGATTAAAATGAATCAACAGCTGCTCAGATACTCAGATAGCATGTCAAACTCAGATAACAAATCAAACTCAGATAGCGGATCAAACTCAGATAAAAAAAATCAAACTCAGTTAACAATCATGGTGCAATAAATGTAACACATAAGTCATGCATGTACAACGTTAAAACTGAATACACGGTGAGAATACTCACCTCGAGAAACGCAAGCTCCAAAGGTTCCCGACAATCAGATGGATAGCACTTATCTCCTAGGCGATCCTAAAACCAAGAAGTGAAACCCGCAATTAAAATCCTACCCGAGGACTTATTTCAGAAAACTGGCAGCCCCCGTCAGTCTCACGGGAACTGCCATAACTCCTAGACGGTTTATTAGATTTTCCTCATATTTTAACCACAGCTAGAAAACAACCAGAACTACAATTTACTGTGAGACGGTCACTGGCCAAAACAGACTCTAAGTGTCTCAAAACAGTGGTGTAAGACAGACCATCTGCACAGCTCAAATTCCTAACAGCAGCCTACTAATTTGACTATAACTTTTAAACCGTAATTCGGATTAACGATAGGGTTGCGGCGTTGGAAAGCTAACTCAAAAACCAAGATCTCATCACGGGCCAAAGTCCCAAAATTTTATTTTAAGTACCTTAAAAACAGACTCGAACAGTAGGGCAGATTCTGCCCAAAAATGTTGCTTTACTAAACTCATTTAATCAACCCGACTCGTCACCGAAAACCCCGAGCACTTAAAATTCATTACCCGACAGCCCCCCCGCATCTCAGTTATCTTGGCTTAAAAGAATGACTTGAATTAAAACTTAGATGCTACAAATTTCCCGGTTGGAAACCAAGAACCCTACGGGTTCGGTTTCCTTTCGGTTAAAGGGTCTCGTTCTAAACGAGTGGGACAATAACTCAACCCAACCCCATCAAAGGTTCGGCCTCAACTTCCCGTCTCCACAGATTCTAGTCCGGTTCAACAATACACAAAGACTATGACAATCTAATAAACGAACTAAAGACGATTAACCAAAACGGAACAAACGACACGACAATTGAACTTGAACTATCCACAGCAGCAGCCCTAGAATTTCTATATACGGACTGATTTGCACCTTAATTGTAGCAAGAACTGATAGGAATGAAATAAGAAAGCCAAGGAATTACCGAAAGTTTAAAAACTCCACGAACTAGCTTGCCAAAAATCTGATCGACTTCTGCTCGGTTGCTACCTGTTCTCCCGCGTTGGTCATCACAACATGAACTGCAAATCGCTACCTCAAAAATCCAGAATTTATCAAACAAGAAGGAGAGATACTTACCGAATAAAGGTTTCTAACTTAAACTCGCCGGTACTTTCGACGAACAACCACCGAACCACCACACCCGAACTTCTTCTGCTTGGATCTCCACGGGAATTGATCTTCACTGGCCTTCCGATTGCGATTTACTCGTCCGACGGATATGGGAGGAAAAAGAAAATATCGATTCTGCCGCACGAGGGCTGTGAGGATTATGATGTCGGTATGCTAGGGTGATCACGGAATATAAATATGGCAAGTAGTCCTTGGGCCGTGAGCTTTTCCCTCATTTTAGTCCAATCCGGAAGTGAGGCAACGAATTGGGCTGTGCTCCAATTAGAATTAACGAACAAGGTAGAGTAGGTAGGAGAAATGGCTTAAATATTCTAGGAGTGTCCTGTCTAAAATGTTACGAGTCCCGGCCTTGGCCTTCGGCCGGTCTGGACTCGACACTCAACACTCGGGAGTGTAGACGACACTATTAACGCGTCACAATAATAATAATTTGACTAACCGAGGCGTCACATATATATATATGAAATCTGATGAAGACGAACCGTCTAATTACAGGTCGCCCAATAATATAGAATCAATTATAAATAATAAATTGTGATTAAATAAATCTATTTAATTAATATAAATTTTTGGGGCGTTACACGAATCCGAACATAAGGGGATCAAAACAAACCCACAAGGCAGAATAGCTGAACCGAAAACTATTTTGTAATGGTTTATAAAAACAGAGGTATCTTTCAAACGACAAATCGGATTAATGAGCCGTCAACGGAAAGAGGACTCAGAAAACTAATCACCAGCGTGGGCCAAAATTACAAAAACGTATTTTAAGTGTGACAAACACGGACTCGAACTCAGGGGACAGATTCTGTCAAAAATTCAGCATTATGTTTAAAACTCGTTTTGAATCCCGACATCAACCCGTTCATTCTCGACGCACCTGACAGCCCCGAAACTCACTTCTAACACAAAAACTTGCTTAAGAACAAATTAACCCTTTTATTTTATAACCTATTTCGGTTTAGGAAACCAAGAAACCTACGGGTTCGGTTTCCGGTTTTCGGTTATCAAAACGTCTAGATCATAAACCCGTGATCTTTTACCCAACCCGACATTTGTAACAACTCAGTGCTCCATACCAAAAGCAGCCCGTGACAAATAAAAATGAAATCAAAACAGATTACTCTAGACTCGGTTCCTATAACTTGAAAAACGGGAGCTTAGACTATTAAACGATCAAAGGAACGAAGCCAACAATTAAATATGACAAAACATAAACTTGATCAAGGCTTGGGTGAAAACTAAATAACTCGAAACTATAAAGAAAAGGGTTAGGATTTATACCCTTACGAACCAAAACGTGACGGTAACGATAACACGAATCACCAAGAAAACGATGATCAATTGATCAAAATCTCAACCCTTTGCTCAAAGTTGTCTGTTTGGAAGAACCCGATATGTTGGCTCCACATCATCACGTATAATACCCAAATGAATTCACTTTGGTCGATGGCCACTATCTACGAACAACCCAAAAACTTTCCCACCGATAACAAGTGGTCCATCATTACTATCTCACAAACAAGAAATTTCTACCCCACCCTCAATATTCAAATGAATTAGCGACATTGATTTTGAACTCTACGCCACCTACTCACATCATGACACCATTAATTTCTTATTCTCTAAGCTTTCGACAGTCGATAAAAACGAGAGAATAATTGGCACAACTCTCTTGGCTTTAGGCGGCCAAATGAATGACGATAAGTGTACAGTTAGATTTAAGGGGTTAAAAGGCTTTCACTAGCTAATGGACTCTTAAATTGTATTAGGCCTAAAGCCCAAAACAACTAGACTATACAACATAAGATTCGGCCTTAGCCTTTGGCCGACCTCAAAAGAACACAATTCAACTCTTACGGTTAACTAACCGGTTAAAACCCATGACGAACTATAAAATTACACTTTATAATGAACTAACATCTATAAAATAATAAAGTGTCCAAATAATCAAAACGTCCGAATAATACGAACCGTCTAATTACAGGTCACCTACATAATACGAACCGTCCAACTACAGGTAGCCTAAATAATACGAACCACGTAACTACAGGTCATCTAAATGTCATAAAATTAATTATGATTATTAAACATGATTAAAATAATATAGTATTCAATTAATACAAATTTTGGGGCGTTACAATATGAGCTACATAAAAATGAACAAAACCTGGAAATCATCAGTGGTCATGTAGTTTACAAAACTGAGCCATTCTTGGGGGGTTTCACAATTGCTGTATACTTCGCAGGGACTTCGTTTAGGTTAGTAGGTGTATTTAGGTTGGGCAATATGTACGTTTGTCTCAATTTCCTTCTGGAATTCCTTAGAAGTGCACCAAGACGACACATTACTAACTTTCTAGCTGTGGTATCGACTTCAAAATATCGCTGATAAAGTTGTTAATTAGTAACACAAAATGTCAACGCAAATTGATAAAGTTATGTGTACCGTGATTTCAGCCCATAGTTTATCTCTTTCTTCTAAATCAACTGTAACGACCGTAATTTTAAATTCATGTATTTTAATATTAATTCGAGATTTGTACGAATTATATGTTAGTTATGCTTTTGATGTGTTTTATTGAGCATTGGGTTGTGTGGAACCTGAAATTATCGCAAACGGAAGAATTGGTTGGAAACAAGTTTGGAAATCAAAATGGTATTTCCGGAATCTTGGTGAACACGAAGATTGGGCTCGTGTCACGAAGACCCATCTCGTGAACACGAGAATGGACTCGCGAACACGAGTTAGCGGATCAGAGATCGGGGCTAGCGGACGCGAGTTGGACACGAGAATAGCCGGAGCGCGTAAACTACCGAACGCCAGGTGTGGATCACGAACACGACATCTGTCAGATCTATATAAAATCGTTTTTGGAGTTCTTGGTGATTCCTAGCTAAAATCTTCACCATCTTGAAGGATCTAAACATCAAAGGTAAGATTTCTTGATTGTTGATGTTTTCTAACTAGTTGTGAACTTAATTTGGGGGAAAATGGTGGTTTGGATAACCTACCAACTTATCTTTAGGGAAGATGACTAAGATGAGTGTAGAACACTCTTTGTAAGCTTAAGAACCTTGTGTTCTTGCTAGATCTGGGGTTTCTTGGTGTAAATCTTGAACTAGGTTTTGAGATTTCACCAAGTTGGATGAACTTGGTGGTTAGGAATGTTATTTTGGATTAATTAGTGACTAGTTATGGAAAATAAGTAGAGTATGTGGATATGTTGATGTTCGTCAAGATGACCTAAGGATTGAAGGTGCTCCAATGGTGGGAAGCAAGGATTCGTGTTGATAAACACGATTTGGATTTAGCTATGGCTAAGGTGAGTACATGTGAGGTTTTAAACTGAGTACATAGTAAAAGAGTTTTGAAAACAAATAATATTTATTGAGTCTTTATTAATAACTCTTTTAATAAAGAAAGTGATTAGAAAAATAAGGAAATTTGATTGAATTGCTAATAGAATAAAGTTATAGTAATTGATGGGTTTGCAAGTAAGTGTGATTAGATAAATTGATTAATGAGTTATTGATAAGAAGTATTAATAATGATAATGGCTAAAAGAGTATGATGTTGGGCTTTAATTGGTAAAATTTAATAATTAAGCAAACGACAAAGATTTTAGAGTAATAACATGTATTAGTAAAATATACTAATAAAAGTAGTGATTGAATCGTTAGGAGAATAAGTATGATATGACTAGTCTTCTTCTATATATGCAGCTACATATGATTTTGGTTTGACAACTCACCCATTTGAAACACTCTGATTTGTTCTTTATGCCATGTGTAATTCATTCATTGGCCAAAAATTTCCTCTCACTTTTGCTAAGCCTTGATATTCTGCATTTAATTAATTAATACCATCCGGATTTAACGTGGGCCAAATCGTTGCAAATCCACCTAACAGCCTGTCAATGGAAACGTATTTATTAGATTGATTCTGATCTTTAAAAACAATTATACACCCCCAAAAATACATAGCCAATACGAACCGATAATTAAGGCATCTTTTGAAAATCGAAATTATGCCAATATTTTCAAATAAAACTCAACCAAAATTCCGTTTATATCTATTGTAGTACATAATCGGTTCCTTAATTATCGTCATTTTCAAAACCTCTACCGGATTTTAAATATCGATAACCGTCCACCCCTATAAAAACAATGCAAATATATTGTAGACTCAATTGTAAACTACCAACAACTATTCCCTGCATCAAAGAACTTCATCGGTTGAAGATAAATGTCTTAATTAAAAAAAATCGTCCAACAGCATTAGTGGTGAACCAATTCTGTTTGGTTCATCACTCATAATTAAAACTGCATTTTAATTATTGTTCTTACTATAATGTCAAAACAGATACTTATATATTGTTCTTAATAAAATCTGTATGACCTTGCAGGTTACGACTTTGCACCTACATTTGATTTATCTTCTCCTATATATGCACCTACATTTGATTTAGGTTTAACAACTCACCTGTTTGCAGCTCTGTGACTGGCTAATTATGCCACGTGTAATTCACGTATTGGTCAACTAATTCCTCACAATCTTCCTAACACTTCGTATGATGCAGTTTATACATTGCGGGAATAAAGGGGAGGAAATCAATCCGTGTTCCACCTCACAGCCTGTCACAGGTTATCTTTTTATTAGATTGATTCTGAAATTTAAAAACAATTAAATACCCCCCAAAAATACATAGCCAATATGCAATGATAATTACGACATCTTTTGAAATCCGGAATTAAGTCAATATTTTCAAATAAAAACTCAACTAAAATTCCATAATAATCTACTGCAATACATAATCTATTCCAGTGTTATCGTGATCTCAATTACCTATACCAGAATTTAAAATTTCAGTAACCATCCACCCCTATATAAACTGGACAAATATTGAAGACTTACAAGTAGACAGCCAACAGCGATTCCCTGCATCAAAGAACTGCATCAGTTGAAGGTACATAATCATTCCTTCGATTTTTTATACGCAACATATCGTCATTCTGTTGTCTTCATACATGTCTTTTCGAGATTAGATTCATACATTTAAGCATATCTCATGAATCTAATCTTTTCTGTTGTCTTCATACAGTAAAAAAGTATTAAAGAAAACCCTACATTAGTCAAATATGATCATATTTCAGTTATAATAAATAGAAAAAAATATAGTCTTTGATTAAAAGTATTAAATATAAAAAGAATTTTACTTTAAAAGTCATAATTAAATATAGTCAGTATTAAAAATCATAATAGACTTTAAAATGTAAATAAAAAAAATACTAAAAATAATAAATTCTTTAAAATTTTAATTATTACTATTTTTAGATATTTTTGAAATTCTTTTCGAGATTATTACAAACATATTTATTGTAGTGATAAATAGTCAACTGCTCTTTTATGGTTTTTAGTAGCATACGTTCAACTGTTTTAATACTCATGTTTCTATTTGTGTTATTCTCTATTATTCTTTGATAATTTAAAGTTGACTGTGATTTTTGTTAAAATTTTAGTCAACTGTTTCTGTTATGTATATTTGCATAACCTAATAAAGAACATAGATCAATCTTAGAATGGTAAACTTATTATTTTAATCAATTGTTTAACTATAAATATATATTATTTTTCGAACTCATATTAATATTTATGATTCATATTAATTATGTGTTGTTCTATGTTTTAGAGGTCTAAAAACTTTTGGGCAATGATGACTGTTTTGGTAAAGAATATGATAAATGATAATATAATTCATAAGATTATATTTTTAAAACAAAATAACAGTGAGAAATAATATCCCTATAACGGATTTCTGCTTTTAAACTTTAAAAAAAAATTTCCTAATTTTTTCGGAAATTTGTAAAACATAATTCTGTTCCTAATTTATCTAGGTTGACTGTGAAATGTACTTATTAATTAGGGTTAAAACGAAATCAATTATCTGTGAAGGCTAATTAAAACGAAATGGAAATCATAGTGGGCGGACATTGTATTTTTCGTTTTAATCGAAATCAATTATCTGTTATGTTAATTTGTAGCATTTACCTAACTGTTTATAAATTGCTAAACGATTACCCTAATTGCATTGAAGGCATTAAATCGAACAGTTGGGATGCATAGTATGTTGCCTTTTGCTTTGGATTACTACACACAGAACCCTAATTAGTCGATAGAAGTATTGTAACAAAGAATCCTAATTATAGTTGGCGGGCTAGCAATTACTACAGAAACAACCCGACATGAACATAGTCACGCACACAGAGATAGATGGCAACTTACTGCAAATCTTAGGCCTGAATGACGGCAAGAACAGCTGAAAAATGATCGATAACATCATCGGTAGGAAGATCGAGAAGGACCACACGATGTGTGAAAACGGAAGAATACCCAATCATGCTCCGAGTAATTCGCGTTGAAATAATAAGCTATGGTTTGTGTTCTGGACCCATAAACTTTTAAGGGCCTTTTAGCTTTGGTAAGCAGGCTCAGTTGCCCAACTTAATTCTATGTGTACATATCTCAGCCCATTAATATATTTTACTTATTAAATTGCATAATAATCCTAAATACAGCAAATATCGGAAATTAAATTATTACGATTGTCCATAAATTCTGTTTTTAAGGTTTTATATTTCCAACAAATTAATGATTTTGTTACTACACTTTTATTCTACCTGATTTTGCATTTTAGAAAAAAAAAATAGGAAACTTTATAATTTATCCTAAATTTTCCTTTTTAATATACCACCATGATATATCGTTATTTTTGAAAATCTCTTTCGAAGCATGCCCGCCCAGTCGGGCGGGCTATGAAGCTAGTATTATACTTGAACTCTAGTCAATGTAAAGATAAAATATATGATTATGAATAATAAGAAGTGAATCTTATTAGTGAATTAAATGATTAAGTCGATGATGAAAAAGATGAGAAAATGAGAATAATATGATAATTAGAATAGATGTATTCTAATTAATGTGTTGAGTATGAATTATTGGGCCATAGGCCCGTATTTGATGAACTATATACGTGTTGAGTAAGGATCCGGATTAAAGATAACCCAACAATTGGGGGAGTTAGTGACACCTATTTGGGGAGGTACCACCATATGTAAGAGTAGCATGTCTAGTTTGAGATAACCTGAAAATCGGGGGAGTTTGAGATAACCCGAAAATCGGGGGAGTTTAAGATAACCCGGAAATCGGGGGAGTTAAAGATAACCCGGAAATCAGGGGAACAAAGATAACCCGGAAACGGGGGAGTTTACCTAAGATAACCCACATCGGGGGAGTTTGCTTTGGAGAGGTCTGTAGCGTATGTGATAAAGTATGTGTAAGCGCATGTTAGCTTACAAGTATGTGATTGTGATCTGAGTAAGCTTATGGTTAGCTTGCTAGTATATATGTATGAAAATGATAAGAACATGAGTTAATAAGTAATAACAAAAGACAAAAAAGTAATGAATATGATTTTTATTATGTTTGAGAATGGGTCAAAAACTCATGTATCTCACGAGACTATTTTTTCTCACGTACTACTTTGTTTTTGGCTATGTACTCAGGTTCGAGATTGAAGGATTAGAAGGTCGTGATAGAAGTGGCCTAGAGATGTTTAGCTCAGGAGCTCTTAGGTAGATCCCGTTTATCCTATGGTTATGATATTATTTTTGTAACACCGGATTTTTATACTCTGATAATCTCTTCAAAGGTTTTTGTTAACTCATATTTTTGAATGACATGGAAATTGTGTTTTTAACAATTTTTAAATTGATTTGAAAAATTGAGGTGTTACAACTTAGTATCAGAGCTATAGTTTTAAGGCAAAAAGCCTTACCCATTGGGATCTCAAGATAACAAGACAACCTAGACTAGCTTAGAATAGTTTGTAGAATAATTTAGCTAAGTCTTGGTCCAACACTGAGTAGACAGTATTGGTGACTCAATGTTGGGACTCAGTATTGACATCCAATACTGAGTACAAGGACTAAGTTAAACATTACCATGTTTAACAGACCAGATCAAATCCCTTTGATCTCAGCCACTTTCTTTTCTCAGTCCTTCCATTACTCATTGTCCCTTTTGTGAGATCTCTATAACAATATAAATATAGATCACTTGGCAAAGGAGTACTCACCAATTTACGCTTTCACTTTCATACATATTGTAATTGATCAGTGGTATTGCTATTCCGCAGCATAGCACACTTAGTAGAATTATACATTTGAATCTAATATTGTGTTAATCACTTTAATTGTCTTAAGCCTATTTATTCTATCAATTATACAAGAAAACTGAATTTTGAACCTCAAGCTACTGCAAATTTTTGTCTCTTTTAAAGCTTCTTATCTACCATTGAACCCAAGAAGGCTGATGAAGCCTTACTAGATGAAGACTGGGTAGAAGCTATGCAAGATGAGCTTACAAAATTTGAAAGAAACAAAGTTCACCCTGAACTGGAAAAACTATCATTGGTACTAAGTGGGTGTTCAGAAATAAAATGGACAAAGATGGTGTTGTAATCAGGAACAAAGCAAGACTGGTTGCTCAGGGCTACATGCAAGAAGAAGGTATTGACTATGATGAAACATTTGCACAAGTTGCAAGGATTGAAGCAATTAGGCTATATCTTGCATATGCAGCCTTTAAGAACTTCAAGGTTTATCAAATGGATGTCAATAGTGCCTTTCTAAATGGAAAACTACAAGAAGTTTATGTTAAACAACCCCAGGTTTTGTTGATCCTAAATTTCCTAATTATGTTTTCAAGCTTGATAAAGCCTTGTATGGGCTCAAACAAACTCCCAGAGCCTGGTATGATACCCTGTCTGAGTACTTAATTGAAAATAAATTTACACGTGGTAAAATTGATAAAACATTATTTTCAAAAAGAAAAGGGTCTGACATCTTACTCATTCAGATATATGTGGATGACATTATCTTTGGTTCCACTGACCAATCCATGTGTGATTGGTTTTCCAAGATTATGTCATCTCAGTATCAGATGAGTATGATGGGAGAAGTTACTTATTTTCTAGGTTTACAAGTTGATGAAAAGCCTGATGGCACCTTTATAAACCAAGGTAAGTATGTGCATGATATGCTAAAGAAATATAAATTTGAAAACTTATCTTCAATGCACACCCCAATGAGTACTCAGGATAAAATAAGTAAGGATGAAACTGGTAAACCAGTATGTCAATCCACATGCCGAGGTATGATTGGTTCCTTACTTTACTTAATAGCTAGCAGGCCTGATATCATGTTTACAACATGTTTGTGTGCTTGGTATCAGGCTGATCCCAAAGAATCACATCTGAAAGCTGTTAAGAGAATTTTTAGATATCTATCTGGTACACCTAATATGGGTCTTTGGTATCCCAAAGATTCAAATTTTGCTCATGAAGGGTACACATATGCAGATTATGCAGGATGCAGATTGGATAGAAAGAGCACAAGTGGAGGATGCCAATTCCTTGGTGGAAGATTAGTTGGTTGGTCATCCAAGAAACAAAATTCAGTAGCAACTTCAACTGCAGAGGCTGAATATGTACCTGCATGAAGTTGTTGTGCTCAACGTTTATGGATGCAGTACCAACTCATGGACTATGGATTTGATTTCAACAACACACCAATCCATTGTGATAACAAGAGTGCTATTGCTATCACTAAAAATCCAGTCCATCACTCATGAACAAAGCACATTGATATAAGATACCACTTTATCCGAGATAATGTGGAAAAGGGTAAGGTTCAGGTAGACTATGTCCCAACTGAGGACCAATTGGCTGATGTATTTACTAAACCTCTTACAGAAGAAAGGTTTATGTACTTACTAGGATAATTGGGCATGCTTAACCCTTGAAATTATTTTTCTCCTAAAAATTCTTTCCTATACTGATGTTTCAGTATTGATCCAATACAGACCCTTATAGTATAGCTCGTCTGGTATATTATTTTTAATTTTCTTAATTTTTTATTAATTTATACATTAAATTAAATGTTTTTATTATGTTTTTTAATTTTTTTTAAATATTTTTTTTTAACTTTAAATCAGTATTGGGAGTCCTGGAGTTACAACACTGATTTCAAAACCTCATACTCCCCAACGGTTACTTTCTTTAATAGAAAAGTTACCGTTGGAACGGGATAGGGATGTCATTTCGTCGTTTTTACTTCCCAATACTGTAATGATTATCAATTAAGAGTATAAATAACCATTTTCTTCAAATTTAAATCATTTTCTCTGCTATTTACTCTATTTCTCTCTCAATACTCTCTGCGATTAACCATTTCACTTCTATTTGCAAGCAAATTTCAATTCTTAATCACAGCGACATGGGAAATTTCGCGTTCATCAGGCCAAATGACGCACCAGCAAAGGATTTTCAACGAGATGAACTTCCAAAATTTACGAGGAACAATATAACTGCTAATTCGATATTTCTCAAGGTTGGATATGCCCTCAATTTCGTCTCATGATTTCTTATCTGCGGCATAGTCCAATCTCCGCTGCTCTTCAACTTTTTCCAAGAGCAATTTATCCAGCAATGCTCTGCGAATTTTGGTACACTGCAGACTTGGACTCTCCAGATATGATCACAGGCTGGGTAATTCGAGGTCAAAGATGAGCATTCGTGTCAACGGCCATTATCAGAAGAGATCTACAACTTCCAGAGCACGTTGAATATGATGCATTGCTTGATCGTGATACTTAACGATCAGTATTGCCGCTTCTTGGAAGACAAAGGACAACAGAAACAATCAAAAGGCATGAATTTGGTCCTATGTGGGGAATTATGATCTCTACCATAATTCGGTGTATGACCCACAAAACAGGGGCACTTAACCAAATTAATGATTTTGGAATGCATATGGTACATGCCATGTACCACAATAGGCATATTGACTATGCCAGACTGATCTTTAATGAGTCGGTCTCACTCATTCAAGCCAGGCAAAGAAACCCCAATGTTCGTTTTTGCAGGTTTTTTATCACTTATCTTCCAAAACTCCATGCCAGAGAATATGTATGATGATTTTGATGGAGTTAGAGCTGATCTTCCTCCCATCCATGAAAATATATTCTTTCACCAGCCTAGGGAAGATGAACCACCACTCAGTGCTTCCATGTCAGCCATTGCAGAGGCTCATATGGATGATGATGAAGACGAAAATGATACTGATGCAGATGACGATGATGATGATAATGGTGGTGATAATGCTAATAATAATGATGATGTTGAGATGGAGGATGTTCAACCCCCTCATGTACAAGAACCAGAACCTGATGCTCCCATTACTGCATCAGCTTCTGATACTGAAGACCAACCCTTAATCATCAGAAGAAGGGTTAGAAGACAATTGAGTCTAGTCATCATGGGTGCACTATCAACGGACTCAGTGTTGCGTAGTATACATCCAACACTGATTCCTTCATTAGAAGAGCAACATCAAATAGCATCTCATGCTGACCTTCCAGAACCAGAACAAGAAAACATTGCTCAACCACCACCAAACATGGAACCACATGTTCCATTGGATGTTGAAATTGCCTATGAGCAACAAAATCTGAAAGAAGACCAAGACAGAGAACAACAAGGCCAAGAAGGTGCTAGAGGTTCAAATCAACATACAAATGATCCAGCACCGACCTCTGTTGAAGGGAGAAGGGAATCTGACAAAGCTCAGGTATGAATTTATAATAAAGCCCTAAAACTCATATACATATTATGTTTTTTTTTTAAAACCAAGAGACTAAGTATTGGCCTGTACCAACTCAATACTGACCAAAGTCTCAAACGATTAAAAATATATCCTCTTAAGGCCAACATAGTTAGCCCACCACTACTATGAAAAATTCCTACACTGAGCACGAAAGATCATTGCCAGCCTACAGTTGTCTTCACATATAAAAAGACAATGGTGGTTGATATCACACTGATACCCACTGGTACTGCTTCTATCATACCAAATCTATGTTAAATTGGATAACATGATTTAAGAAATGATCAAAAACCCTAAAGCTACACTATCCAAATAAACTTCATTGGGTTTAAGACACATTACTGTTATCACTCTAACACCGAGTGATAAACATTGAAACAATAAAGAAGCATATCCCAGGCTTTGTTTTCCTACTACTATGAAAAATTCCTACACTGAGCACGAAAGATCATTGCCAGCCTACAGTTGACTTCACATATAAAAAGACAATGGTGGTTGATATCACACTGATACCCACTGGTACTGCTTCAATCATACCCAATCTATGTTAAATTGGATAACGTGATTTAAGAAGTGATCAAAAACCCTAAAGCTACACTATCCAAATAAAATTCATTGGGTTTAAGCCACATTACTGTTATCACTCTAACACCGAGTGATAAACCTTGAAACAATAAAGAAGCATATCCCAGGCTTCGTTTTCCTAACCTTAACCTTTTTCAGAAAAAGTGACTTATCCTACACTGAGCTACTACAAATCACAATCACTTATACTGAAAATTTTTTACACATGCTATGCACAAGCCCACAATATTTCAACATACACCATATGAAATACAGACTTCAAAAAATTTGTTTAAATGATTTTAGAATTAAATAACACCACAATTCTATTTGATAAGCCAACCCATACTGGCCAGTTATAATTTTGTTTCTTTAGCACCATCTGTGCAGGGTACTCATGTTCAGCAGGCTCCAGTGGAAGAGGTTTCCTTGCAGACAATCATGCAACAAATCTTGGCCATGCAAAACACTCAAAATACAATACTGGCCAGGATGGAAACATTGAGCATTGAGATTGATTCATTAAAATAATCAGTTGCATTACTTCAACAGCAACACCAACCTCCACTGACTCCACAATCTCAACACAGTGGAGATAATGAAGATCAAGGTGGAGATGATAATACTGAGCCTAGGCAATCACCCACAAATGAAGATCAAAAGGCTGATACTGATGCTGCCACTGAACCTATGCCATCTCCTACTCATGATAATACTCAAGGAGATGCAGGTGGTGATACTGAACCTCTTCCCCCCCCATCCAATGATAACAATAAGGGGGAGAAGTGAAAAAGAGAAGATGACGTTGATCAACCTGAGCCATCTGCTCAGGGGGAGAAAAGAAGAAAAATAAATGAAGATCAACCTCCATAACAACAACAATCACAGCAAGTCACTAATACTGAACCTCTTAGGTTTCAGTATGAAAGAAGCAGAGAAAGAGGAAGGTCTTTCCTGGAACAACATGAAGAGAACCAGTCTGAGCCATCTGCTCAGGGGGAGACTGACACTGACCAACCTTTGCAGGCTCATGTCGTGCCATCAGCTCAGTATGAGAACAACCTGCAAATTATTGTGTATAGGCCATTTGTGTGGCCCATTTCTGATGATGATGAAGAACCAAATCCAGTGCCAACTCAGAACTTAATAAAATTTGCACTGGATATGGCTTATGAACCAAGCTCTTCATCATCATCCTCCGATGATGAAGAGCCTCCAAGAGAACCACAAATGCCAACTCATGGTGATCCAAGAACAGTTAGAAGGTCAACTAAAAGAATGTCTAGAGTTGTTATGTATTCTGAATCAAGTGAAAGGAGCCGATCTTAGAGAGCAATACTGGAACTCAGTCTCTCAGAGGACAAGGTACAGGGAGACAAGAATGGAAATACTGAGAAACAAAGCCTTTCTCAGTGTGAGGGACATATACTGGTTGAACATGAATGTAAACAAAATCAAAGTAAAGATGGTAAATGGATCAATTGTTGCAACCTGTACTGGGCCAGTCAGTCCTCCCATGAAGATTCTTCTTCATGACATTCAGAGCATGGGACTCCAAGACTGGATCAAGATCACCAGAATGATCAATGAGTTGCCCTCAAGATCCTCTCAAGCCCAATTGATGATAGATGAATCTGGGCAGTTGCTACAGTATGCTTTGAGAAAGGAATCTTATTCCTAGGGGAGTATAGGGCACTCAGTGTAATGACTGAGGCATACAGAAACAACAGACCTGAGTGTCTTAACACATTCAGATTCTTAAATAAATACCATGTGCTTCCTACTCTTGTCTTTCAGTATCAAAATAGCACTATATATCCAACTCTGGATATATGTACACTGACTCAGATGACAGAGAATGCTTTATAATAGAAGAAGATCTCCCAAAAGTAAACATTAGTCATCTGGTAGGATTAAAGTGGTTGATAACCAAGGAGGATGCTTGGTTCAGAAAGAAGATTGTAGCTGTACTGTGAAACATAAGAGAAGAGCTTAGAAAGAAAGATGATTTTGTCCACATAAAGCAAGAAATCTTATATGAGCATGAAGTTATTAGCAGAGGATGAAGAAGAAGACTCTGCAATTTTACTTCTGTACTTCTCTTTTGTAATATTGTCTTGTTATCATTAGATAGGGGGAGATTGTTAAGGCAAAACGCCTTACCCCTTGGGATCTCAAGATTACAAGACAACCTAGACTAGCTTAGAATAGTTTGTAGAATAATGTAGCTAAATCTTGGTCCAACACTGAGTAGACAGTATTGGTGACTCAGTGTTGGGACTCAGTATTGACATCCAATACTGAGTACAAGGACTGAGTTAAACATTACCATGTTTAACAGCCAGATCAAATCCCTTTGATCTCGGTCACTTTCCTTTCTCAGTCCTTCCATTACTCCTTGCCCCTTTTGTGAGATCTCTATAACACTATAAATAGAGATCACTTGGCAAAGGAGTACTCACCAATATACGCTTTCACTTTTATACAAACTGTAATTGATCAGTGGTATTGCTATTCCGCAGCATACCACACTTAGTGGAATTATACATTTGACTCTAATATTGTGTTAACCACTTTAATTGTATTAAGTCTAATTATTCTATCAATTATACAAGCAAAGCAGGGTGGTTGTGACCTAACATATAGTTTAAGTGAATTAGGTAGGTTTTGTTGGAATATGCTTCACGATTATAACATATAGTTATATGGCTAGTTGTATGTGAGCCTAAAGGGTCACACACTTAAACACTCAACACCATATGATATATAGTGTAATTAGGGTAATTGCATTGTATATTAATATAAGCTACATGCTTGTATATATTAAAGTTTAATATTAATTGTTAATATTGAAACTTTATAGTAAGCAAACAAGAAGGAACAAAAGCTAGGGCCTAGAGTGTAAATAAACCTATTGGTTTATGGAAGGTTAATAAAAGAGCTTAGGGCAACCTAATCT
Organism: Calendula officinalis; assembly: GCA_963853835.1. NCBI lineage: Eukaryota > Viridiplantae > Streptophyta > Magnoliopsida > Asterales > Asteraceae > Calendula > Calendula officinalis. Next base: position 33,834,372 of record OY970832.1, read on the forward strand.
CACACAACTTGTCCCTCATTCGGCCGCCCCCCTCTCTACACCCTCTCTAGACTTTTTGCTTCCTTTGCTTGAAGAATTGGACTAGCATCCCTTGGTGTTCTTGCAAGAGTGTTGTGTGGATCAACTTTAGAGAGATTCTACGTTGGATCTTTGAGTACTACATTCATAATCATCAGTGATTACAAAGGCGTCAAGGGTATGGTTTTCATACTAAACTCTTTATCTTTAATTTGTTTGGTGATTTATGTTATATTTCCAATGCGTTTTCTTTGATTAAAACCGTAAATCACTAACAGTGGTATCACGAGCCATCATGTTGATGATTTAATTAGCGAGTTTCTTGGAAAAAAGTAGCAAAAATCGTTGTTTTTTTGGCCCCCTTGGTGCGTCGAACGAAACAAAGAACCCTAGGGTTCTTTGTTTTTTCGAAAATTTTATTAAATTGGGTTGAAATTTTGTATTTTTGGAATCCTAATTGCTACTAGTTACAAGATCCTAAATAAAATATAATCTTGTTTATTGAATTTTTTATTTTATTTGGCTTGGGTTTTTTAAATTAATTGTTAATCGTTGTATATGGCAAAACATGTTATTTTGCCATATCCCAAGCCAAAACCTTGTCAAATGTTGATTGATTGTGCAAAACCATTGAAAACCTAGACCCATTGTGTGTTGTGAATGATTGTGCTTGTTTGGTTGTTTTTGGGAAAGCCGATTTTGGCTATGTTGTAAAATTCTTTTAATTCTTTTTGGTGCCACTTTTGGGGCAATTTTAAATGTAAAAGTAATAGATTTAATTGTTATAATTCTATTATTTTCTTTGTAAAATCGTTGACATAAGTTGGAAGAAAAAGAAGACATAACATGCATTTTCGTCATTCTGCGACAGCTGTACGAAAATAGGATTTCCATAAGTTTTACAACTCCGATTTGGAAGTTTAAACAGCCTAAACCGCGTGCCATCTCGCTGGCTACAACTTTCTAGAAGGAAGGGAAGACCAACGATGATTCCTTGAGTGACTTTTCGGGCGTTAAAGACAGCTGTAAATTTCTGGCAGATTCTTCACTTCACTATTTTGGGTAATTTTGGTCTCTACTTGCTCACGAATGTCTTGGACCAAGTGGGAGCCCATTGGGTTTATGTTGGCCTGCTCGGGTTCATGTTGGCCCGTCCCCTAGCTTGACCCTTCGGTCCGTCGTGATGACTCACGTGACCGAACTTAGGTTATCATCGGTCGAGGTTTTGCACAAAATTGTGTTGCATGTTTTACTTGTATGTTTGTGGTTGTTATTTATTTTCTATTCGATACAAAACATAACGACTAAAATAAGATTTTTGAAACACAAACATTAAAACATCCAAACTTTTAATCATCTATGATTACTTGTTAATCACTGATGATTATTGCTTAATCTCCTATGATCATTGTTTAATCATCAATGATTACTTGATAATCAACGATGATTACAGTTTAATAATATAGAATTATTCTTTAATCTAAACTTGTTTTTGAGATTAATACAAAAGTTTAAATATGATTTGAAACTTATAATTTAATAATTGCTAAAATGTTTTTACCGCTTATTAAACCGACTTATGAAGTGGTATGAATGAAGTACATGATTCATTCATATCTTAAATAAATTTTTTATTAAAATTTCAAACCTAAAATTTAAGTCACGCCGTCCAATTGGTTGAAATCACTTGCTTCTACTTTTAAATTCACGTGAGACGTGGTTTGAATTTAGATCTGAGGTCATTATTGTCTACGCGTGAGACCTAGATTTATTTTGACACGAGTTCACATTGGATGACTTAATCGAGTTAACGGTGAGACCTTGACACGAGGCGAAGATGCAACAAACATGCCACTTGACCCTAGATGCTTGTTCACTAGGTGCCTTGAAGTCCCATAAATCTAAGAGTTGCACTTGTAATGCAATTGTTGATCGTCACCTACCTATTGGATCTATCATTGCTAGCAGATCAACTGATGTGATGATAGAAGTCAATGATGATCTTAGCTTTTAATTAAATTTATTGGGTAGTTAATTTTTTAAAAGAAATTATTATTGAAAATACTAATTGTTGAACTTTTTGTGTTATACAGATAACAACAACAAATCAAAACCTAAGTATCTCCACTATAAAATCAGTTCTTGAAAACTGAAATCGACTAATATCGAACTATAAGGATTGTCCTTAGAGATGAGAACAAGTTGATACACCTATTAGAGGCCTTACCTGAGGCACTTCCTGCCAATGCTTCTGTTGCTGTTCGTCAAGCCTTTACCGAAACGTTTAACGAACACCAAGAATTCGCTACTCCTATGCTTGTGAGCGTGAACCCCGAGATCCAAAAGAACTTCGAGGAACTCACAGCATATGACACGTTAAGCGAGTTGAAAATGATATTTCAACAACAAGTAGAACATGAACTGTTCGAAACAGTTAAAGCATTCAACGCTTACAAGCAGGAGGACGGCCAATCAGTTAGCACTTACATCTTGAATATGAAATGCTATATTGATCAAACGGAGTGTCTTGGCTACCCCTTACTACAAGTTCTTGAAATGAGCTTGATTCTTACCTCACTATCCAAGGATTATGATCAGTTTGAAAAAAGTTTTACAAGTACATAGCGTTGGGAAGACAATCGTTGAATAACATGATATGGTAAAACTGGTTGAGCAAGGGTTACCCAATACTTTTCTAGCAATCAGGGAAGGTAGAACCGCAAGCACGAGGCAAGAGTCTAGGTAAGGGTAAGCTAGTTTACTTTTCCAAACCAACGAATCCCCCACCTACTAAAAATGAGCACCCTACAAAGGATATTTCTTGCCATCATTGAGATGAAACTGGCCATTGAAGGAGGAATTGTCCTGCCTACTTGGCAGATTTGATGAAGGACAAATGTGTTCTAGCTAGCACATTAGGTATCTTCATTATAGAACTCTATACTTTTCGTGATAAATCTTGAGTGTATGATACTAGTTGTGGAACTCACATTTACACAAATGTGCAAGATTAAATGTGAAGTAGAAAGCTAAAAAAATGGAAGTTGTGATCTTATCCTTCCCAATGTGTTAATTATTGTTTTGAACAATTGTTAATTACGCATTGTTTAGCTTTATCGTTTGTTGAATAAAGATTTATTCAAACCATTATGGATGATGATATTTTGTTTTATGAAAAATAACATTTTTTTATAACTATTCCTTGTAATAGTATATTTGAAATTAATATGCATGATCCTAATTCAAACGATAGTTCTATATACAAATGAAGCACTCAAGAATCCAAATCGGTTTGGATTCCACTTACGTAGAACATTGTCATCTTTTCCACATAAACAAGAAACGCATTTTGATACTACAACTCGACGGGCTTCTTTACAAATGATTATGAATCATTTAAATGCCTCTCTTGTATATTATGGAATGATAACAAAAAAAGCTTTTCTCCCATGTTGGCGAAAGAGCTAAAAATCAACTTGGACTCATACATATTGATATATGTGGCCCTTTTAGAACTAAGACTAGGGAAGGTGCCACCTACTTTCACTGATGATATCATTCGATGTGGTTATGTTTACTTGATTAAACATCAACATGGAAGCTTTAATGATATCAGATGCTATGGTTATGTTTACTTGATTAAACTTAAACATGAAATCTTTGAAACGTTCAAAGCTTTCTAAAGTAAAAGTAGAAAATCAACTCGGCAAGACAACAAAGGCTTTCAGTCCTGATTGAGGATGAAAGTACATGAGTCAAGAGTTTCTGGATCATCCCACACATCGTGAGATTGTCTCACAATTCACTCCTTCATACACTCCACAAGATAATGGTGCGTCTGGAAGGAGATATCGGACCCTATATGACATGGTTCGGTCTATGATGAGTCCTACTACTCTTACACTATCCTTTTGAGGGGCATGCACTGAAGTCTGCTGCTCGAATACTTAATATGGTTCCGACCAAAAGGTTAAAAAGACAACATATGAGATATGGCATGGGAAAGTCCCTAATTGTCTTACTTGAATATTTGGGGTTGTGAGGATCTTGTAGAACGAGACATGCCAAACAACCTTGAGCCCATATCTATCAAGTGTATCTTCGTTACTATTTTACTACCCACCCGAGAACAAATTTTTGTTGCTCGGTATGCTAAGTTTCTTGAGAACAGTCTCATTTCACAAAGCAAGTGGGAGCACTATAGACTTTGACAAGATTCAAAGCGAAGATGCACAACCTTCTGGTAACACTAGCAAATATCACAATGAGGTGAACATATAGATGTTGGACCACATGATGATGTTGTTCCCATTCATAGATTCGCAAGGACACCTCATGCACCTGAACGATATAGATTTATGTCGATGCTGAGGAGCAAGTTTCGAGGATCATTATGAACCCCCTAACTATCAAGTTACATTATCGAATTTTGAATTCGAAAAATGACTTGAAGCTATGAATGCGAAAATAAAATCCATGAGGGATAATCAAGTTTTGTACATTGTTGATCTTTCTCAAAACAGTAAGACTGTTGGCATGGATAATAATATACACACCTATACAGCTCTTTTAGTAACAAAAGGTTACACTCAATCCTACTGAATTGACAATGATGAAACCTTCTCGCCTGTTACTAAAGACGTTAGGATTCTTATAGCCAAAGTAGTGTACTATGACTATGAGATTTGGTTAATGATGAAATCAAAACGTTTGTTTCACCTAAAACCCAAACTGAGCATGTGTATATATGAAAGCTAGTGGGAGCGTTGTCGTTTCTCAAGTCATACATGTTGATGACATGTCACTCATGTGAAACAATATACCAATGCTACAAGATGAAAATCCTGGCTTGGAAAATGTCTTGACATGAAGGAATGTAGGGATACGACATACATAATTGGAGTAAGGATCTATAATGATAGATCAAAGCGGTTAATTGGTTTAAGTCAAAGTGCTTACATTGACAAAATTCTAAACGAGGAAGTCCTCGTACGCCACACAATGTAATCTTGAGTGAGACTCAAGGACCTTCCACACCTGATGTGGTGAAGCGAATGACTGTAATCCCCTATGAATCGGCTATTCCATTCATCATGTACGCTGTAAGGAGTACTAGGCCAAATGTAACGTCCTTAGGGGACCTTACTAGAAAATACCAACAGAATCCATGAGAGAGTCACTGGATTGCTGTTAAGAACACATTGAAGTATTTTAAAATACTGGATATATGTTCCTTGGTTATGGTGGAGATACCGAACTGAAACTAAGTATACTTGCTATACTTAGGCTGGTTTTGAAATAGGTCGTGATGACGCTAGATCCTATTTACGAAGGTTCACTACATTCGAATGATTTATCATGATATGTGAAATTCGTACTCTTAAAGTTCAAATAGATAACTGACTAGCTGACGCTTTATCGAACTCAATGTCTTGTACCAAACATATTGAATATGAATGGAACATTGGAATTCGACAAGCTAGTAGTTTCATGTAAATCTGTTTTAGTATTTGGATAATGGAACGTTGAGCAGTTTATATTGGAATAAATTGATATATTTGATATGATCGTTTTTATATGAATATCTATTGTGTTCTATATTTTCATGTTTATATCCTTGAATATTTACTGTGTTTTATATTCTAAATTGTCCATTGTTATACTAATAATATGGGAATATTATTAAGACAAATCTGAGGGCATTGATGACATCATCTTAGTATGACTAAGGATGATGAAATCAAACTCACATGTTGTTCATTGTGATGCACAATTGGACTGACCCAACCTATGAGAAATCACTTCTTGGATTTATGTCACAAGTGAATCTCACAAAGGCGTTGTCGCCTATCCACTGACTTGATATGCAAGCTGGTTTGTGTATGTGGAGTGCCAAACTTTGATGTGGTTAAACGCTGACCTGAATAAGGCTACTATAACAACCATCTTCGGGTTTGTCATTAAGCGTATATCAAACACGTGTAGTCAATAAAGAATTTGTTCCTCCACATGTTTTGATTAGATACTACTGGGCCCCTCGATGATTTGAATAGATGTATGTGCGGCCGCACCCAAAGGTAATCAAGATGAATCTTGATTGGTTTGGTAATCTACTTCAATGTATAGATGGAGAAACAGAATCGTTGAACTTTTAGATTGACATTAATCCTTGTCTAAAATTCAACATGGTATCAGTAACAAAAGGAAAACTGATTGAAAACTTTGAACCTGGACTTTTCTGAAACCCACTCATGTACTTCTAGGGGCATTGACGGGTTGCTAGACTCTAACCTTTGCTTGTATAACTACCTGATGTTATGACGTGCGCAAGTGGGAGCTGTTAGAATATGCTTCACGATTATAACATATAGTTATATGGCTAGTTGTATGTGAGCCTAAAGGGTCACACACTTAAACACTCAACACCATATGATATATAGTGTAATTAGGGTAATTGCATTATATATTAATATAAGCTACATGCTTGTATATATTAAAGTTTAATATTAATTGTTAATATTGGAACTTTATATTAAGCAAACAAGAAGGAACAAAAGCTAGGGACTAGAGTGTAAATAAACCTATTGGTTTATGGAAGGTTAATAAAAGAGATTAGGGCAACCTAATCTCACACAACTTGTCCCTCATTCGGCCGCCCCCCTCTCTACACTCTCTCTAGACTTTGTGCTTCCTTTGCTTGAAGAATTGGACTAGCATCCCTTGGTGTTCTTGCAAGAGTGTTGTGTGGATCAACTTTAGAGAGATTCTACGTTGGATCTTTGAGTACTACGTTCATAATCATCAGTGATTACAAAGGCTTCACGGGTATGGTTTTCATACTAAACTTTTTATCTTTAATGCTTAATTATATTGTCAATATGGAGATCCTTGTTTGGTGATTTATGTTATATCTCCGCTGCGTTTTCTTTGATTAAAACCGTAAATCACTAATAGGTTTGACCTCCGTAGTCTTAAGCTATGCTAGTAGGACCATGTGTTTCGATAGGATGTCCATGTATGGTCTTTTGAGACCGTAAGGGGGTATGTATGGTAGGGTCGATCCTTAAGAGAAATGTCATGTTTTGATCTTTTCTGTTGTATTCGACTGTTGAGTCGATTGTTTGAATATTGGTTGTTGAATATATTGGTATAACAAAAGGGTGAACACGAGAAGAGGATGAGCTCCTCTAAGTCTGGAAGAGAAATTTAAATTGAGTTTCGACATGTCGCGGCGATGATGGAGAAGGTTCCGGTTTATATGAAAACCGAACCACGGTAACTTTGGAAACTATATGGAATCTGTGGATAGGGATGTGAGCCAGATTGCGGATGACCAGATGAATGAGGATATTGTGACAACTCGATATTTCCGGTATGTAATCTCATTTCATTTCTAGAACTTTCCTTATTTAGAAAGTTTCTACATATAGACATTTCTATTTTTGGCATCCATACCCACAACAAAACATCTATTTTTACACCATGCATTAGTGTTTGACTATTTTAGTCAACACAAACATATTACTTTCTTATGGTGACACACTTTGAGCTAAAACATTTCTTAAAATAGTAAATTTTATCGGTTATACAATAAACACATTAAATTAATATAAACGTGACTCGAATGAACCAAACGTGTAAACCCGGCATCAAGTCTAGACCGACCACATATGTGACCGGCCCCCTCTTCCCTTGTGAACCCCCATTCGGCCGAATCCTTCCAAGGGTGAGGTTGATATCTCTTGATGTTTATCCTCATTTGAAATTGGTGATAGACTTGATTCAAAAAGGAATCCTAGTTCTTGTATAACTCTATTTCCCTTCCATATAAATACCCTAGTCTAGCCAACAAATAAACCCTATTGTTCCCTTGAGAAGTTTCGGCCAAGCTCCCAAACACGAACACCCATTGTTCGTCCGATTTCACAAGCAAACCCGAGCGTCCCCTTCGTGTTCTTGACCCCGTTCATTCATACACAAGGTTATACCCAAAACCCTTTAATTATTCCTTTGTTTCGCACCATACTCGAACCCGAGACCATGGTTAAGGGCCATATGGTCTCGGCTTAACCCATGCTCGAACCCAATCCGATGCATGCATGCATACGTTCATCCGTGTGCGTGTATGTGTCGTGTGGGGTTTTACTCGTTTGATTTGTTATTCGTTGTTTTGATTAACCCTAGCTTATTCGTTTGTTAAACTTGTAAATCATAAACCCTAGATCTCATCTATCATTATGTGTTTTGTTAAAACCCTTGGAAACCCTAGACTCGTTTTGTGATTTGAGACACCGGCGCCGGTAGCCGGTGAGTTGATGATCAAACCCGAGACCCAAAACCCTATACCCGAACTCAAACTATAAACCCTAGCTAGTTGACCAATATTGACCCGCAACTATGTGTAAATCCTAATCCCTATTCGGCCAAACCCTAATACCGAAACCCTAACCCTAGCCGAATACACCAAACGCTAATTGACCTTTCGTTGACTTTTGTTGACTATTTTTGACCATTGTTGACCTCTAGATTTTACCAATGTTGACCCATAAGTCAAACCGGGTCAAGGCCGGTACTTGACCCAAACCGTGGACCCAAAGCCTAATACTATATCGGGCCAAGGCCCGTACTTGGCCCAATTTGATTTATTTTAGTCCATCGGGCCCAAACCTTAGTTGGCCCATTAGTATCCAAGCCCATTTGGACCAAAGCCCAAACCTTTGGCCCATTTATACCCAAACCGAACCCATTGGGCCCAAGCCCAATCAATGGCCCAACTCTATTGGACCTAAGCCCAATATGAGGCCCAAGTGGCCCATCTAGTGGCCCATTAAGCCCATCTAGGTCCAATAAGCCCATTAGGCCCAATATAGGCCCATTAAGCCAAACCCATTTCATTTCATATCATTTCATTTCAAGACTCATTTCATTTCATGTCATTTCATTTTGAAACCCATTGCATTTCATTTTATAAAACCCAATGCATTTCATTTCATTTCATTTTATTAAAGCCTCATAACCCAAGTTCATTCGATGTCACAAAACATATAACATAACAATTAACGTATATCCTGTATCATATAATATATCTAGAATCGCCTGTGTTAGCTTAGTCTAATTAGAAAGTCGTATTGTTTTGGAAGCTAGGAGCCTTTGAAGGATCCTCTGTCGTAACTGTCACTAAGCTTTGCCCAGGTGAGTCCACAGACCCCTTTTACTCATTTACTGCTCTATAAACTATTGGGGTGGAAAACATAACAACTTGTTCAACACGTTTTCATAAACAAACTAGTAGTTGTAGATTCTTCTACAATTACACTTTACTTTTCGTACTTACTTCTCATATCATATGAGTGTTGAACCTTATACTTTCAGTCATAAAACTATTTTCATAACAAATATTTTGAGTAGCAAAACACTTTACTTTTATTACAATATTAACCATGTGGATTCACTCAGCATTATTGTTGACCCTTTTATTTTTATGTTTTTCCAGGTGATTAGGTGCAGTGGAACTGGAGGATATGAGCAGTGGGATTGTCGTGAGCCATGAATAAAACATTAAATTTACGAACAATCATTTCATTTCAAACAATTTCTATTTTAGGAAAACTTACTATTTTTGGGAACTTTCTATTTCTGGAAAGTGAAACTACTTTTATTTTTCGTTATTGCGTGGTTGTTTGTTTACATAATTTTTGCTATGTTGTCATGAACATTACACCTCCGTTCTTCCGCAAAACGTTTTAAATGAAGTAAAACTCATTTTTGGCGTGGTGTGATAGATTGGTATCAGAGCTTAAGTTATAGTGAATTAGCAAGCCTAGTCTATAACTACAAAAGATTTTTGGGAAAAACAAAAACTTTTACAAAACAGAAATATTCATGGCACGTTGAGTCTCATATCCTGAAGTTTCATTGTTCTTAGATTAGAACAATTTCCCTAATTAGCTTTGCCTTAGAGTAATGTTTAGCATTCGTTAGAGAGCCCAGAATTTTGCCCTAATCTAATAATAATTTTATGGGTCGTGATAATTAGAATGCCGTCAGCAAGCGTTATTAATATTTCGTCGACTCAGAGTACGAAAGTGATCAGAGTACCGCTACGTCTAGAAGACGTGTTATGCCTCCTTCGTCTCCAAACCCAGTGTTTGTACCGGTGCCGTTTCCGATATCGTCAGCAGATTGGCTTCGTCCCAACCAGCCTCCTGTCCCGGTGTATCCCAATGGACCCCCTGATCTCAAACCTGGAGAGCGTCCTTATCTCTAACGTCTGGTGAAAGATGGTGATCTGAAGGGTTTCATTGACACTGATTGACCACATGGGTCAACCTCCTAGTCACTTGGTTCGAACCCTACTGACCAAGAACATGAACTTGTTCTTGACCGGTTAAAACCAACTAGCTAATTTAATCCCTAAATGCGGAACTGGGATTAAACTTAAACCTTAATCCCGAAACGATTGGGATCTTGGAAATCTAGATTAGATTAACAATGTAAGAAACCTTGTACGAAATCCCAAACACACACACACACACACTTGTGTGTGTTTCGACCAACACCAAGAACTCTAGGGTTCTTGGTCGAGTTCGTTCAAGAGGGGAGAAGGGAGAAAAGGTTTTCTCAAAACATACCTTAATCTTGCTTAAGTTAGTCCACTGATGATGAACACAACGAGCGATCTTCTAGTTGATCCTTGTAATGATCTTCGAATCTTCAAGACTTGAAGAATACGAAGAACGAACGAAGAACACGAAGAACACAAAGCTTGTGTTCTTGTGTTGGGATTCGGCCGAAACTAGGGGAGAGGGGGGAAGGAATTTCGTGGCTTATCAAGGAGGAATTAGGGTTACCCTATGCCTCTTATTTATAGATAAATAAGTTACGCTTATGACCCTCTAGTTTAATTAAGATCAATTCCTTAATTAAACTTTCCTTTTTACGTTTCCTTTCCTTATAGTTTATTATTCTTTTATTGTTGCACTTATTATTAAATGTCTAGTATTATACACTTAATATATATTTCGGTATTATACATATACACGAAATATATGCCTTGTATAAATACTTTTAATAATTAATCATGTAATGTATAGATAACACTTATGTATACATACATGACAACATATACATATATGTATACATGCATGAATGACATACATGCAAACATATATTTGGGGGTCCCTCATTAAATACATTAATGTGTTTTCCATGACCATTTCATTTCAAAAATCAATGGTTTAGATTGAGTTCTGCTGGTTCTGTAGCATTAATTGGTTCTAAAACTAATTCAACCCATCATATAATAACCTTTATATAACTTACACAATAATATTATCCAACACCATATGATTTAATAGCTTTAAATCATATTATGGATAATCTATAATTAATACATTGTATATTTACTTAACTAGTAAATGTACAAATACTTGTATCAATTAGTTAGATAAACTAATCCAGTAATAAGTCAAACTTGACTTAATACTTAACTGATTCATAAATGACTTATTATGAATCATTCCTCTTCCAAGTATCATTACATATCTTACTCGAATAACGTGCACTCACCGGTGTGACCCCTAAGTGTTTCGTAGGCATGGATGTATCATCATAGGTTGACTAACTGTGCACATAAATCTTTCAGACTCCCACTTGTGCAAGTTCGTAACCTTTGTCTTAATGATACGAGCTACAGTGGCCTTCTAGATGGGCATGTAGGTAACCAACCCCATAAAAACAGCTTTGTGTAACCCAGGTATAGTTTCTTGAAAAACTCTTTAATAGCGTCTCCTAGTAAAGAACACTCTGTCTCTACTTCTTGGGCAACTATGTTAGGTTTATCCCTTGCAGCACGATATTTGTGATAACGAATACGAGCATGGTAGAAAATATCAACTCCTGTATTCGAAATCATTTCATGACTTCTTGATTCAAACTGTTGTGATAAACGACAAAGAACAAATCAGTTCGTTTGGGCATGGCCATGCACTTTCCAGTTATCTCATCATGTCAAAGGACCCATAAATAACTCTCCTAAAAAGGAGGTGCAATTACCATCTTGTTATATTTCGATTCAAAATACAAATTCCTTTGTACCCAGTAAAGCCTCGTATGACAACCATATTTCAGAATTGTGTAAGACGAACCAAAGCACATTAGTCAATGTATCCCAAACCAAATAATACTTTTGAACTTTTCAACCACGAAGTATTATCACGGTGGTCAATCCAATATTCGTCGAGCTCCAACATAATATCACCGATATTTGGTTTACACAAAACTTGTGTAGCTATCTTCAAAGAACTTTGAATCTACCACCAAATACTGCGATGACGTTAACGTCCCATCGAGGTTCCCACCAAGACGAGTAGTCACGGATTTTTATCTTTTGAATAAAGTAACTTTTATTCATGGATCTTTTAAAACATACAAAGTCTGAATAATAATGATGCTAACTCATGTATTATTCCTCACTGGACATAGATACAGAATTATTGCTGGATCATTACTTATTCCTTTTGTTCGTGTTGATTACTTAATGACTTTTACAATTTTAATTGTAACTTTATCATTAAACTAGTCATTTCTATTAAACTAAAGACATAAGACGAGTATTTGAAAAACACTATTACTTTTGTCTTTGCTAGATTTTGTTCTTGCAACATTTTAGAACATATTCTAGTCTTGCCTTTTATGAAATTCGGTAAACATAGGAGGATTGGAAATTAACTCCTTAGTTTCTTGAATTCATAAAATTCTCCTTGTAACTAAAGCCTCTTTTAGTTACTTGATTTGTAGATATATATCATTACTAGTTAAAGAAATTTCCTTAAATGATTATGTTATCCACTGGAGTGTGAAAACCTATTAGATATGCAATAATTAATCACAAGACTCGTGACCACGCTATTAGGTTTGCATTAATCTAATTAACGATCATTTATTATTTCTCTTAACTCTTTGGCTAACGACTTGGTAAAACCTTGTTGTTAATATCCTAACTAACTTACTATATTCATTAGTACCTCTAATAAATATGTTAGTCATAGCTCCCACTTACTTTTATGGAATATAAGCATCACTTAAACTATTAATTTGACTAAGTCAAGAACTTTGACTTTCTTGGTCAAGAACTTATAGTTTAACCTTTAAGAATTAATCAATTATCAAAGTTGTCCTTTGGATTTGCGAATATCGAACATTCCTTTGAAGGGAATCATGAGTTTCATTGATTACTGTATCTAACAAGTATAAGACACTTGAAACGATACTTCCAATTCTTAAGTGTATGTATCTTTTAAAAATCTCATTTAATGCCAAAGTCATTTCTTGGATTTCTCAAATATCCATTATTCCTATTAGGGAATTATGACTTGATCAAATGTTGTATTTATTACAAGTATAAAAGACTTGCAATAATACCTTTTAATTCTTAAATTCTTTAATATAGTTTGTCCCTTTTAAGAGATCATTTAATGTCTAAGTCATTTTCCTTGAATTATACGAATATCCAATTATTCTTATTAGGAATTACGACTTCATTAAATTCCTTTATCACAAGTATGAAACACTTGTAATAATACTCTTAAAGTCTATCTTGATTATATCCAATATAATCATACTATTTTAATACTAATGCTTTAAAACGTTATATCATAAGTAATTTATTACTTAAGATGTTTTAACAAAGTTCAATAAACTTTGAACTTCATCTTTCCATAAAATTCTTAAATACTTGTATTAGAAAAACTTTCTAATTTCTAGTATCTAAGTAATTGAGCTTTCAAGATATTATTATTCATTCAACAATCAAACAAATATAAATCACGAGATTATCAGTAAATCAAAACTTGACTTACAATCTGGTCATAAAACTTGACTTGTGTAATTATCACACATGCACACATTATAATTCAACCATGGATTCATAATTTGGTAAAACCAAAAACGAGTTTTAACATAAAAATTTGTCTTAACAAAATAAAATTGTTTTCCTTGAATCCAAAAAGAGAAATACTGAATTATAAGATTATCTTGGTGTTTGTGGGATTATTACTGTCTCATGATGGCCATCTTCACTTTCCTTCATCTCTTGCAATAAACGATTGCAAAAGTTGAGTTACTTGTAATAAACTTTACAAGTATGTTAAAGTGAATATCTAGAAGTTGGTCAAGTCAACTGAGGAGCTTGCATTGCCTCCTACCCTTTGACCCTCGCCACAACAAAGATACCGTTTCTCGGTCCTTGCCTTGTTTGGCTTCACCTTCTTGACCCTTTGTTTAACTCCATTACCCTTGGGCACGTCTTGGCTGATATCGGTTTTACCCTTTCCCTTTCCATTGCGCCTCTTTCTCTTTTCACTACCATCATCAGTTACTACGAGATCATTCTTAAACTTGTCCCCAAACTCAACTCATTAATATTGAGCATGGAATGTAGCTCATCAACGGATTGCTCCATATTATGCATGTTGTAGTTGACTACATAAGGCTTATAGTCATCTGACAATGAGTTGAGTATCATTTCTGTTGCTAACTGCAACGGTATTGGGTGTCCTAGTCTTTTTAAGACGATCCATGTGCTCTTTCATTTTCATGACGTGAGCACTCACTGATGATCCGTTAATCATCTTGCAAGAGTTGAACACTCTACAAGCGTAATATGCTTGTACTGGTTCATTTCTAGCATTCGCGGCAGGGGCATTTAGCATTGCTGTTTCTAGGACATTTCCTTTTCTCTCATGCCTAAGCATAATCCGAAGATCACGCTTCCAATTGAGAAATTTTGACCCAGTCAATTTGTCCTTTTCTAGAAACAAGCATAGTGAGAGATCATTGGTACGTGTCGTGTTGGTTGTTGCTGCCGTCTACAAATCAAACCCAGATTAATAAGTAATCATCAACAAACATCTTCTAAAATATATTATAAACCCATAATTAATATTTTAGGCCTAGGATCCATATATCATATTCTCGCCGCAAGGTTTGGGCACTTCCCAACGAGACATGTTGTTTCTGGTAGGTAACATCCTTTCCAATCGTACCAAGACTTGATACGTTTCCTAGGGTCGTAGAATCTATAGACTTTTAACTTACTACAACTTTGTACAATTTAATTGCACATTTCTAAGTTTGTAATAAAGTCTAGTATGTTTATTCTACTCAAGTACTTTTTGGGCCGGGACTCCCGATTATCACCAAAGTAGATCAGACCATCTAAGACAGTGCGATGTTCTACGCCGGGACTCCCGATTATCACAGAACCCTACGCACCAAAACACTCACAATGATTTGAATCCATATCGAAGGTTCTTTCTCCTTACAATATGAATATCGTTTAACAAGTGAGGCGTTCCGTTAGGTGGATAGTACTTAGATCTAAGATTTTCTTGGGTTTGTTTAAGTCTTGAACTAAACTTAAACCTTATTCCAATCTTAATCCTTTAAAATGTGTGACTTGTATACTCAAGAATTCTACAAGACACCTTTTTAAATCTTAAGAACTTTTTCCTTTAAAACTTGTAGTTTCAAAAAGTTTACGCGATTTTATATGTATACCTAAAACGAGGTGTGCAAGACGTTTACTAGGTTTTGTGAAATACCTTTTTCTTACATAAAACTTGTTCGTTTTATTTACTTTGAAAAACATGAACCTTATGTTAAACTTTAAAATGTGAATTTTAGTTCCTTTATGATTCATAAACTTGAATCATAATTCTAGTTTAACACACCTTGTTTTTCACTTGTTTAATAATAAAATTAAACACTTATTTTAACTTTATTAAATTCACCAAAACTATGTCCTAAGGACATCTTTATAAACTTTGCGATTTTCTTGTGTAGCTCCCACTAACTCCAAGAATCATGATGGAACTTGAGGAAACACAATCACCGGTCTATCCTTGGTGAAACTAATAACCTTATTATATAAAGACTATATAATAATTCTTAGTTTGTTTAAACCTTTCTTACATTTAACTTTGAACTAGTTAAATATAGGTTCTTAAATTTCCTATGTTATTTTACCCTTGATCATTAATCTAGTATTTTACGTAACTCGTAATATACTTGTATAAATAACTAGTTATAATTACTTATAACGTTATACAATCTAATTATAATACTTATAACTTTTGTATCATCTAATTATAATATAACTTCGTTCGTACAATTTCTAGTTGTTTACAACTTTGTACATTCTAGTTCAAATTATAACTTAATACAAACTTCTAGTTACTTAATATTATAACTATGATCAAAATAACATTTAATTTAATTGGGAGAAAAAAGAAAGGATCCCTTTTTGACCAATTAAACTAAAAACTAGTTTAACATACTTCGTCCTAGATTTTGAAGATCAAAGTAAAAAGGAAAGAATCCTTTTGAACAAAATTTTTGACATTCTTGATCCTAGGGTTCCTATATTTTTCGAAATTTCTAGGGTTGGGTAAAGAATCCTTTTGACCAATTAAACTAAACTAGTTTAATGATCTTGGTCCTGGGGTTCTCTATGGTTTTCGAAATTTCTAGGATTGAATCCTTATCACCAATTAAACTAAACTGTTTAACATTCTTGGTCTAGGGTTCTTACCCTTTTTCGAAATCCATAGGAAGAAAAAGAAGAAGGAACAAAAATAAAAAAACTTGGAAATTAAACAAACAAAAACTTTGTTACTCTTGTTTAGATTTCTAAACCAACTCTCTGATACCACTGAAGGGTTTCGATGTAACTGATTAACCACTTGGGTCGACCTCCTAGTATGCTTGGTTCGACCATACTGACAAGAACACTACTCTTGTTGGTTAAACCAACTAGCTAGTTTAATCCCTAAAGCGGAACTGAGATTAAACTTAATCCTTAAACCCTAAAGGATTGGGATGTTGGAAATCTAAACAAGATTAACAAGAAAGAAACCTTGTACGAAAAACTCGAACACACACACATACTTGTGTATGTTCGACGAACTGACCAAGAACCCTAGGGTTCTTGGTTCGAATTTCATCCAAGGGGAAAGTAGGAAAAATGGTTTTTCCAATTCATACCTTAGATTGCTCAAGATAGATCTACCAGTGATAAACACAACGAGAAGCCCTCTAGATAAGCTCTTGTAATGATCCTTGTTCTTCAAGACTTGAAGAACACGAAGAACGAACAGAGAACACGAAGAACACAAGGCTTGTGTTCTTCCTTGTGTTGCTCGGCCGAAATAGGGAGGAGAGGAGTAATATTTCGTGGCTTATGGTGTGGAATAGGAGGAATAAAGTAAAGCCTAAGATCTTCTATTTATAATGGAAGATCTTTCACTTAAGTCCTTCTAATTTAATTAAGAAATGTTTCTTAATTAAACTTTTCCTTTTACACTTCCAACCCTTATAGTTTATCTAGTTATTATTGTTGCGCTTAATTATTAAATGTCTAGTATTAATACACTAATATATTCCGTATATTGTATACACGAAATATATATACTTTGTATTTATACTTTTAATAATTAATTATATAATAAACCTTATATAATTTAGACAATAATATTATCCAACACCATATGATTTAATTACTTCAAATCATATTATTGATAATCTATAATTAACACATTGTATATTTACTCAACTAGTAAATGTACAAATACTTGTATTAATTAGTTAGATAAACTAATCTAGTAATATGTTGAACTTAACTTAATACTTAACTGATTCATAAATGACTATTTTGAATCATTCCTCTTCCAAGTATCATTACATATCTTTCTCGTATTACATGCACTCACCGGTGTGACCCTTGATTGTCCTATAGATATGGACGTGACATCATAGGTTGACTAACTGTGCACATAAATCTAACATCACGGAATATCAAAAGATGTATCACGAGATTAATGAATACTTCAATGAAAGGATGGTAGTACATGGAAGTTCTAAGACTTAGTGAGGATAGTATATATGGTTGGGAAACCATAAAAGGGAAAGGTTCAAAAGTAAAATGGTAGCACCTTGCGGGAATAAGGATAAGTGATGTGGTATTATCTTATGATAGTGGTAAAGAAAAGAATGATCAAAGATATAGTGAGGTTTTAGAACTCGTAAATAGAAAATATGTGGAAAAGAATAAGTATCGGGAATGACATCGGTAATTGAAAATGGTTGAGTAAAAGCTGGAAATCAGTCATAGCAAAGGTTTGTGTCATGGATGACGGATTCGGTATTAAAGGTAAAAAGATAATTATTAGTAAATGTGATCGTATTGGTATGGTAGTGCATGACATAATGTGGTGTGAGACTATGATTGGGAAAGGAATATTTATAAGTCTCTCGATGTATAAAGAGTATAACATCGAGTGTTGGGCTAGTGGATGCTAAGCCATGGGTCGCAAGTGTAGACCAGAGTCGATTGGTTAACTCAAGATGACCGAGTGAAAGAGGAATATTGGAAAATTTGATAATGAGAAAATGAAACGTCTATGGGCGATTGATCCAGAAGTAGATTGGTAGATAGCACTAGATATGATTATGGGTATACCGTGTGGTATTCTATATAAGTGGAAGTAAAGGCCTATGATATTAGAAAATGATATTATCAGAAATGTGATAAATTGTATGATGATTAGATATGCGGCTAGATGTGTAAGAAAGTGTAAAGTTATGTGATGCATACTTGTATGGTATGCAAGTTAGAATGAGAAAGATTTGATCTCATTGGATCGGAGGCTTTTCGATTAATGAGATTGGATGAGTCACTTTGGATTGGAGGCTTTCGGGTCATTGTGACAGTTTGGACCTTGATGGATTGGAGGATTTCCGATCATCTTGGTTTGATTGTTAAAGTATGATTTAATGTGTCCGTAGCACGATGTTTATATTTGGCGTTTATTGAACCGTATGGTTAATGATTATTTTTATGATTATATAGTAAGTGAGAACTTGGGCCGAAAACGCGGGTTGCATTTGAGTATATGGGAGTGTAGGTGATGCCTACAATCTGTAGGTCATGAATAAGGGGTGCTCTTAGTAAGCAATTATTATCGGTAACCGAGTTATGGTTAAAGTTGAATAGTGATATTGGAATATGTTGTGATAGAGAATCTAATTGCGATAATTGAGAATAAAAGGTTATGGAAATGATGGATATGGTGCAAAATGATTGGAAGTTGTCTATGTAATGATATATATAACTAAATTAAGATTAAGAAATGGTAAGGGCTAATATTGCCTTAAGTAAAAATGAGAAATTCTATTTAATTGGAAAAGATTGAAATATTGGAAACGGGAACAATGGTTAAGGAAACGGAAATGAATGGAACCGGAAACGATAAGTTGAGAAGTAGATTCTCGCGAGTAAGGAAATTGTGAGTTGGGTAAAGGTATGGTTGACTTTATGCGTAGGTCAAGATTGGTCAAAATTGCGAATTGTTAACTTTTGTCAAAACTAGACTTTGACTTTCGTTTTGAATGTCTAGCCGATGATATGGGTAAAATGTATCGTTGATATGTGCATGAAAGGGTTAATTGGGAAATTGAAAGTGTTATAGTCGAATTATGAAATTTTTGACCCGTTTGGGCCTAACGGGGTAAAATGAGTCTTTAAATGTATAATTGTTATTGGATAATAATTGGGAAAGTTCGGTTCTAATAAATACGAGTGAATGGAAGCGGGATGCATGGTTGAATACCGATTGGAAATCTTTGAGTAGATTCTAAGGATGGAATCATTTTAAGGGGTGGATAGTTGTAACGACCGTAATTTTAAATTCGTATATTTTAATATTAATTCTAGATTTGTACGAATTATATGTTAGTTATGCTTTTGATGTGTTTTATTGAGCATTGGGTTGTTTGGAACCCGAAATAATTGAAAATAAGTCAAGACTTGGAAACAAGTTTGGAAATCAAAATGGTAATTCTGGGAATCCTCGTGAACACGAAGATTGGGCTCGTATCACGAAGACCCATCTCGTGAACACGAGAATGGACTCGCGGACACGAGTAAGCGGATCAGAGATCGAGGCTAGCGGACGTGAGTTGGACACGAGAATGGCCGGAGCGCGTAAACTCGCGAACGCGAGGTGTGGATCATGAACACAAGACATCTGTCAGATCTATATAAAATCATTTTTAGGCTAGGGTTTAGGCTCATTTCACCCCTACAACCCTAGCAACCGTTTTTCAGAGAAATTTTGGAGTTTTTGGTGATTCCAAGCTCAAATCTTAACCATCTTGAAGGATCTAAACATCAAAGGTAAGATTTCTTGATTGTTGATGTTTTTAAACTAGTTGCGAACTTAATTTTGGGAAAAATGGTGGTTTGGATAACCTACCAAGTTATCTTTAGGGGAAGATGACTAAGATGAGTGTTGAACACTCTTTGTAAGCTTAAGAACCTTGTGTTCTTGCGAGATCTGGGGTTTCCTAATGTAAATCTTGAACTAGGGTTTGAGATTTCACCAAGTTGGATGAACTTGGTGGTTAGGAATGTTATTTTGGATTAATTAGTGACTAGTTATGGATAATAACTAGAGTATGTGGATATATTGATGTTAGGTCAATAAGACCTAAGGATTGAAGGTGCTCCATTAGTGGGAAGCAAGGATTCGTGTTGATAAACACAATTTGGATTTAGCTATGGCTAAGGTGAGTACATGTGAACTTCTAAACTAAGTATATAGTAAAAGAGTTTTGAAAACAAATAATATTTATCGAGTCTTTATTAATAAATCTTTTAATAAAGAGAGTGATTATAAAAATAAGGAAATTTGATTGAATTGCTAATAGAATATAGTTATAGTAATTGATGGTTTTGCAAATAAGTGTGATTAGATAAATTGATTAATGAGTTATTGATAAGAAGTAGTAATAATGATAATGGCTAAAAGAATATGATGTTGGGCTTTAATTGGTAAACTTTAATAATTAGGCAAACGACAAAGATTTTAAAGTAATAACATTTATTGGTAAAATATACTAATAAAACTAGTAATTGAATCGTTAGGAGAATAAGTATGATATCACTTGTATTATATATGTACTCTAGTCAATGTAAAGATAACATATATATATGATTATGAATAATAAGAAGTGAATCTTATTAGTGAATTAAATGATAAAGTCTATGACGAAAAAGATAAGAAAATGATAATAATATGATAATTAGAATAGATGTATTGTAATTTATGTGTTGAGTATGAATTATTGGGGCATAGGCCCGTATTTGATGAATTCTATATGTGTTGAGAAAGGATCCGGATTAAAGATAACCCAACAATTGGGGGAGTTAGTGACACCTACTTGGGGAGGTACCACCCCTGCGCAAGAGTAGCCCGTCTAGTTTGAGATAACCCGGAAATCGGGGGAGTTTGAGATAACCCGGAAATCGGGGGAGTTTAAGATAACCCGGAAATCGGGGGAGTTAAAGATAACCCGAAAATCGAGGGAACAAAAGATAACCCGGAAACGGGGGAGTTTACCTAAGATAACCCACATCGGGGGAGTTTACTTCGGAGAGGTCCATAGCGTATGTGATAAAGTATGTGGAAGCACAGCTTAGCTTACAAGTATGTGATTGTGATGTGAGTAAGCTTATGGTTAACTTGCTAGTATATATGTATGAAAATGATAAGAACATGAGTTAATAAGTAAAAATAGAATAAAGAAAAGTAATGAATATGATTTTTGTTATGTTTGAGAATGGGTCAAAAACCCTTGTATCTCACGAGACTATTTTGTCTCACGTACTATGTGTTTTGCTATGTACTCAAGTGCGAGATTGAAGGATTAGAAGGTCACGATAGAAGTGACCTAGAGACGTTTAGCTCGGGAGCTCTTACGTAGACCCCCTTTATCCTATAGTTATGATATTATTTTTGTAACCCCAGATTTATATACTCTGATAATCTCTTCAAAGGTTTTTGTTAACTCATATTTTTTAATGACATGGAAATTGTGTTTTTAATGATTTTAAATTGTTTTGAAAAATTGAGGTGTTACATCCACCTTTTTCCATGATAGAATCTTCTGACCTATATGCTCACGAACTGGGTCGCCTAAAAAACTCGAAAACAAGGCTCTGTTTGGCCCAATTATCCTATTCATCGCATCGAATGTTACACTGAGCTTAGCTCCACCGTTTTTGGCTTAATTATTGCGAAACCTGGATAACCTTGTTATGCCCCTGTTAACTAAAGAATGTTCTTCGTCATTATCACTACACCACTCTGAATCATATCCAGCAGAATCATAGCCGTCTGTATTCTGATTATGAACAATATCCTGGTTATCGGCTTCCATTTGAATGATTCTTGAACACAGATGTATAAAATAAAATAGAGAGTTTTTGGTTTGAAAAAAATCAAACGAAGAAGAACTAGTTGAGAATAAATACAGAGTGGGTTCATGATCGGCATATTCTGAATTTTTGGTTGCCGCCAGGTAAAAAATTGAAATTTTGGTTGAGATTGAAGTTTTGTGGTTGCCGCTGCTAATTAACCTAAAAGAAGATCGAAAATTAAAAAGAAGATCGAAAATTAAGGAATCAGGGTTTAATTATGAAAATTTTGACTTTTCGCCCAAATTTTGGCTCCAATTAGCAAATTTAATTAGGATTTTAAAATTTTCAAATCACTTTTAAAAGATTAACACGTTTAAACCTTAATACTTTTAATGTATATAATAACGATATAATAAATAATATATTTCGTTAAAAAACAGAAAAGTTAGGTTATATTATATACCTTTTATATATAGTAGAAAAATGACTATAACATTTTTTCCAGTACATTAAATTAAATTATAAAAATGGGGACTTATAACTGTGTCATGTGTCATGTGATACGGATCATGGGTCATGTGTCATCCAATGTTACCCGTACTTGTAACGCCTCAAAATTTTAGTATATGATTATTACTTTAATATTCTATTTTTATTATATTGTTATGTTTTGGGATCTTCTAAAGTCCAATATTAATTATGTGTTCTTGTGACTAACTAAAATTTGCCTTAATTCTTAAATTTATTGGGTATTATAAATAAAGAAAATTGGGTATTTTGTATATGTTTTGTTATAAGTTTTGGATTATTGCTATAGTGGATAGGCCTAGATTCTAGAGATGGACCAATTGGGCTCGTGTACGCATTTTGGTCAAGAAAGTTTCAAATCAGATTTTTTTTGTAGGTTTTTTTGGAAACGGCAAATATGATTAATAAAAGCAGACCTGCTTAGCAAGGAGCTAAAAGCAGGAGTGCAAAAGAGTACAAAAGAGTTCGAATTACAAGGAAAACATAAGACCACAACACCATTCGGGCCAATTACATATATTATTACCCCTATATTTAACCCATGTATACGATGTAGATATAATTTCATCCGCCACCACCATTGGATGTTTTATTCGCCCGTTGAAAATCTTTTCATTTCTTGCTTTCCAAGTGCACCATAGCATACATTGCAGAATTGCATCAAGGACCTTTCTCTTCTTTGGACAGTTTCCCCAATTAGCTGCATAATCAAGAAGTGATGTCACCGAGTCAATGCCAGGATCGGGTATGTTACACCATTTGAAAATCCAGTTTCTAGTGTCTGTTGCGTGACGACAATTGATTAAGGCATGGTCAACACTTTCATCCGAAATATCACATCTCTTACACCGGATATTGTCTATAGGAACTCCCCGTTCCACAAGGAAGTTTGCTACCGGGAGTCTGCCTAGACCCGCCTTCCACGTAAAACAAGATACCATGAGTGTCCAGCTTGTTCCAAACCGCAATGTATTCGACCGGTGTTGTGAGTTTTTCATCGATAGTTGTTCTTGCAATGTGGACTGAGAATTTCGAATCAGTGGATATGTGGCACCTGATCACGTCATGATCCGCGGACAGATTAAAATTAGCCAGCATATCATGTAATCTAGCTAGATCTGCTACTATTATGGGATCAGATATGGTACGAGTCCAGCGCCAAGTGGGCCCAGAAGATGAAATTCTCTCGGAAATTCGGCACAATTTTTTTGATTCAAGCCCGTATAGTCTCGGGAACTCAGCTTGTAATGGACACTCACAAAGCCAAATGTCTTTCCAGAATAATGTTTTATCTCCTGCACCTACACACATGAGAGTCCTATTTTTTGTATATCTTCTTCTAACTTGGATATATTTTGCCAAACACCCGGTATTGTTTTTTTGGCCATGATATGGATTGGTTTTTTGGCAATGTTGTGGATTTTACTGATCACACTCCGCCATATATATTCCGGCCCGGAATGTATTTTCCACCACCATTTCATAAGTAGGGCAGAATTTTGGGCCTTGAGGGAGCCCACACCTAAACCGCCTTTGTTCTTTGCGGCTAGTACCCGAGACCAAGCCACCCAATTAATCTTTTTGACATCTACCGAACCCCCCCAAAGAAATATTCTACGGATTTTCTCAAGTTTGTCAATAATGCATTTGGGGCTTTAAAAAGTGAAAAATAATATGTCGGTAGTATAAATAATTAAGGATAACCTAGCCGTCATATGCCCTCACACCCAAATTTCTTTTTGTCTAATACCAATCTTTTTCAAAGAGAAACCCCACCTCGTTTTCTGTGGCCGGAATATCCTATTTCGTTTTTCCCGCCCGTTTTGTTGATCGCCGTTGGACACAACCACCATCCCTATTTTGTTCCTCCATAAGCTTCCGCCGTGATTATTCCCCCGCCGAGAGCTTCACATTAAACCCACCACCAATTGTTTTCCTGTTTTTTACCGTACACCATCACCGCTTCGTTTTGTTTGCCGGAGTTTCATCTCGTTTCTGTTTTGCCGGTGAAGTTCCACCATCGAAATGAACTGGGTTTCATTGTTATTAACACCTTGAGCTTCGCGGTGCTTCTACTTATACTGCTGGCGACTAAAGCATTTCCACCACCATCGTTTGCTTCTACCGCCATCTCCACCATCTTTGTTTATGTTTGATCGGAGAAAACCCCATCACCATCGTTTGCTTCCACCACCACCACCACCATTTCCGTTTACCACCGCCACTGTCGTTTTCTATTTCGTTTCGACGGAGTTCCACCACCACCATTGTTTCCTGTGACCGCTAGCCTGTTTCTGTTTCCGTTCTGTTTAGTTGACGTACAGATCCATCCCGACTCTTTCCGGCCGGTCGCCGAGTGGAGAAGCAAAGATTTGGATATCTCTGTGTGGGTTTCCGAGCAACTTCTTCTGTTTTGGTGGTACTTCCTTTACTGCTCCTGTGAGCTTGGATTGTCCCGCTGAAGATAAGATCGACAAGGGTGAGTTTGGAAGAAGCTATTCTGCGTCCTTGCATTTTGTTTAGACGTGGGTTTTTGGATTCCATTTGGGCAGATTAAATTAAGGCTCACATTTTTTTATAATTATTTAAATAAATATATTTTATGATTATTAAATTCAAGAAGGAAAACAAATTTTATGTTAATTAAATTCAAGAAGGATGCATATTCTATGATTATTAAATTTAAGGGGAAAACTCTTACATTTTTAAAATGAGCTTGGAGTTAAGTCTAATCAGGATTATATTTCGTGCCCCAGGACCGTCCAGACGCTAGCGGGGCAGTAGTGTAGGGTGTTGAGAGATCTTCGGAGCATACGTTTGCCAATGTGAGTATTCTCACAGTGTTTTCAGTTATAGCAATATACATGCATGACTTATACGCTAACTGTTTTTGTGACTGAACTGCTAACTGTTTCGGTGACTGAACTGCTAACTGTGAACCTGAGAATCTGAGTTTATTAATTATTTATCTGAGACATTAGTGCCTGGGTATCTGAGCTCAGCATAGGATTGTACTGTGCTGCTGTGAGGTGGGTTATCTGGGATCTGAGTTATCTGTGATCTGAGTATTTCTGGGCTATCTGAGTTAATTATGTTATAGACATAAAAACGTAATAATAAATATATGGGTTGTAGGCTATATGTCTAAATGGGATCTCTTCGCGTTTGAGTTTTGGCTTACGCCTATCTGGGAGTGAGGAGGGGCGATCGACCCGAATCACACAAGCGCTATATAAATTTAAAAACTGAGTAATAAAAGCTAAAAAATAAATCTGAGTAATTAACTGAGTATAGTCTGAGTAGGAGTACACCGATGTGCGCTCATGTGTTGTATGTTATGATTGTTTACATTTTATGAATATTCACTCAGCTTCCCCGCTGACCCAAAACTTCCCCCCTGTTATTCTGGTACCAGCAATGGAAGAGAGTAGGTGGACGGTTGACAGTTGTATCATTTTAAACTTATTTATTAAACCTAATTTTTATTTAAAACCTTTTTCCGCATTAATTACATTTTAAATGTTAAACATTTATATTTGGGTTTTATTTATGGACCTTTTTATTTAAATCTTGTACTTAAAATTTTTAAATTTTGTGAAATCTTTTGGGTGTTACAGTGCTACTGACCCTAACCAATTCCCAAGACCCGTGAACCATTATAACCATTACACAAGACCAATGACATACACATGACGTACCAACGACCTAGACACATCCGATGTTACCCTTACTAGGTGACCCTAACCCATTCCCATGACCCGTGAACCATCATAACCACTACACAAGACCAATGACATACACATGACCAACGACCTAGACACATCCAATGTTACCCTAACTAGGTGACCCTAACCCGTTCCCATGACCTGTGAACCATTATCAACACAAGACCAATGGCATACATATGACCAACGACCTAGACACATCCAATGTTACCCTTACTAGTGACCCTAACCCATTCCCATGATCCCTGAACCATTATAACCACTAATCAAGATCAATGGCATACACATGACCCATGACGTATATATGATTCCAAACTAGTCACACATGGACATTGTTGGTCAAAGTTGGTCAACATTTGGGAAACATTTGGGCAACAATTGGTCAAATCCGTCAAAATTGTTTCAAATTTCATGCCAATTTGATTCCAAACTAGTCACACATGGTCATTGTTGGTCAAAGTTGGTCAACATTTGGTCAACAATTGATCAAATCGGTCAAAATTGTTTCAAAATTCATGCCAAATTGATTCCAAAGTAGTCACACATGGTCATTGTTTGTCAAGTCTATAAAAGTTGGTCAACATTTGGTCAAGAGTTGGTCAAAATTGGTCAAAATTCATCAAACACGTAAATTGTTCATAATAATCAGTCAACACACAGTACATTACAAACATACGCTTGACATTCAAAACACATATAGGAAAGAAGCATATATATAGTATATACTAATCCCAAAAAGATGATATTTTGTTTACAAATTATATACACATCTAATTAAAGTCAAACCCAAAAACCCTAGCAAACTGGATGAAATGATGATCCCATGTACAGATTTCACATGTCGATGAATATACATATATCCTTTTGAACCGATTATAAAAACTATTACACGAGCGGTCTGGGCATGTGTTGAGGCAGCCAATGCATTTTAGTTTGGCCTCTTTTCTAGTCAACAATTCGCAAACTCTATATGAGCTCTCATGAAATTTCCACGTTCCTCCTGATCTCGTATACTCTGCATTCAGAAGCTTCAAAGCTTCTTCTTTCTTCTCATACCCTTCTGCCTCAACCACATGCTCATTAGAAATATTGCATCCCTATTCCCGTTTGCAGCTGCCTCATCAAACGTCTTCATGCCAACTTCTTTGTCAACAAAAAAAGTTGTCCTAGCACTCATTAAGCAACTTAATTAATACACGTTATAATAAATTGCATAAAACAGAGTATGTACAATTGCATCCCCGAAAAACACATATGGATTTCCATTTCCCTGCATTTGGCTAAAATATCACATCTGTGTAATATGAAAAACATTGTAATTCGTAATGTCCGGAGCTCATCGATGTTCAAACGTTTATACACCAAACCAGAGTCAGCTGCTTCCTTAAACATTTTGCAACTGTAATGTACACAAAATATTAGGGTTTCTTAATCTACACAATGTCCCATAATCAAAATAAATACATTTAATTAATACACACATTGTTCATAACATACTTACACAGACTTGCACTGGAACACAGATTTCGGCGATTTTTCCCCCACACGACTCAAAATTTCATCGATTACACCCATCGGAAGTTCATCGACAGAAGGGTTTCGAAATTTCATAAGCGAACCGCCCATATTGTAATGTCAAGGGTTTTTGCAGAAGGTGTGATGGGGGTTATTTGGGGGTGATGGTAATGTCAGATATATAGGTCTCTCCACTACCGAAACGACGTGAGAAGAAACGCAACCTGCCATAAAAACCGCGCGTCTACAGCGCCCAATGAAAATGACATATTTTCCCTTATAATTCCAGTGATTCGAATTTAACTAGTAAGGGTAATTTTGACACAATACATCTTTTTTATTATTATTATTAATAAAAATAATAATGAAGTAATACATTTAGGGTAAACATTTGAATTTTATCCTTTTGTGAACAAGGGTTTTATTTGAATATCTAAAGTCAAACATGTAGCAATTGGGATCTTTGACTATATAAAGTCAAATCATCTCATTACAAAATAAATTGGGATGAAATAAACCTGTATTAACATTCATGAGTACTATCTACAAAATTAACATACCTTAATTAGCATACATCCAACATATTTACGAAATTCACGTACCTTAATTATTAAACATAAAAAATATTACAAAAACATAAAAAATTTTAAAAACATGGAAATTGTTTACAAAAAAGGAAACTGTTAAAGAAACCAAACACAATTTTTAGATAATAGTTATAACCACAAATCTGAGCAAAGCTCACAAACAACACATCCCACAAACAGACATGACACTTTTCGGCAAACGCCCAATCCTGCAATTGTTCCAAACTCGAGGGGGGAAGAAAGTCACGGTCCAGACACCGGGGATGAAAGTGATTGGAATAAATCCATAACCAGTCCCGTCTAGGCATCAGAAATTGTTGCACCTTCTCCCAGCTCTGCCTCACATTCCATGTTCCCTTGGGTCTTCTGAACTCTGCATTCAAAAGATCTACAGCTTCTTTCTTCCTCTGGTTGCCCTAAATCAGGAAGATGGCATCCCTTTGCCCTAAATCAGCAGCCTCTTGCAGCCTCCTCACACCCTCCACTTGGTTCCCAAAAAAGCAATCGTTCTAATTAAACACATAAAAGAAATTTTAATCAACAAGATCACATATGGAATAGAAATTAATTAGACATATTATACTTATACACATGGTAATGACATATGCAAGAGTAAATTCATATTTCAAAAAAATGCATAAAACAGAGTAGTACCATGCCATCCCTAAACATCAGGCTTGGGTGTCCAGCCTGTTTGCATTAGAACAATTACTTGTAAACA
Source organism: Calendula officinalis (assembly GCA_963853835.1). Classification (NCBI taxonomy): domain Eukaryota; kingdom Viridiplantae; phylum Streptophyta; class Magnoliopsida; order Asterales; family Asteraceae; genus Calendula; species Calendula officinalis. Next base: position 33,863,724 of record OY970832.1, read on the forward strand.
TGATATCAAATATGCTAGAGAAAACTCATATTTAAAAAAAAATGCATAAAACAGAGTAGTACCACGCCATCCCAAAATAGCAGGTTGGAGTTTCTAGCTTGTTTGCATGTTTCGTAAATCCTGTATATCTGTGGATGGAGCCTTCTTGAAAGAAGATCAAGTTCCAGATTTCTTGTAACGCCCCAAAATTTAGGTAATTAAATATTACTCTTATGTTTGATTTAAGGATGAGTATCATGTTATATTAAGTTATGGGTCTAGCCAAAGTCCAAGATTTTAATTCGTGATTACCTAAATAGTTGTTTTATTAATTAATATGGTAATTAAGAAAGATAAATATTATATACATATATATGTTAGTTTGTCTGCTACTAATCTTTAATTCCGAGTGAGTGTGCTGGCTTTGTTGGGTCATAAAAATCAGGTGTAGGTCTGAATTTGTGTAGTTCCTTTAGGCTCATGCGAATTACGAAAAGAGCCCATATCGGACATTGAGTTTGGGTTACGGGGGTTCGGCTAGACAATGAGTTTGGCCCCAATTAACACTCCATGCTTATTATATTAATAGTTAAATGACATCTTCCTACCCTAATACCTAGGCGTCGCAAAAAGCATTCTTCTATTATTCAAACGCCACCGCCATTCACCATCATTTCCGTCAAGCTACCACCATCACCTCTTTGTTTCTGTTTCACCGGAGAACCCCATTACCACGATTGTTTCTGCTTCGCCGGCAAACCTTTTTTTTCCGTTCCTGTTCTTTGTGGGTGACGTTTAGCACCGACGAACTTCATCCCGTGAGTTTTCTTTCAGCACCTCCATCAGCCTTGAACACCACCGCCGTTTTTGTTCCGGAAAGAAACTCACGAACTCCAGCAACATCCGTTTGTCTCTGTCTATGCTTACTCTCTCTTGAAACCATCTCGAACCCAGGCGAAGGGTGTTAATTAATATGTGCGTGATTTTTACTGGTCGTCTATCCCGGCCGTGCGTTTTTCCGGCGAAGCAAGTTTGTTGGAGCCGGCGTGTCCCCTTACTTCGCCCGTCGCAACAGTCATCACAGAAGCCCACAACTGTTCGTTTAATCTGAGCCAGTGGTGTTGGAGAAGATTTCGAATTTGAGCTACAAGGATTGGTATAGCACATTTCTTAATATTTTGTTCGATTAAATCGTACCAAGCTTTCTTTCCTGTCAGATGGTTTCCTTTGGGTTTTTGCTTGAATTAAAATAATAGTATAAAAGTGTCTGGTTCCCTAATTAGTCAAATAGAAATACCTTATTGTTATTTTAAAAATCAAAGAGAAAGATCTTGTTATTATTTTAAATCAAAATGAGGGTTTACTAATATTTTAATCTAGAGAAAGGTTTTAATAACATTTTAATCAAGAGAAGTATTTAATACATTTTTTTAATCAAAGGATTTATCTTTTATTATTATTTAATGGAAGAGAAACATTTTTATGAACTTAAGTTGGGTTTAATTAGTTATGCTTCGTTTCTTTTAGGACCGCCTAGACATTAGCTAAGCAGTACTGTAGAGTGTTGAGGGACCTTTGGAGCTTACGTTTCTTGAGGTGAGTATTCTCACCGTGTATTCAGTTTTAACATAGTACATGCATGACTTATGTGTTATATTAGTTGAACCGTATGTGTTATCTGAGTTGATATGTTATCTGAGTATCTGAGCATCTGTTGATTTATTTTGATCTGAGACATTGTGCCTGGGTAACCGAGCTCGGCACAGGGTCATTCTGTGCTACTACTTGCCAGGGCATCTGAGATAATTATGATAAAGAGATAAAAACATAATAACACACATCTGAGTTTTTGGCTATATGCCTATCTTGGGATCACCTCCCGTCTGAGTTTTTGGGATCACTCCCGTCTGAGTTTTGGCTTACGCCTATCTGAGGTGTGAGGAGGGGCGATCGACCCGAATCACACAAGCGCGCTATATAAATTAAAATCTGAGTAAAAAAATCCGAGAAAAATAATTCTGAGTAATTAACTGAGTAGATTCTGATTAGGAGTACACCGATGTGCCCTCATGTGTTATATGTTTTAATTGTTTGCATTTTGAGATTATTCACTCAGCTTCCCAGCTGACCCAAAACTTTCCTCCACATTGTTTCAGGTACTAGCAAAGGAAAAGAGAAGGTGGACGGTTGACCGCTGTACTTTTTTCGTGTCGATGTGGACCGCATTTAATATTTTTAAAAACACTTTATTTTATCTAAGCTATTTTGCATTAAATACATTTTTAAATGAAGAGATTATTATTGGGATATAATAATTCAAGTATTTGGACCTTTTAATTTAATATCTTGCATTATAATTTTTTTTATTTTTTTGTAAAAATCTTGGGTGTTACAAGTTGGTATCAGAGCTCTGACTTGAGGGATTTGGGTTCGCAAGGGGCGAACTCAAACTCAAGTTTGAGTATCGAGTTTTTAAAACGAGGAAAGAGTCAAATATTTTTCTGAGAAAAGTTTCCACATCAATCATACAGCATGTCACGTCGACCTCTCGCTTCCTGCTGCCGGTAATGTTTAATAGAATTCTTTAATTGAGATTTTGCTACATTCTGAGTATAGACGAGTAGCATATTCTGAGAATTTTCGGTTTATTTCCTGAGAGAATTACTTGTGGATTGTATGGCTAAACATATATGTATATAGATGACTATTATGAGATTCTATAATTTTGAGTATAATTTAGAGCTTAATTTGAGCGTAATTTTGATTTTAATTCTTAGAGTTCTATATATTTATATATATATATGAAAAATATATACTGAAGAAATGTGAAATTATAAATACTAATGAGAAAATAATAAAAATTTCCAATTTAGAGGAACACCTAATAGAGTTGAGGTGAGATTTTATAAATTCTGTGAAGTTTTAACCAAAAGTTTAATAACGGGATATTAATTTATGATATAAGATCCATAAGCTATGAAATGAGAAACATGATTTGAGTAAATGAGAAATGAGGAATTTATTAATATTAAAGAGGAGTATTAAATTTCGTATTGGGAAAATATTAAATTAAAATCTTTCATATGGGAGAAAACACTTAATAGACCGAATCATTTAAACGAGTAAATCAGAGATTAGTAAATCAAATTGATTAAGAATATTTTTATGAGGATTTACCAAGTTGAGTAAAAGAAAGAATTATTAAGTCAATAAAATGGGAAATAATTACATTTTAGCTAAACGAGAAAATATCAAACCAAAATTTGATAAGTGCGTTATGAAATAATAAAATGAGTATGCATAATGAGAAGTTATTGAATCATGATTAAACAATCAAAAGATACATTAATATGGAATTCCAAATTTGTGTAAGAATCTATAGATTGTATTAAAGAAAAAAACTTTTATGTGGTAATCTTGATGAAACAAAGAATAATCATTATCGAGTTATGAAGAGCTATCAAAATGAAGTATCTGGGAAATTTGTATTTTGAATTAACCGAGACAATATTGAGACACGAGTATAAGAAGTAATAAAGCACGAGTAAAAGAGAAAACTTATAAAGGGTTGTAAGAATTAATCAATTTAATTTAAACGGGAAAAGGATTGAACATAGTTTTAATAAAACGATATATAGGAATATGTCTAAATAAATGAGAAATAGTTACATCGAAATTTAATAGAAAATCTAATTTATTTTAAAAGGGTATTTAATGAAATGAGCTTAACAATAATTAATTAAGTGGGTTAATGAGAAGCAAGCGAGTCGAGTTAAACGGGAATTATTAACATGATCTAAAAGAGAATTATTGATCAGGGTTAAAAGAGAAGGTATCTAAATGAGAAATTAAAATTTGCGTGAATACAAGGAGTCACGAGCTATAATAATTGAGAAGATTCCATGTTGAGGTCAACAAATTAGCATTTTTTTAAGAATCATTAAATTGAGATAAAATGGGAAAACATTTAAAGTATGTGATTTAAAAAACTGAGTGCGAAGTTTCAGCGTCATTGAATATGGATGACAAGTTAAGTGACAGATTAATGAGTTAAGGCTGATAGCTTAAAATAAACTTTGTAAGTTTAATAGACCAATTAAATGAGAAATTGCTGAGTCAAATTAGTCAGAAATTATTGAAACTCATCTTAAAGAGTAATTATTAAAGTGGATTAAGGGGATGCTAACGTCATGAATTTAATGATGGTCTATTTAAAACGAGTTAAAAGATCCATAATTGAATCAAATTAAATGAGAAACTAATTAACCGAGAATATTGAACTAGAAAGTATTAACTGTCGATCGAGACGAAAATAAATCAGATAATCTGAGAAAGTGTAAATGTTATTCATGAGAAATGATAAATGAGATAACTAAGAGTAGAAGACAGAACGGGATTTGTATTGTGAAAGTAACAAAATGGAAATATTTTTATGAATTTGAGTTATCCGGATATCACGTATGAGACTAAATATACGCATGATTTTCTGAGTAATGTTTATGAGAAGAGTACACACAGCTGAGTGCATATTTGTAATTATCAGATGTTGAAAATAAACTTTTCTTTCTTCTGAGGGTGATTTGTTGGTGGATTTAAATGTGGGAAGTTGTAAACTTTGGGATTGACTCGTGACCAAACAAAAGTAGGTGTCAAAAGTAATAGAGGGCCCCTATTACCGTACGCACATGACTTTTGATTGGTTATGGGGAGATTTTGAGGGGAACGATGGACCAATGTTTGCTATTGTGAAGTTATTATATGCATATTAATTGCTTGTTGTGTTATAATGGTAGAGAATTCTAGTGCCAAACTCGAGGACGAGTTTTCTCCAAGTGGAGTTGAGTATGGTAAAAAGGGAAATTGCCAAGAAATAATAAACATATGTATTACTTATAAATATTATGAGGATGATGCTTATGCATAGAATTTCTATTACTGAGATACCTATACTTGATTAGAAAATTTATAAGAACAAGTATCGAATTGAGTAAGTCGAGAATAAGAAAATTATTGAGGCTATAAAATTGATAATCGGGGTTAATGGAAAAGTTAATAAACCAAGATTAAGTGGGTTGAGCGAAATTGTACAAATGAGAAGTAACAAGTACCATAATTATATAAATAATGAGATAATGAGAAATTATTAAAGTAATGAGAATTTATTAATGTGTCGAATATGAGAAAATTAGTTAAAATGAGGTCGCTAATTGAGTTAGTAACGAATTATTAAAATGAGTTAAAGGAGAAAAGTTTTAACTAACGGGAAGTTAATAGATCGGAGCAATGAAAAAAAATATTTATTTATGAGTAATTATTAAAGTTAAGAAGAATTATTAAAATGAACTTATTGGATTGGTAATATATTTCATTTTTATTTATCAAATGATATAACTTATTATTATTTAATTATTGAATTATAAATAGTTAGTGAATCAACTGAACGAGGAATACAATAAGTGAATTAAACAAAACGAATTTATTGAATTTAACGAATTTTTCTAAAAGATGAGAAGATAGTAAATTAATGAATTGATTCGTAAATTGAGTAATGAGAGATCATTAGAATAAGAGTATGAAATTTAATTGAAATTTTTTTTGGGTAACATGTATTTGATGAGTAGACATTAAGTGACATTTTAAATTGTGCAAAACCAGTGACATGTACTATTAAGGATCGTTAAACTAGATGAATGAGAAAACATCTATTAAAATATTATCGAGAAACCACAAAATGTAATAGAATGAGAACCTATTAAAGAGAATTAAATGTCAAAATTGTTAATTTGAGGGTTATTAAAATGAGTAATATGAAAACCTAATAGAGTGAGGTAACATTAAATGGTTAAAGAAGAGTTATTTTGAGAACCAATAACGCGATTGAGAGAGAAATTATCAGTCCAAGTATTATAAGTTAGTAAATTGGAACCCGCGAGGAATAATAAGAATGAACAAAATGTGATTTATATCTAATACTATTACTAGTAAATATTATTACCTTATGAGTCATATTTCTGAGTTCATTTCTGAGTTACATTCCTGAGCTCTATTTCTGAGTTTACTTCTGAGTTAAAATTCTGAGTTTACTTCTGAGTTGGATTTCTGGGTTTTACTTCTGAGATATTCTTGAGTTATATTTCCGAGTTTATTTTTATTTTTTTGACAGATTTCCGAGTTATACTCCTAAGATATGATTTGAGTTCATTTCTGAGTCAGACTTCAGAATCATATTTCTGAGTTATATACCTGAGTATATGTGAATTATGTGTGATATGTATATCCTTGTGAATAATTTGCCAGTTTTTGTATTAGTTGATAGCGGTGTAAACCACTAAATTGTTTTTTTTATATACCTTAAGCAAACTATTGTCCTATACAATAGAGTACACTTCTGAGCCATTCCGATTGAGAATTGCCAATAATGAGATTTTACCCGTTACTAAAATGTGTAATGATCATTTGGTTGCACCACGAGGGGAGAATTTCTCCATAAATTCTATCCCTAACGCCATGAGAGAGTCGTGTGTGGTAGTGAGGATGGATTGGATGACTAGTACTACGCTGAGATCATCTGACATCATCAACAAATCGGTAGCAAATTTCCATGTGGGGTTGAATCAGAGACTCAACGCGATGTTAATCGTTGTGTGCAGGGACCGTGTTCGGCTGAGATAGTAAGAAGACATCTGCAGCATGGTGCCGCGAGTTGTTTTGGCGTATATATCGACACCATTTTCGACGATAAAACGATATCTTTAGAGAACGTTCTGATTTTTTAACCCTTATCGTCTTGTGCCACCAGAGATGGAAAATTTGTATGAGCAGTTGCGGGAGCCGGAGATTCTTTATGTTCGCGCTCTGTAGAGCTTCTTTTTATTCATAACCATTTTATGTCTCCCTAATTGAGGATATGTGTCATTGACGAGCCTAAGTCGAAGCTGTGAGATCGCTACCATGAGCTTCTTCCGATTAATGACTTCGGGGACGAAGTCTGATTCAAGTGGGGTTGAGTTGTAACGCCCCAAAATTTAGGTAATTAAATATTACTCTTATGTTTGATTTAAGGATGAGTATCATGTTATATTAAGTTATGGGTCTAGCCAAAGTCCAAGATTTTAATTCCTGATTACCTAAATAGTTGTTTTATTAATTACTATGGTAATTAAGAAAGATAAATATTATATACATATATATGTTAGTTTGTCTGCTACTAATCTTTAATTCCGAGTGAGTGTGCTGGCTTTGTTGGGTCATAAAAATCAGGTGTAGGTCTGAATTTGTGTAGTTCCTTTAGGCTCATGCGAATTACGAAAAGAGCCCATATCGGACATTGAGTTTGGGTTACGGGGGTTCGGCTAGACAATGAGTTTGGCCCCAATTAACACTCCATGCTTATTATATTAATAGTTAAATGACATCTTCCTACCCTAATACCTAGGCGCCGCAAAAAGCATTCTTCTATTATTCAAACGCCACCGCCATTCACCATCATTTCCGTCAAGCTACCACCATCACCTCTTTGTTTCTGTTTCACCGGAGAACCCCATTACCACGATTGTTTCTGCTTCGCCGGCAAACCTTTTTTTTCCGTTCCTGTTCTTTGTGGGTGACGTTTAGCACCGACGAACTTCATACCGTGAGTTTTCTTTCAGCACCTCCGTCAGCCTTGAACACCACCGTCGTTTTTGTTCCGGAAAGAAACTCACGAACTCCAGCAACATCCGTTTGTCTCTGTCTATGCTTACTCTCTCTTGAAACCATCTCGAACCCAGGCGAAGGGTGTTAATTAATATGTGCGTGATTTTTATTGGTCGTCTATCCCGGCCGAGCGTTTTTCCGGCGAAGCAAGTTTGTTGGAGCCGGCGTGTCCCCTTACTTCGCCCGTCGCAACAGTCATCACAGAAGCCCACAACTGTTCGTTTAATCTGAGCCAGTGGTGTTGGAGAAGATTTCGAATTTGAGCTACAAGGATTGGTATAGCACATTTCTTAATATTTTGTTCGATTAAATCGTACCAAGCTTTCTTTCCTGTCAGATGGTTTCCTTTGGGTTTTTGCTTGAATTAAAATAATAGTATAAAAGTGTCTGGTTCCCTAATTAGTCAAATAGAAATACCTTATTGTTATTTTAAAAATCAAAGAGAAAGATCTTGTTATTATTTTAAATCAAAATGAGGGTTTACTAATATTTTAATCTAGAGAAAGGTTTTAATAACATTTTAATCAAGAGAAGTATTTAATACATTTTTTTAATCAAAGGATTTATCTTTTATTATTATTTAATGGAAGAGAAACATTTTTATGAACTTAAGTTGGGTTTAATTAGTTATGCTTCGTTTCTTTTAGGACCGCCTAGACATTAGCTGAGCAGTACTGTAGAGTGTTGAGGGACCTTTAGAGCTTACGTTTCTTGAGGTGAGTATTCTCACCGTGTATTCAGTTTTAACATAGTACATGCATGACTTATGTGTTATAATAGTTGAACTGTATGTGTTATCTGAGTTGATATGTTATCTGAGTATCTGAGCATCTGTTGATTTATTTTGATCTGAGACATTGTGCCTGGGTAACCGAGCTCGGCACAGGGTCATTCTGTGCTACTACTTGCTAGGGCATCTGAGGTAATTATGATAAAGAGATAAAAACATAATAACACACATCTGAGTTTTTGGCTATATGCCTATCTTGGGATCACCTCCCGTCTGAGTTTTTGGGATCACACCCGTCTGAGTTTTGGCTTACGCCTATCTGAGGTGTGAGGAGGGGCGATCGACCCGAATCACACAAGCGCGCTATATAAATTAAAATCTGAGTAATAAAATCCGAGAAAAATAATTCTGAGTAATTAACTGAGTAGATTCTGATTAGGAGTACACCGATGTGCCCTCATGTGTTATATGTTTTAATTGTTTGCATTTTGAGATTATTCACTCAGCTTCCCAGCTGACCCAAAACTTTCCTCCACATTGTTTCAGGTACTAGCAAAGGAAAAGAGAAGGTGGACGGTTGACCGCTGTACTTTTTTCGTGTCGATGTGGACCGCATTTAATATTTTTAAAAACACTTTATTTTATCTAAGCTATTTTGCATTAAATACATTTTTAAATGAAGAGATTATTATTGGGATATAATAATTCAAGTATTTGGACCTTTTAATTTAATATCTTGCATTATAATTTTTTTTATTTTTTTGTAAAAATCTTTGGTGTTACATTTCTATAAACTAAAGTTGAGTTTACTGCTTCATTAACGGATTTACACCTATGTTGCAATCACCCACAAAATTTCAAGTTAATAATGTACAAAATACAAAATAAATAAATGAAATAGGTAAAAAGTAGAAGAAACTTACAGTGATGTACATTGGAAGACTTGTTTTGCCGATTCTGCCCCAACACATGAGAAAATCATCCCCAGCACCGGCAATGGAAGGTCAAGAAGGTTACTTTATGTTGAGGTCGACGCGTTAGAAGAACTCCCAGGTTGATCCATCGCTGTACTTCCGACTGGTAATTTCGTTAGGGTTTTAGAAATTGATCGATGGGAAGGGGTAGAGACGAATGATGATACGGGGAAGGTTGCAGACGTTTAGACTGGCAATGATTACGTGAAAATGGCGCCTGTAGATTGTCAATTGTAAAATGACCTTTTTGCCCTTATAATACAATGTCTTGTTGTTAACTAGTAAGGGTACTTTTGACCAAAAAAAAATAATTCTTTTTTTTAAAACGACCACGTGTGCACAACTTATAATGTCTACACCACAATATACAAGTTTTAAAGCTAATTGTACAACTCTTTAATGCAATAGTTGTGGTATATGTATCAGAAGTTGTGGTGTATAAATCACTATTTGTTAAAAAATGGGAATTAATTTTTGCAACTGGTAAATATCCGGTTACCCCGTACGTAAAGGCAAATCACACCAGACACATCCAATGTTACCCGTACTAGGTGAGCCTAACCCGTTCCCATGACCTGTCAACCATTATAACCAATACATAAGACCAATGGCATACACATGACATATGACCTAGACACATCCAATGTTAACAATAATAGGTGACCCTAACCCATTCTCATGACCCGTGAACAATTATAAATAATACACAACACCAATGGCATACACATGACATATGACCTACACACATCCAATGTTAACAATAATAGGTGACCCTAACCCGTTCCCATGACCCGTGAACCATTATAACCAATACACAAGACCAATGGCATACACATGACATATGACCTAGACACATCCAATGTTAACAATAATAGGTGACCCTAACCCGTTCCCATGACCCGTGAACCATTATAACCAATACACAAGACCAATGGCATAGACATGACAAACGACCTAGACACATCCAATGGTACCCTTACTAGGTGACCCTAACCCGTTCCCATGACCCGTGAACCATTATAACCACTACACACGACCAATGTCATACACATGACAAACGACCTAGACACATCCAATGTTACTCTTACTAGGTGAACCTAACCCGATCCCATGACCCATGAACCATTATAACCACTACACAAGACCAATGACATACACATGACAAACGACCTAGACACATCCAGTGTTCCCCTTACTAGGTAAACCTAACCCGTTCCCATGACCCGTGAACCATTATAGCCACTACCCAAGACCAATGGGATACACATGACATATGACCTAGACACATCCAATGTTAACAATAATAGGTGACCCTAACCCGTTCACATGACCCATGAACCATTATAACCAATACACAAGACCAATGGCATACACATGACATATGACCTAGTCACATCCAATGTTAACAATAATAGGCGACCTTAACCCGTTCCCATTGTCACACCCCGCCAAAAATGAGTTTTACTTCACTTTAAAATGTTTTGCGGAAGAACGGAGGTGTAACGTTCATGACAACATAGCAAAAATTAAGTAAGCAAACAACCACGCAATAACGAAAATAAAAGTAGTTTCACTTTCTAAAAATAGAAAGTTTCCAAAAATAGCAAATTTCCTAAAATAGAAATTGTTTGAAAATAAAATGATTGTTCGTAAACTTAATGTTTTATTCATGGCTTACGACAATCCCACTGCTCATATCCTCCAGTTCCACTGCACCTAATCACCTGGAAAAAATGTAAATATAAAAGGGTCAACAATAATGTTGAGTGAATCCACAGGGTTAATGTTTATGATAAAAGTAAAGTGTTTGCTACCAAAAATGTTTGTTATGAAAATAGTTTATGACTGAAAAGTATAAGGTTCAACACTCATATAATATGAGAAGTAAGTATGAAAAGTGAAGTGTAATTGTAGAAGATCTACAATTACTAGTTTTGTTTATGAAAATGTATTGAACAAGTTGTTATGTTTGACATCGCATGACTGTTATCCCCAACAGGTAGCTAGTCTATTGAGTTAATATACCAACCCCTAAGTCCACAATCAACACTTCAACTCCAGTATGTTATCATTCTTTTATGGATATACACTCTCGAAAGATGTCTTGAATAAACCAAGTAGTGATCAAATAATGTTGGGAGGACGAGTGTCAGCCAATAGTACTATCTGCATATCTATGATTGCTGGCACCTTAGTCCGGTATAATAATTGTTTGTCATGCCAACGCGATAATAAAAATATATAGATGTTGTACAGTCATAATAAAGTAGTAGCATTGTTTATGTTTTCCACCCCAATAGTTTATAAAAACAGTAAAAGAATAAAAGGGGCTGTGGACTCACCTAGGCAAAGCTTAGCGACACTTAGGACTGAGGAATCCTTCAAAGACTCCTAGCTTCCTAAACGATATAACTTTTTAATTAGACTAATCTAACACAGGCGATTCTAGATACGATATACGTTATATGATATGCATTTAATGTTATGTTTTATGTTTTGTGACATCGAATGATCTTGGGTTATGGGACTTTAATAAAATGTAATGAAATGAAATACATTGGGCTTTAAATGTAAAATGAAATGAAATGAGTTTCAAAATGAAATGACATGAATTAAAATTGTTTTGAAATGAAATGTCATGAAATGAAATGGGTTTGGCTTAATGGGCCTAGATTGGGCCTAATAGGCCACTAGTTGGGCCTAATGGGCCTAGATAGGCCTCTTGGGCCTCAAGTTGGGCTTGGGTCCAATAGAGTTGGGCCATGGATTAGGCTTAGGCCCAATGAATTCGGTTTGGGTATTAATGGGCCAAAGGTTTGGGCTTTGGTCCATATGTGCTTGGATACTAATAGGCCAACTAAGGTTTGGGCCCGATGAACTAAGATAGATCGAATTGGGGCAACTACGGGCCTTGGCCCGATTAGGTATTCGGGTTTGGGTCGAGATCTGGCCTTAACCCGTTTTAACTCATGGGTCAACAAAAGTCAATCAAAAGTCAACAAAGTCAACACTTGATCAATTAGGGTTTCTAGGTTTCGACTAGGGTTAGGTTTTTATATGATTTTGCGTCAACGAAAGTCAACTAGTGTACGGCTAGGGTTATGGTTCCGGAGTCGAGCATAGGGTTCGGTCCAAGGGTTTTGATCTTTGTTTAGATACGGGTCAACTCTAGTCAACGGTCAATCGGTCAACTAGGGTTGACCTAATCTCGGGTTTGCTAGGGTTTGGTGTACGGATTGGTGGTGGTTTTCGGCCTAGGGTTTGAACCAATCATAATGGTCTAGGGTTTATCAAATCAACATCAATGTGTAGGGTTTATGGTCATCTTAACATCATAGATCTAGGGTTTATGATTAGGGTTTAGTCAAAACAAAGCATAGTAAATCAAAAGAATAAACGAAACAAACAAACGATGAATGATTTTTATCCGTCACGTACACCCACGTACATACGCATGCTTGCATGCATGCGACGGAGACAAAGGCTAACCGAGACCATTTGGCCATAGGCCATGGTCGGGTTCAAAACGTATACGAAGCAAGAAACAAGAGAGTTTGGGTAATACCTTGTGACGTTCGAACGGAAGATCGAGTGGGGATTCGGCTTGCTTGGTGTTCGATCACGGGTTTGGACAGAAGTGGGGGTGTCGCCAATGGTAAACTGATCAAAAACGGATCTTAGGGTTAGCATATGAATGATATTTATAGTGAGGAGGTTTTAGAGTTTGAATTGGATTAAGACTCATTTAAATTTGGTTGGATAAGGATAAAAAGAATAAGATAAGCATCAACATCAACCTCACCCTTAAGAGGGTTCCGCCGAGAGTGGGTGTTCGAGTGGGTTAGGCCGGCCACTTAGTGGTCGGTCTATGGCTTATTGTGTCGGGTTTAGTAGCTAGTTCACATCGTGTCACATTTATTAAATTAATTCGTTGTAATGTGCAATTAATATAAAGTTACTATTTTAAGAAATGTTTTAGCTCAAATGTGTCACCATAAGAAAGTAATAATGTTGTGTTGACTAAAATAGTCAAACACTAATGTATGGTGTAAAAATAGATGTTTTGTTGTGTGTTTGGATGCCAAAAATAGAAATGTTTAAGTATAGAAACTTTCTAAATAAGGAAAGTTCTAGAAATGAAATGAGATTACATACCGGAAATATCGAGTTGTTACATTCTCCCCTGTTTGAAGAAATTTCATCCTGAAATTTAAGACGAAGAACGAACAGGAGAGACAACGAGAAAAAGATGAGGATATTTCCATCGCATTTGGTCCTCACGTTCCCACGTGAATTCAGGACCTCTTTTGGAGTTCCATCAGACTTTAACGATTTTGATCTTGCTTCTCCTTACCTTTTGCTCTTTCCAGTCGGAGATTTCAATTGGTTCCTCAGTAAAATGGAGTTTGTCGTCGATAATAATTTCCTCAGCAGGAATAATGAGCGAGGGATCATGAGTAAACTTCTTTAGATTAGACACATGAAATGTGTTATGTACGTTGCTGAGCTCTTTAGGAAGGCGAAGACGATAGGCAACAACACCGATTCTTTTGAGGATTTCATATGGTCCGACGTAACGAGGACTGAGTTTTCCCTTCTTGCCAAAGCGTACAACGCCTTTCCAAGGCGCTACCTTTAGCAACACGTGGTTGCCAACAGTGAACTCTAGAAGCTTTCGACGATTATCAGCATAACTCTTTTGTCGATCTCTTGCAGCCTTGATACGATCTTTGATCTTGAGGATCTTGTCAGTTGTTTCTTGTAGAATCTCAGGACCAGTAATCTGACGATCACCAACTTCAATCCAACAAAGTGGCGAACGACACATCCTTCCATACATGGCTTCAAATGGTGCGGCTTTAATAGTTGTATGATATCGATTGCTGTACGAGAACCCAGCTAGAGGGAGATGAGAATCCCAACTTCCACCAAAACCAATAACACAAGCTCTCAGCATGTCTTCCAAGGTTTGGATTGTTCCTTCAGTCTGACCGTCGGTATGGGGATGATAAGTAGTACTCATGTCGAGGCGAGTACCGAGGGATTTTTGCAATGATTGCCAAAAACGAGAGGTAAAACGACTATCACGACCAGATATGATCGCGACTGGCACACCATGCCGAGATACGAGTTCTTTTAGATAGATTCTCGTTAACTTCTCCATTTGGCCAGTTTCTTTAATAGGAATGAAATGAGCTGATTTGGTCAATCGATCAACAATTACCCAAATTGTATCATGACCATTAGACATTCGAGGCAACTTGGTTATGAAATCCATAGAGATTTCTTCCCATTTCCATTCAGGGATCTCTGGTTGTTGTAGAAGACCGGACGGGTTTTGATTCTCTGCTTTCACTTTGGCGCAAGTTAGACATTTGCTGACGAAAACTGCGATCTCCTTCTTCATATTTGGCCATCAGTACAATTCTTTGACATCTTTATACATCTTGTCAGCACCAGGATGAATAGAATAGTTGGATCTATGAGCTTCATTCAAGATGACATCGCGAACGCTTCCATGATTAGGAACCCATAGACGATCTATGAAATAAAGGGTTCCATCCACCTTTGCTTCTAGCTGCTTCTCCATACCATGCAAGGCTTCACCTTTGATGTCCTCTACCTTCAAGGCTTCAGTTTGGAATTCATGAACTTGGGAAAATAGATTAGAACGAAAAGAAATTGGAAGGGCTCGAACACGATGAGGTTTAGGCTGCTCTTTCCGAGTTAAGGCATCAGCTACCACATTAGCTTTACTAGGATGATACTTGATCTCACAGTCATAATCATTCATCAACTCTACCCATCTGCGCTGTCTCATGTTGAGCTCTTTCTGATTGAGGATATGTTGCAAGCTCTTGTGATCGGTGAATATTGTGCACTTGGTACTGTAGAGGTAATGTTTCCAAATCTTCAATGCGAACACAATGGCACCCAACTCGATATCATGAGTTGTATAGTTCTTCTCGTGGTTCTTCAGTTGTCGAGAGGCATAGGCAATCACTTTGTCGTGCTGCATCAATACACATCCTAGCCCTTGGTGCGAAGCGTCACAGTACACCACGAAATTGTCAATTCCTTCCGGAAGAGATAGAATAGAAGTAGAACATAATTTAGATTTAAGAGATTGGAAGGCTGATTCTTGTTTTTCACCCCAGACAATTTCTCATCCTTTTGTGTTAACACCGTTAAATCCTTTGAAAACTTTGAGAAATTTTCTACGAACCTTCTGTAGTAACAAGTAAGACCAAGGAATTGTCTCACTTCAGTTGGGGTCTTTGGAGCTTCCCAATTCTTTATATCTTCTATCTTCACAGGATCAACGTGGATACCTTCCTCGTTGATAATATGACCCAGAAATTGGACTTCACGTAACCAGAATTCACACTTGGACAATTTGGCGCACAACTTCTCTTTTTCCAACAACTCAAGAATGATTCTTAAGTCTTCTTCATGCTCTTCTCTTGTTTGCGAATAGATGAGAATATCATCTATGAAGACGATAACGAATTTGTCGAGATATTGCTTGCACACTCTGTTCATGAGATCCATAAACACAGCAGGTGCATTGGTCAAACCAAATGACATTACCAAGAATTCGTAATGACCATAGCGAGTTCTGAAAGCAGTTTTGGGCACATCTTCATCACGAACTTTTAACTGATGGTAGCCTGAACGAAGATCAATCTTGGAATAAAAACTCAATCCTTGAAGTTGATCGAATAGATCATCAATACGGGGAAGAGGATATAGATTTTTAATGGTTACTTTGTTCAATTCACGATAGTCAATGCATATTCTCATTGAACCCTCCTTCTTTTTAATGAAGAGGACCGGAGCTCCTCAGGGCGAGAAACTCGGTCGAATGAAACCAAGGTCAAGAAGTTCTTGCAATTGCGATGAAAGTTCTTGCATTTCAGACAGTGCAAGATGATAAGGAGAACGCGCAATAGGTGCGGCTCCTGGAATCAGATCTATACCAAATTCAACTTGTCTCTGAGGTGGCAGTCCAGGCAATTCGCCAGGAAAAACGCCAGGGAATTCACAAACGATAGGGATGTCCTCAATCTTACGATCTTTGGACTTGGTGTCAACGACATGAGCAAGAAAGGCTTGGCATCCTTTACGAAGATATTTTCGACCTTTCATAGAGTTTATGATTTTTATGTGTTTGTTTCTTTGTTCACCTTGAATTATTAATGTTTCTGTTTTGGATATAGGGATTCGAATTTGTTTGTTGTAGCATATAATTTCAGCATGATTTTAAGATAACCAATCCATCCCTATGACAATATCAAAACTACCTAGCTCTACAGGCACAAGGTCTATATCGAAAATATGATCATCTAGGTCAAGCTTACAACCTTTAAAAACTTCACTAGACCTAACAACTTTGCCATTCGCTAGTTCGATCTCATATTTATCTTTCAAACGTTCAGGATTTAAATTTAAGAAACTTTTAAAGTCAGTCGATACGAAACTAGTCGGCTCCCGAATCACGAGCTTCCTGAGCATTCATAACAAATGCACGACCACGACCATTCTGACGATCATTGTTGTTGTTGGCGTTTCGGTTATTGTAACGATTGTTGTTACGATTGCCGTTGTTGTTGTTGTTGCCGTTCTGGTTATTGTTGTAGTTATGAAGCTTAGGGTAACGATTACGATAATGGTTGGGATCACCACACTTGTAACACACAGGATTCTTAGGAGGATTGTTGGATGAACACTTTCTAAAATTGTGACCCCAGCGGTCACACTTGTAGCACTTCTCACACTGACCATCATGATGCCAATTACACTTGTTGCACTTAGTCTTGCTTCCAGCATAAGGCTTAGAATCAGGATTAGACTGATGTTGTTCTGATTAGAGGCAGCATAGCTCTTAGTCTTCTGATACTTGTTCCTTTCGTTTTCACGTTTGTTGTCGTAGGAACGCTTCCCGTTTTCATTGTTCGAAGTCTTAGAGGATTTGCTAGACACAACTAGCTTGTCTTTGAACGATCCACTTCTCATTGCATCAACAGTCAACCTTGTAGCACGATTCACAGCGTCATCAAAAGTTGCTCGTTCAAAAGCAATTACATGAGTACGAATAAGATCATGCAGACCTTGAAGATACTTCTCGATATGCTTAAATTCAGGTGAAACTATATGAGGGACAAGACGAGCGATTTCTTGGAATTTAGTTGTGTAGGTAACAATATCAGATCCAACCATGGACAGATTCCATAGTTCCACTTCAACTTTCTGCAGCTTTTTCCTTGGACAAAACTTTTGAGTTAACTGATCTTTAAACGCATCCCAAGTCATAGCATCAGCATTAGCACGACCTAAGACTTGCACTTGGGAATTCCACCAGGACAACGCTTCTTTGGACAATTACTGTCAGCAAACTTCACCATATTCTTAGGGGCAAATTGGATGATACTGAAGATAGATTCCACCTTCTCAATCCAGT